>LR738709.1:323962025-324091968 GCA_902687465.1 Secale cereale
GAATTCACAGTGATGCCATTTGGTTTAACCAATGCCCCGGCATATTTTGTGCATCTCATGAACAAGGTTTTTATGAAATATCTGGATAAATTTGTGGTGGTATTTATCGATGACATACTTATTTACTCTAAGACGCCTGAAGAACATGAGCAGCATCTTCGGATAGTACTGGAGGAGTTAAGAAAACATCAGCTATACGCCAAATTCAGTAAATGTGAATTTTGGTTGAGAGAAGTTGGTTTCCTTGGGCACGTATTGACCCAAGACGGAATCGCTGTAGACCCGGGAAAGGTAAAGGATGTGTTGGAATGGAAGCAGCCCACAAACGTGACGGAAGTCAGAAGTTTCCTCGGTTTAGCGGGCTATTATCGAAGGTTTATTGAAGGGTTCTCCAATATAGCCAGACCCATGACCCAGTTACTCAAGAAGGACAGGAAGTTCGAATGGACTGAAGCTTGTGAAAAGAGTTTTCATGAGTTGAAAAAGAGGTTAACAACATCACCAGTTCTGGTCGTGCCCGATGTGCACAAAAATTTCGATATATATTGTGACGCATCCGGGAAAGGCCTTGGATGTGTGTTAATGCAGGAAGGAAAAGTAGTGGCTTACACCTCAAGACAGCTTCGGCGACATGAAGAAAATTACCCCGTTCATGATCTGGAACTCGCTGCAGTAGTACACGCACTCAAAGAGTGGCGACACTATCTTCTGGGGAACCGATGTGAAATATACACGGATCATAAAAGTCTTAAATATATTTTCACGCAGCCAGAATTAAATTTGAGACAACGGCGTTGGCTTGAGCTAATTAAGGATTATGACGTAGGAATTCACTATCACCCAGGTAAAGCCAATGTTGTGGCAGATGCCCTCAGCCGGAATCCATACGCTGGAAATGGCAGTGTACAACTTTCGCAACATGTGCTCAGCCAGGAGTTTGCCAAGCTCAACATGGCCCTAGTCACGGAAGGAACCATTTCCCAGTTGGAAATAAAACCAACAATAGAGGACCAGATCAGAGAAGCCCAGAAGGGGCACCCAAGTATTGAAGGGATTAGAAAGAAGATGAAAATGGGCAGGGCGCCCGAATTTATGGAAGACAGCCAAGGGGTCATTTGGTTTGGACAGAGACTGTGCGTACCAAACATTGAAGATTTAAAACAACAAATAATGGCACCGTTCGAAGCATTATACGGACGACGATGCCGAACCCCATTGAATTGGTCTGAAACCGGAGACAGCCGAACTTTTGGACCAGAAATGCTAATAGAAGCAGAAACCAAAGTAAAGCTTATTCAGGACCGACTAAAGGCAGCTCAAAGCCGACAGAAGAGTTATTATGATCAAAAACACCGCCAGGTCCACTTTGAGCCAAATGACTACGTATACCTTAGAGTATCCCCACAAGGGGGCTACAGAGATTTAAGGTTAAGGGGAAACTAGCACCAAGATTTATTGGACCGTTTAAAGTAACCGCAAGAAGGGGCAAGGTTGCCTATCAACTAGAATTACCGGCAGAATTATCAGATGTCCACGATGTGTTCCATGTATCCCAGCTTAGGAAATGTGTTAGCAACCCGGAGAAGCAGATCCAGCACCAGGAGTTGGATCTTCAACCAGATCTTACCTATCGGGAACGTCCCATAAAGATTTTGGAGGAGTCTGAACGGAGAACCCGACAGAGCGTAATAAAATTTTGCAAAGTTCAATGGAGTAATCACACCGAGGAAGAGGCAACCTGGGAAAGAGAAGATCATTTAAGGACTGAATATCCGTACCTGTTTGAGGGACAGCTGGAATCTCGGGGACGAGATTTTTCTTAAGGGGGTAGGTGCTGTCACACCCCAAAAATAGTTATTTGGAATTTTGAAAACTTTTCAAAATTTTAGCTAAGATTTTTAAATTTTCTTGGAGGGTTCTGTTTGAAGGGTGGACTTATTTGATTCAATTGTTTTGGAGGTTTTCAAAAGTTTTTCTCTCTAAAGAATCTTTGGTTTTTAGCTATTTATTTTCAAAGGCAAAAATCCTTTTCACCCCTTCTAATACCATAAAACTTCTCCAAATATTTTCTGTCACTCCAAAATTTTCCTCTCAAGTCATGCACACCTTCTGTGGTATTATTCAACTCCTTCCTACTCCACAAAAATATTCTTTCTATATATTCTAAATTCCAAAAGTGGAATTTGAATTAATCATAGTTTCTTGACATTTACAAAGGAACTATATTTTCTATGACTCTTCTGCCTCTACCAAAATTATTCCTACATATATATGGTACCCTCAACCCATTTCTCCAAAAACATTTGGTCCCACAGTTCAAAAATTTCAAACCAAATTCAATTCAAATTTGGTCCAGAAATCATATTTCTGCCCCAAACCATTTCCAAACTTCACCAAAATTCTTGGCCTCCTGGCAAACTCATTTTTGAGTAACTACACACCACCACACAAGACCCCATTATCAACCAAGTTGTTTAAGACCTCAAATCATTTCATCAAACAGTTGGCGGGCATACTGTTCCACACTGAATAAAATTCAGTTAACTGAATTCGGCCGACAGGGACAGCGATGCCGTGCATCCATCGTCTTCCTCTTCCGCACGGCAATGTCGCCCGTTTTCATTACCGCAGCTCCCCCTGGCCCAGCGCCCAGCCACTCCACTCCGGTGAGATGGCACCGGGCCGGTGCAGCCTCCCCGGGCTCGTCCACGGCGGAGCCGAGCGGAACGCCTCGGCCATCAATCGCTCCTTTACTCCACTTCAGCGCTCATACCTACCTCCCTGCACACGCGTCATCTTCCTTCGCCTCTACGCGCAAAGGACACACCGGCCACGCCGCACGGGGCCCGTTTGACAGTCGCCGGAGCCGGCCGCTCCGCCGCGCCCGTGCGGACAGCACACCGCAAACGTGTCAAGCAGGCACGAGCTCGTCCACGCGGAAGCATCGGACGAACACCACGGACCTCTTGAATGCTCCATCGCCCAGACCACCGGCCAGAACCAACCTCGGTGACCTCATTAACTCCGGCGATCTTCACCCGCTTCGGCTATCTTCGAACCGCCTATAAAAAGGGTCCCCGAGCCCCTCTAGCGCTAGCACTCGCCTCCACCACCACCCACACTCCCTCCTGACCACCCACCAGGCCCCGAGGGAGTCATCTTCTCCCTCTCCGGCCACCGCTCCGCCGCCTCTGTCCTCGAACCGAACCGAGCACGTACACCACCAGAGCATCCCAAACTCCGTCGATCTTCACCTTTTCCACCACCATGCCGAATCCCTAGATCAATTTACCTTTCCGAGCCCTCTCCGACGAGCCACCACCTCACCCGAATCTTCGTCCGCCGGCGACGAGCTCACCGCCGTTCAGGTGACCGCCGGTGGCCACCTCCACCACCCCTGGATGCGGAAGTCCACGCTGGTCACTTTGCGACCAGCGCCGGGCCCTGAGACCCCGGCGATCGTCGCCGGCGATCGCCGCCGCTTCTCTGTACTCGCGCGCGAGCGCGTTCAAATTTTAAACCTGACGGGTGGCCCCCACCCGTCAGCTCTCTCCCTCTGTTTCCGTTTTAAGTGGAAGCGCACTCTGCGCTTTACGTCTTCTACTCTGGAAGACGCACTCGTATCCGAAACGTTTTCTTTTAAAACAACTCAGGGACTTCTGTTTTACAGAAAAAACCCTGGTTTTGAAAAGCTAATAACTTTTAAAATATAAATCCAAATGAGTTGATTCTTTTTGCTAAAATTTTCTTTTCTGCTCTAGTTTATTTTAAGATTTATTTAAAAATATTTTGAGAACTTTTTCTGTTCTGGGTTTATTGTCTTATTCGAATTCAAATTTGAATTTTTCAGAAAAAGAAGAAGGAACTTTTGCTGGGATTTCTGAAGGGTTTTCTCCTGATTACTTTGGACAAGGAAAGCATTATTGAACTTGAGTTATGGTGTTGCTTCCTTGCATGGTTACATAAAATGGTAGTGCATCATATACGTTGCATGTTATATCACATGTGCATGCATGGTCAAGTCTTGTTTGTTTTACCTTGGCTTGCATGTCACACTAGCTTGTCTGGCATACAAATGGTTACGTGAGGGCAGAGATGCTGCTGCTGGTTGGGACATGCTAGTAGGCATGGTCCTTTGTGACACAGTGGTGTCATGTGGTACTGATGAAGAACACTGGTGTTATTTTTGACAATACCTCCTGAGTCTGCCTAGATCGAGTCTTGCTCTATACACCTAGCTGTACACCGTGCTGCCACGGGTCCTTCCGAAAGGAAGGTACGGCCTAGTAAGTTGATAACCCCTGTACGGGTGCACACCACACAGATACTACGATGAAGGTTGTAGCCTGTCATCGGGTCAGGGGCATGGGTGTTTCCGGTTGTAGCCGAGAGGGGGGCACCCCTTGTAATCCGCGCGTTTAATAGTGATCCCATGCTTTTCGGAGGTTGTAGCCTCCCTGACTTAAGGTCTCTGGAGCGATGCTCTGGGTGAGTCCTGGCATCCGGTCGGTGTGTATGCGCCAGGCGTGTTTTCAACCTAAAATCCGTATTGGGTACTAGACAGTACACGGTACTGGCTAAGGACAGCCCATACGCGTGGGTAAAGAGTACACCCTCTGCAGAGTTATATCTATTCGAATAGCCGCGTCCACGGTCAAGGATTTAGTTGGGTGGGTCAAGTATCGGTCTCGGTGTCAGTCTCTGGAGGAAAATAGACTACTTGAGCATGTTATGTTTGCAGGACTTTTTCTTTGTCACAGTCAGTATATTATCATAAATTTATTTATGGTGAATATTATGCTTATGGACTAACCTTGTGATTTTATTATTACCTTCGAGAGTGTCTCAGGGGCTGGCTAGACTACCCCGGACACTCGCTTTTCTTTTAAAGTCCTTTTGAGGCGTCCCTCGAGTGTCAGGCGGTTTATCTCGCCACTACTCTTGTGGACACCCACTGGCATTTCTTTTAAAGTCCTTTTGAGGCGTCCCTCGAGTGTCAGGCGGTTTATCTCGCCACTACTCTTGTGGACACCCACTGGCATTTCTTTTAAAGTCCTTTTGAGGCGTCCCTCGAGTGTCAGGCGGTTTATCTCGCCACTACTCTTGTGGATACCCAACTGGCATTTCTTTTCAAGTCCTACCGTGATGTCGCTTGATATCCGACTGGCATTCCTTTTATTTTATTTTTTTTTATATAATATAGTGACCAATATTTATTTTGAACTAACCATGTTTCATCATGCCAAGTCTTGATATTTGTTGCATGCATATAGTATTTCATCATGGCTTTCGCTTTAGTATACCTTATGTTCTTAATGTTTGCGAGTACATTCAAAGTACTCACTGGCTTGTCCCTGGCTATTTACTTGGCCAGACTTGGAGGAGGACGAACAGTTGGAGGAGAATTGCGCTAGCGAGGCCGACGCTTAGAAGGTTTCCAGTCAGCACACCTGTGTCTTGGAGTCTATCACTTGTACCATCCGTCAAGCTTCCGCCACACCAATAAATTAGTCAAGCCTCACACTGACGCTTGACCCTATGCCAGTATATCAGTGTTGAGTTCCACTACCCACTGTCATATTCCACCCGCCTAGTACGTTGAAATGTTGTAATAAACTATTGAGTCACCCTGACTCAACCCTGTGTAATATTATTGTACTGGTTATCTATATCAAGGTTGTCCACTGGCTGTGCTTGGGAGCTAGTGTGACTTAAGGCTATTCTGTGATTTATGTCTCAGAAATGAGCCTGACACTCTGCCGGAGCCCTAGATTGGTTTCCGCCTCGGTTCCGCCTCGAGACGGCGGCGTCTGGTCCTGAAAAGCCACCCATTATTGTTTCTAGGTCAAAACACCGTATATAGGAGAAGATGGGCACCTGGGGCCTGCCGGCTGGCCCTCGAGGCAGGGGGGCGCGCCCAGGGAAGGGGGGCGCGCCCCCCATCCTCGAGGCCAGCCGGTGGCCCCTCTCATGGGTTTCTTTCGCCAGATGTTTTTTATATTTTCCGAAACGATGTTCTATTGAGTTTCAGGGCTTTTGCAATTGTGCAGAATAGGTTTCCAGCATTTGCTCCTTTTCCAGCCGAGAATTCCAGCTGCCGGCATTCTCCCTCTTCATGTAGACCTTGTAAAATAAGAGAGAAACGGCATAAGTATTGTGACAAAACATGTATGAACAGCCCATAATGCAATAAATATCAACGTATAAGCATGATGCAAAATGGACGTATCACACATCCAACGTGAACTTGCCCAAATCATCATGAAGGAGGTCCTCAAAAAATAGGGATGTTCTACGAAGAAGGGCAAATGTCGCGGGAATACGTCCGAACATGCGTAGCCGCTCAGCGTCTCGACTTGAAGTCTTTCACTGCGCTCGGGGACTATCTCCCTGATTTGGATGGATGGCACGACATGATCGAGTGATTGACGATATATGACAATGTGTACATTTAGTCCATACTTTCTATATGACGAAACTTTGAGTTATGCACGACGAAATTTTATTTGTCATGTAATTAAACCGCCCTCCTCAACTAGCGTAGATCACTCTAGTTAGGGCATTTTGGGTACGATGAACTTTGTTATTTATACTTATGATATGTTGCTTCTATTTTTGCCAAGTGTATCTCTTTCTGTTGCTCAACTATATATGTTGCATATCATAGACTAATGTGACGATGCAAGTGCATAGATCATCGATGGCGAAGAAGTGCTACGCTAGGAGTATACGATGAGTGGCCGGAGTGTCAGGCCCAGGTGTACCGGCTTCCGAGCGACAGCCAGTAGTTAGTTTAGGTTCTCGCGTACGTATATCATTGTTTAGATGGATGACGATGTAGTTGCAAGTATTCGAGACTTTTATCACTATTTTCGAGATGACGACGAGAGACCACTTTGTGTTGGATGATGATTCTGATGATGACAAGATTTGATGAGACTATTTTGAATGTATATGCTATGGTTCCATTTGTATGTGTATGATATGCTAAAGATTATTGTACAAAGCATGTTCAAATACAAAACAAATATGCAAAAAAATTAAAACTAATAAAACTAGCAGTAGTGAGGGGAATAAAGTTAGCAGCAGCGCGTTCTTACCAGTAGCGCGGCTTAACTAAAAGCTCTGCAACTATTAGCAGTAGCGCGTTGCTCCAAAGCCCGCTACAGCTAACCATGTATAGCAGTAGCGTGGTCCAACCCGCGCTACTGCTACACGTTAGTTGTAGCGCCTTATCAGTAGTGCGGGTGCCTGCGCTACTGATACACCAAATACCCGTGCTACTACTAAGCTTATCCCTAGTAGTGAGAGTAACATAGACTATAGTAGCAGTTGTATCTGTGGACTATACTACAAAATTGTCAGAAGAGAGGGGAAGGCCTAGCCTATAGAAGACTATCATCTTGTAGCAACAGAAGAAAGTAGAGTAACATATAATATAGTAACAAGTTAGTAACGCCCAGAGATCGTTCCTCGACTCTCCGCGAGAAAGCGATAGCCATCATATCCATTTAGTGTCTCCTGTAACTAGTTCTAATACTAATAGATCAGGGTACAACTCTGAGCGTCTGTTACCGTGGACACGGGTATTCGAATAGATATACTTCCTTGTAGGGGTGCACCAACTTACCCACACTCTCGATTAACTCTGGCCGGACACATTTTTCCTGGTCATGCCCGGCCTCGGCTGATCGATACGTAGTAGTCCTACCTAGACTCCACAAGGAGGTCCCCGTTGGTCTACATCCTAAGCACTCAGGGGTCTTTGGCCCATCGCCCTTTGCACTCCGTGTCATTGCAAGCAGGGTGGGTGCTAACCCACATAGTGGTTAGTGCGAAAAGGCCAAATGCCTACTCAGATAACACACCCAACCCTATTAGTGTCTTGGGAGCGTGCAGAGATGATCAGTGATCCATGATCTATGGTCTAGTCACCCTGTCTCGCGGACTTACGACAATGGCTCAGAATGCCTGGCCGTGACGCGTAAATATCTCGTAGGTACCCTCATGGTCAACCCAACTACTGTAACTCTCACGGGTACCCCTCGGTGCTGACCCGAGTTCAACAAGGTTCTTAGGTAAAGTTAAGGTAACCATGTGTCCATAACATCAAGGGGGAATCCGGGGAATCACCCTCGACGGATTCACACTCGATGTAACCATCAAGGTGACCTTGGAGGAATCACCTTCGAGGGTTCACACTTCAGGTGTTATACGACAAAGTCGTTATCGGGTGTGGTGAAGGAGGAATCACCCTCCGTATTCCATCACCGATTAGCAACATTACAAACATATCATCAGGAGTGCCTTACGAGGTATCACCCTCGGCACTCAATAGTAGCTCTGTAGAGTCGTACAACTAGGGGGGTGCGGTTATGTGTCGGGCTCTGCACCTCGATCATGTTGATCGAGTCATCCGATAATAAACCAGGGGCAACCGGGAAAAGGCGAGGGATCACTGTTGGATCACTAACCAACCTATACTAAGCATACAGGGTAACAGGTAAAGTACAATAGTAGTTTACAAAAGCAGGCTATGCATCAGAATAGGAGCTATCGAACAACAGTAGCAAAATCTAATGCAAGCATGAGAGAGAAGGAATGGGCGATATAGGAATGATCAAGGGAGTTTTGCTTGCATGGAAGCTCTAATTCACGTGGCTGAACATCTGCAGGGTAATTGTACTCGGTGGCATCAGCGTCAGTCTCGGGGTCTACCAGAGAGAAGAGGGAAAAAATAGCAAATACAAAGCACACAGATGCGATACGATGCATGACATGGTAGTAGGATACGCTAGGGGTGACCTAATGCAGCCCTAAGTGTTATAGACAGAGCTGGAAAATATCTGGTAATATTTTCCCAGCTCCAGACAGTGTCGGTCAAACGAACCGGAGGGGAGGTTCCATGTTTGTAGTGTTGGCGGCATGTGGAAGGTATGTGTATGACATATATCGATTCATTATATTTTTCTGATGATTTTTCATATATAAATTATTTTCATCCGAGTTACGGTTGAATTTATATGATTTTTCAAAGTTTTAAACAATTACTCAAATTACTAGATTAATTTTAATTCCAAAAACAATTACAGTGAAAATAATAAGTGCACCCAGTGCAGTGCACCCAAAGGGGCACCAGAGGCTGACAGTGGGGCCAGCGGGTCCAGTCAGCAGCCTAGTCAGCTTTAACCGCTGACTGGTCAAACTTACAAGCGGGCCCCATGTGTCATAGACACAGGGTAGTTAATCAAGTTTTGAAACGTTTAATTAACTTAATTAACAAGTGGAGCCGGAGGAGGACTAGATTCGATGGAGCGGTGGTGGCAATCTCCGGCGCCCAAGGTTGAAGACAACCTCGATCCCGATGGTGTAGGGGCTCCCAGCCTGGATGGGTCGACGTAGACGACATAGACGAGGCCGACGATGCTTACGGACATGCCGGTGGGGGCGAGGAGGTCAGAGGTTGCGGTTGTGACAGGCCATGGCGACGACGGCGCTCGGGCATGTTTGAGCTCGACGAGGGAGGCAAGGGGAGAGGGGAGGCAATATCTTGCGCATGTCCAGAGCGTTTGTGGTGGCATTCTTATCTCCTCTGTGGCGATTGTAGCGACGCGGTCGGCGAGTTGGCTTGGCAGGGACGACGAACCCGTTCGGGCACACGTATGACAAGTGAGGAGGGGGGGTTAGGGAGAACCTGGGAGTGGGCTGGGCTGGCTGGGCTTGTCCCTGTGGACTAGAGCCCAGTGAACATGTGAACCCTTTCCCTTTATCTTTTTCTTATTATTTTCGTTTTTATTTGTTTCCTTATTCATTTCTGGTTTTTATTTTATTTAATGGTAAATTAGTTTTATAAAATATTAAACTTGGTTCGATATTTATATTGTATTTTTAGACAATACCACAAAAAGTTTGGGAGACATTTAACTTAAATTGGACTTTTCATAAATGGGAAAGGCATTTAAAAATGCTGATTTGGTAGTGATTTAATTGCTAGAGCCCAAATAAGCAAACAAGTGATGTTGTTCTTCTTAAACAATAATTGTTATGGAATATTTGCCAGATGATGAATTGTTTTGCCATCATGTTTGTGAATTTAAAATTTTCACTTGCAATTTGAATTGAAATCAAAGGTGGAATTTAAAATAAGATTTGAAACCATAGTGGTCAAGCACTTTAAAGCAAAGTTACATAGCATAATCGTGGGGGATTACTATAGTATGATTCTGGGGGTGTTACACACCCCAACACATTGGGCTTGGTTGCTGCCCTGTCTCTCCCTCCCGGCATAGTTCTCGTCCACGGTTTTCCGCTTAGCGATGCTTTGTCGTTTCTCCTCCATCACCATCTCCGCCATGTCATCATGTTGGTTAAGATCCCATCTATTTCTCCCCCTTCTCTTGCTGGATCAAGGAGGAGGAGATGTCACCGAGCCGCACGTGTGCTAAACTCGGAGGTGTCGTCCTTTCGGCGCTGGATCGTGATTGGATCGCGAAGAGTACTACTACATCAACCACGTCATATACGCTTCCGATTAACGGTCTACGAGGGTACGTAGACATAGTCTCCCCTCCCATTGCTATGCTTCTCTGTTGTAGGGTGGAACCCTAGGTGGAGATCTTTCACGAATTGGAGGTGAATCCCCAAGAGCAAGATGAACACAAAGGAAAGAACACAAGAGAAATACCTCAAGAACAAGCCCAAATCACACATCCACTAGACTCACATACACACAAGATCCACAAAGGTACATAAACAACAAGGGGAACATGGATACATGATAGAGTTCATCCCAATCCTATGAGGAGAGAGGTCTTGATGATCCTATGATGGGGATCCTTCCCTAGATGGGGTCTTGAATCCATTAGGGATCCTCTCCCTAGGAGGTCTTGATCTCCATGGGAGAGGTCTCTCTCTCTCTAGAGGAGGTAGGAGGAGCAAAGCTCACTAAATCATGTCATATCCTTTGCTATCCTCTAAATGAGCTAGAAGAGGGGTATATATAGTCTAGGGACGAAATAGGGGGGAGAAAGGGGTACAAGGGTCAAATGCCCAAAAATGCACGCATGCATGCGGAGGGGTCCGGGCACCCGGAGGTGGTGCGGCTGAAGGAGGCCGGGCACCCGGGACCGAAGGGCCGAGCACCCTAGGTGCAGCACAGCGGTGGATGGGCAAGGGGCCGGGCAACTTGGGCTCCAAGCCGGGCACCCAGGGGCGGCTAGGCCGACGCCAGGCTGCTGGGCCAAAGAGGCCGGGCACCCTGGGCGGGTGGAGGGGCGGCCGGGCACCTGGGGGTGGCGTCCCGGGCACCCGGGGAGGAGCAGCAGCTCCCAACGGCTGCAGGCCCGGGCACCCGGGGTCCTCGCGTCCAGGCACCCGGGGTGTCCAGGGCTCTCTAGTCCTTCGCGTTCTTCTACCTCCCCTTATCCTTGGGTCTCCGAGTGGCTTGGTGATCCCTCTGTGCTTCCTCGTGACGATCTCTAAAGTACTTAAGAATGCACAATGTTCCGAGGTGAGGTAGTGACCAAGACCAAAGGGTATTCATGTAAATCTTGAAGAGGAGCGGGTTCACCTTAAGTCCTGTAGGTTCACTTGGGGCTTGAGGTGCTGTGACGATGTCCATGGAGATAGCCGTAGGATGCTATGCACCATCTCCTCCCCCTTGGGAAAGATCCGTCCTCGGATCGTGAACCATATTGTCATGTACACGGTAGGCATGGATGGACTTGTAGTTGGACGAGGTGTATGTCACGCCGCGAGCAAAGTACTCCAAGATGTCGTCGGAATGGTAGACATACAAAAGGAGCAAACACAAGGGACACTTGGAAATACAACGCTTAGCGGACGCAAGGTGTCCATCATTTAAGCATGAGTCCGTCCAATGAAATCGGTAGTGGCAATGAGCATGAATTGTAGCTAAATGAAAGAGCATGGCATACAATGCATTCATGTGATCAAGCTCATTGTGCAAGAAGTTGCAAATGCTACCATTGTGCAATATGATGTCGTAATGGGATGGTTTAACAAAATCATTAACATGGTAAATGGTGCTCAATGTGAGTATGTGATCATGCAATTGATGCTTGGCAATGTGATCAATAGCATGCATAAATTGCTCAACAAATGGTCTATGGTAATCATCTGAACCATTCACAACACCAAATGAAATTAAATGTCTAAACACATGGGGCAAGTGTAAGACAATCCAAGCATAATGTGCATGGGGTGTAGTGAATATAGTGTGGCACTCAACACAATAGAAAGAGCAATTGTTCAACATCTGTGAGGCAAGCAAGACATTCAAGCTAGAGTGCGAAGATGCAACATACTATAGGAAATCATGGCAAGCATGTCGTGTGAAGAAAGAATAGGCATAGGCAATGCACATGACATATCACAAGCATGATTACAAAGCAAGATCAAAGTATCATCATATGCATGGGGTCCAAAGTAAACATGGCAATAGCAAGCAATATCTCCACCAAGCATGCAAATACACATACAAGTATGAGAATCAAGCATCATGTGTAATGCAAAGCATGGGTCGCAAATGCATGACAAAAGCATAGCAAGAGTCATAACATGCAAAGTGAACACGATAGAATGGGCATAAGATGACAAGTGGTAAATTGCCCATAGTCGTGTGAGAGCCAAGTAAAAGAGATGCGCGTAGAGGTTGCACGAAGAGAACGGTGGTAGTGACAATCCACGAGATCCCAAATCATCGTTGCTCTCAAGAGCTCGTTTTGTGAACTCATGTAATTGTGAGGTTGACAAGTATTTATGAGTACCTACACAAAACAAAGACAAAGGAAAAATTGTGTGTGCGTGGTGTATGTACACATCATCCATCATGATGTGCAGGTGCATGTGTTGGTTAGCACAAAATAGCAAATGCTCAAATAAATGAGATGCGTGATATAGAAACATGTCATCCATCATGAATGAATAGTTGTTATGTATAACATGATGGGGACTCAAATTGTGTAATGCATCACGAGATATATGTAGAGCATTATTATTCATGGAATGCATATGGTGCACACATTCATGGCAATCATGCAAGGTATGGCATGCATCAAGATCTCCTAGTAACTATGAGGAAACTATGGGGGTCTCCTCATGAGCATGAGTAGAAACAACACATGGAGAATATTGATAACATCCAAAACAAAGCATATTCCAAGCTAGGTGGTCATGGCATGGCATATGATGGATATGATGCAAAGGAAGCATGTCAATATCATCACAAGAAAAACAAATGCCAATAACCATGGGCTTGTCATCTATGCCATAAGTGCAAATTGGGTTTATCTTAATGGCATATGCATAGTTACTACGATGAGATTGCAAATATGACATACGAGTGATCTCATGCATAGCATATGACAAGTCAAGCGGATTGTCAAACATGATGTGACCTAGATAATTGTCACAAGAAATCCTATATAACATGGCATCACAACTAATAGACTCGACATGACAATCATCATACTCATCCTAAACGGGTAAATCATCGCATGGGGAAATCATACTAGCATGAAGCATGCTAATAGGTGGATCAACATCATGCAAGCAATCAATGTCAAGAATGTCCACTAGTGGGACAAGAGCATCACCTTCACCTATTTTACCTTTCGCATTCCACTCATGCGGTGTAGGTGAGGTGGGAAAGACCAAATGGTGGTCATCTTCATCTTGATGGAACCATGTGGGGGTACATCATAGTCCACCATGGCCATCGTCTTATCCATAGGAAGGACGAAGTCGTCACGGATCGGATCGACGCGGTATCGTATATTGGACCTAGCACCAATTGAGAAGACACAATAGAGGTAGATGTCAAGTTGTTAGAGTTTAAATTGTCCTCACAAGACCTATCAACTATCTCACTCTCTCTATGTGGTGGTTTCTCACTCACTCTCTCAAGGTAGGTGTACTCAATGTCACATATGGTGGAGTCACTCATATCACTCAAGTGGTGGTGGTGGTGGCTCTCCTCACATGGGAAATGGAGCATCTCATCATATATGGGGCCAGTGGTGAAGTCACTCACACTCTCAATATGGTGGCACAAGTCTCTCAACTCATCACCATACGCCGCTGTGGTCGAAGGGGAAATCCCATGCTCAACCATCTCGTCACCGTCATCGTGGATGAAGGCCGAAGATGGCACATCATCACTCTCGTCCATGACCGAAGGGAAAATCCCATGCTCGATCATCTTGTCGTCGTCTTGTTGTAGAAGGCTCATATGATGTGGGGGGCTTCTGAAAATGGAAATGTCGCCCTCGTTCATAGGTGGTCGCCTTGCCGTTGAAGATGTCGATGTAGGCGAACTCACAGGAAGTAGGCAAAGTTGTCGTACGTCCAAAGGTGAAGATGCCTTGAGAACACTTGGAGAAGATGCCGAAGTGGTGGTTGTAGCCGCAACTCCTTCTTGGGTATGCTTGTCTCGCGGTCTTCTCTTTTGCTCTTGAAGCTTGACCTTGGCGTGAAGTGGAGCATGTTCGGACTTGTAGGTTTGCATGTGTCGAGCATCTTCATGATGATGGTGTCCTTGTCGTACTTTGAGTTCGTAGAAGATGTCGTTCGTCGGCGTCGTGCACATGATGCTTGGAAGACTTGTGACTTGAACATCGCCGCCGAGAAGATGACGAAGCGGAAGAAGACTTGTAGTCGGCCACCATGTCTCGGAAGTCGCTGGCAATGTTGTCGAGGCGCTCTTGGATTGCTCGTTGTAGTCCGATGGTTTGCGTGTGGATGTAGTTGCTCGCGCCGTCGATGTCGAAGACTGGAGATGATGTGCTTTGCCTATCCATCACAAGACTCGAGTATAGGGTGAGTAGGAAATGAGATAAACAATACCAAGATACTGTTTCCCAAAGTTAAGAGTGTATCCCGTGTCACTCAATGCGATATGAGAGAATAGTGGAATTGGTACCAGACTTGTTCACTCACATCTACATATTAAAGCTTATCGAGTGGCTTGGTTAGGACAAGTGGCACAAAATTCAAGAAAATGTTAGTCCAAGATAAATGTTGAGAAAGATTCACAAAATTACAAATGTAAAGCAAATAGATCAATAGCTATGGTGACACAAGAAACACACACACGGATAGATAGATGGGATCCACGCAACCAAGGAATGAGCACAAAATGTGTTGCCACCGAAAAAGCTCTTGTTGCACGGATTCTAGAGAGACACTAGGTCGATTGCTCAAATGGGCAAGATACGCTTGTGCACCAACCTATGAGAGTAAACGTGTCGTCTTCAATCCCAAGTATGCTATGTATGTGTGCTCCAAGTGTATGTACTATGCAAAATGGCTCAATTCTAATTCTATTGCTTATAAGCTCTTTTGTATCTCCTCTTTTTCTTAAAATTTGTTGCTCTTTTTTTCATCTTTTTTTGATACGCTTGATGCTCGAGCCAAGTATAATATGAGACAAGTATGTAAGATATGTGCGGGATAGACTTATGGCACAGCTATGCGGCGTAAGCATATCACTAAGGTGCACAAATAGCGTGGCCCGGCAATTCTCAACTTGCTAGTCTCAATGGGTAAGGTACGCAATAGGCTCGGCGTTATCAATGCAAAGGCAAGGAATATGTACAATGGTGTCGTCGAGGTTACCGTCTGATGATGATGATGATATGCCGTGTTGTCGATGAAGAATCATCCCTAGTTATCCGAAACACCCTAGGAAACGGAAAAACCGTGAACTCAAAATCTCAAGGACAAAGTCAAATGGTGGTAGCGGACATGCGGTGGTGGTGTTGAAGATGGCAATGCGGAAGTGGTGGTGGTGGTTGATGAAGAAGCACTCGTCCCTAAGTAGCCGAAACACCTTAGGAGACTCAAGTCACCACTCAAATAACCTCAAATGCTATATGGGTCGAAATGGGGTTAGGTTGCGGAAAGCTATGGTGGTATGGTGGATGATATGGTGGATGGCCTAAACATACTTGTGAAAATTACCAAATTTTGATGGAGTCAAACGGTGTGGAAACCTATCTAGGATGATGGGGGATGTCAATAGCTACTCAACGAGCTAAAGAACACGAAAATCGGACTCCGGGAGTGGAAGTGATGGCAAAAACCGTACTGTAGTTGGGCTGCTTCGAGGGGGGGTGCGGGTGCCCGGGGGTTGTGGTGCCGGCACTCGGGGTGGTCAGGGAAAACTGGCCCGGGGGTGCGGGCACCCGATGGTTCATGGTGCGGGCCCCCGGTGGTGTCGGATTTGGTAGAAAAATTTCGGTAAAAGCGAGAAATTGGTGGATTTTGTGGTGGGAAAGGTGGGGATGGATGGGGAAAAGCTAGATCTAGTAGCCAAACATCCAAATCGTTGATCAAACACAACAAATCTCACAAGAACCAACAAACTGCAAGCAATTTTTTTGGGGCTATTTCGTGGGATTTTCGAAATTGGGCAAGAACACAACAAAATTAGGCTACAAAACAAGGAGGGGGCTCCAATTTCGTGAGAAACCATGGCTCTTGATACCATGATGTTGTAGGGTCGAACCCTAGGTGGAGATCTTTCACGAATTGGAGGTGAATCCCCAAGAACAAGATGAACACAAATGGAAGAACACAAGAGAAACACTCAAGAACAAGCCCAAATCACACATCTACTAGACTCACATACACACAAGATCCACAAAGGTACATAAACAACCAGGGGAACATGGATACATGATAGAATTCACCCCAATCCTATGAGGAGAGAGGTCTTGATGATCCTATGATGGGGATCCTTCCCTAGATGGTGTCTTGAATCCACTAGGCATCTTCTCCCTAGGAGGTCTTGATCTCCATGGGAGAGGTCTCTCTCTTTCTCAAGAGGAGGTAGTAGGAGAAAAGCTCACTAAATCATGTCATATCCTTTTCTATTCTCTAAATGAGATAGGAGAGGGGTATATATAGTCTAGGGATGAAATAGGGGGGAGAAAGGGGTGAAAGGGTCAAATGCCTAAAATGCACGCAGGCACGCGGAGGGGTCCGGGCACCCAGAGTCAAGTGGCTCGGGCACCCGGAGGTGGTGCGGCTGAAGGAGGCCGGGCACCCGGGACCGAAGGGCCGGGCACCCGGGGTGCAAAACAGCAGCGACTGGGCAAGGGGCCGGGCACCCGGGGCTCTAGGCCGGGCACCCGGGGACAGCTGGGCCGGCGCCAGGCTGCTGGGCCGAAGAGGCCGGACACCCGGGGCTAGTTGGCCGGGTACCTGGGGGGTGGTGGCCCGGGCACCCGGGGAGGAGCAGCAGCTCCTAGCGGTCGCAGGCCCAGGCACCCGGGGTCCTCGCGTCCGGGCACCCGGGTGTCCAGGGGTCTCCTGTCCTTTGCGTTCTTCTCCCTCCCCTTCCCCTTGGGTCTCCGAGTGGCTTGGTGATCCCTCCGTGCTTCCTCGTGATGATCTCCAAAGTACCTAAGAATGCACAATGTTCCGAGGTGAGGTAGTGACCAAGAAAAAAGGATATTCATGTAAATCTCGAAGAGGAGTGGGTTCACTTGGGGCTTGAGGTGCTATGACGGTGTACATGGAGATAGCCGTAGGATGCTCTGCATCATTCTCCTAGCTAGATCATGGGTGTTCGTAGGATTTTTTTATTTTCATGCAACGCTTCCCATTAGTCAACAAAAAGTATATCATTAGATTCATATTTGAACGTAATTTGCAATGATATAATTTTTCGTAACATGCATGCACATTTTCTTAGTTAAATTTATAGTCAAAATTAGGCATAGAATACAATAGGGACCAATAAACTAGGACGGAGGTAGTAGTAGCGAAGGGGTTCTGAGAACCCAGGGTACACGATGGTTAGTGCTTTCGTGTGTCGCTTGCCTATGCTTTAGCCTATTCGAAGTGTAAATGGACAGCTTTGATGAGCGGCATTCAAGTTTCTATAGGCTCTCTACTTTAGAGAATCTCCAGACGCGCCCCCCACGGGCCCCCACGACCCTTTTTATCGTCGGCATGAAAAAAATGGCCTAGTCGCGTTCCCAGAAGCCCATTTTTCGCCGGTTAGGACCGAATTTGGCGTTGTTGCATCCAGGCTGAACCTGATGCGTTGGGGGGCGCGCGGGGGCGCCGGGCGAAGCGTTTTTGGCGCGAAATCATTGTGGACCCACCAAGTCAACGACTAGGCACGGTCGTCGTACTCATCGCCTCATTTTTCCGCGGGGAATCAATGAGAAGATTGTCGCCGATCAGCCTTCCATTGATTCCTCATGGTCGGCGCTGTAAAGGCGCGCCGACGCGCGTCCCGCCCCCTCTCGCCATGCATTCACATGGTTGCCGCCCACTCGCCGCCCCCCTCCGCCGCTATAAAAGCCCACCCCTCCCTCGGTGCCGACGCCCATCTCGCCCTCTCACCGCCGACGCCTCTTAGTTTGTTTTTAGTTTGGTTTTTAAATTATGTTTTCAATGTTGGAGGGGAGGGGGGCGAACGGCTGGGAGATCCTCTTAGCCTTGGACCCCGGAAGCGAGACTGCACCAGCTCGAGTGTGGTGTGCGCCCGATTAGGCCAACTCCACCGCGTGACCCCAAACGGACGTCCGGTTTGGCCGGACTTTATCCGTTTGGGGCGGCAATGGGTTCGCCAATGTCCGCCTCTGTCCGTTGGATCGTGAGTGCGCCCAGTGCGCGGCCGCACCCCAAATCATGTCTGTGTTGGATCTGATAAAAAACAGAAAAACATAAATAAAATGACTTAAAGAAGTAAATAAACACAGTTAAAAAAACATAAAACATAAGTTAAGGGGTCATGGTCACAAAACGGTCCAGTTTCACGGTTCACATTTGCCATAATTAACATATATATTAAAAAAAGACACCGCCCGCGTGCGCCGGCAGTGCCCGTTGATGCCGTGGCCGCCGCCGTCTTCTCACTGGCCGTCGTCTTTGTCGTCGCTGACGAGGTCGACGTACGGCGGCGGCGTCATCGCCGGCCGCGGAGAGGCCCGTCATCTCCTCGAGGCCCTCCCACTAATGCTCGTCGTGCGTGAGCATGGAGTCCTCCATGACACGCTGCATGAGCCGGGCCTCCTCCTCCGCTGTCATGCGAGGTGGAGGAGGTGGCGACGGAGACGGGGAAGGCGACGGCGTGGGCGTGAGGCCGCGCACCCGCGTACGCCCGTGCACCTCCTGACGTGGCCGCCACGGCCCCGACACCGTGCCGGCGAAGTACGAGGTGCGCCTCGTGTCGTGCTCGTCCTGGAGCCACGTGTCCCAGAGCACGGGGTCGGGGCGTACCTCTCGTCATAGTAGAGGTCGTCGGGGAGGAGGCGGCGACGGCGCTCGATCTCATCGCGCGGCGCACGGCCGCTCATCGGCACCGGCGGGATCGGGACCCGGTCGGCGGAGAAGTGTCAGGTGTTGGGGAGGTGGACGTCGCTCCACGGGACCGGCGTCCTCGTCTCCCAGTAGCGCCGGCATACGTCAGCGCTGAGGTACTGCCAGTCGCGCGGGCCGGCAGCCCTAGGGGCGATGGTGAAAGGGGCCGGCGCGGGGCTCGACAGGAGGTGTGCGGCGGTGATGCGGGCTCCTCCTTCTTGACGGAGCCGCGGCGGCGTCCCAAGGAGGAGCCGGCCTCGCGGCCGTGGTTCCAGAAACCCATGGCTGCAAGGCGGCCGGCCGGCGAGATCGAGGATGGGGAGAGGCTAGGGTTTGGCCGTGTCGGGTTTCGAGGAGGCAGTGGGGAGTGTGGACGACGGCCGGTCCACGAGTTCCCATTTAAGAAGGACGACGACCGTTCGCTGGGCGGATGACAGGTGGGGCCACCCGCGCGTGCGCATTGATGCGGGCAGGTGGGAGGTAGGTGGCCGCCTGCCACACGGCTCTGGCGCGGACGTTCCACGCATCCGTTTGCTGTCCGCCGCGACCCAAACCCGACGCACGTTTGCGCTCGAAATGGGTCGGTCCGGACACAAAACGGACCAGATAAGTCTGAGCCGTCGCGCGCTGGGCCGTCTCGTTTATCCATTTTACCTCAAACGGACGAGGCCGGACAGGATGGCGTCGCGCGGTGGAGTTGACCTTAGAGCGCTCTCTACACCTTTTGGGATCGCGCGCATGGCCTCTCCGTCGGTTTCCTTAGGCGTTGGGCAGGTTGCCTCGCTAGCGCTAGCCTGGTCCATGTTGGCGGATGGTGCCAGCCGATGTGAGAGAGCCAACTGGCTGTGGTAGTCCCATCCGGTCCGGGTTGGTTAAACGGAGGCAGCTGGGTACCAGGGGTGCCGAAGTATATGATTACTATCCTTGGCGAAAGAATGTAGCCCAGGAAGCTTTTGAACTAGTGGTTTATCCAGCTAAGCATAATGCTAGAGCTAAATAGGGATTCCATTACCAACTTTGTAATGAGAGTTCCCTTTGGAGCATGGCAAGAGTTATATGTGTGCTTTCCAACTATTCGTGGTGCTTTGTGTATCCCCCTTTTCTTTAACATAACCGCTTTCAGACTGTTGATAGTAAGTATTCTTCTAATAGTTCACACAGCTTATATTTTAAGTTTAAAATAGTTCCATTAACTTCCGGGCTACAGTTGGTCGCTCAGTTGGTTCTTCACGTAGCTTACTTCACTCCCGTTTTATGTTTCACATAGTTCGCGTAACTTCCGGGTTCTAGTTCTCCCTTATAGACTTGCACATAAATGTCCTGGGTGTTGGGTTGCCCCGGTCGGTCAAAGACGGACATAGGAAATGATCATCGTTATCCGTCATTGGTGAATATATAGGGCAGATACAAACACATTACGAACACAAGGACTTGCAAACCCTTCCCAAGAAACATCCTTGAAATAGCTCACTTAACTTCCTAATTATGTTTCAAATAGTTTGTTTAGCTTATCGGTTTGTGTTAGTCTCTGTGCCAATTGGTGCAACGGGTCTTCTAGTTGATATTAAGCCAACAAAAATGCTTGTTGTTATTTCTTGCACTTGGTTCAAGTGTTGCAGTTACTTAAAATTTACTGCTTATCTTTAAATATGCATATTTTCTTTACTGTTTATGATCGTATCTTATAATTTTAACCATTGATTTTACTTTTAGAAAATAGACAAGTGAATGCTAGTAAAAATCTGTGTTCTAAAAACTACGACTAAATGAGATGTTCTCTTCCTTAAAATTCTTGTTGTGATAATAGTTACCCCATTCAAAACTTTTGCCACATTTTACCTCTTTTCATATTTTAAAATTGTTGCCACCCAGGCTGCTATGTATTACTAAACAATATAACTCAGCTAGTTAGGAGCCTTCACGACAATTTGAGATCCTAAACCATCCAATTCAGCATACAAACGAATGAGATCATTCCATCCTCCCGCAGCATTCCTTTGCGACTCGTTCGCTCACCAAAACCGGCCGAAGTCGAACCAACATTAAAAGGGCCGCTGCTCCACAGACTTATCTCGGAGCCTTCTGATGCACCAGGCTGTCGTGGGCTGTGAGGCCCGTGGTGACTTTTTTTCGCTGCGAGAGCCACTAGGCTGCCGATCCGTGGCGCTACTGCCTATCTTTGTGATTAATGGTGCAGAAAGTAGAGTGCAGCTTTGGTTATCTTTGTCTAAAAAGAAAAACGCTAGCTACCTATGGTTCGACTGCATCATTTTTTTGCGGGTGTTCGACTGTATCATTCTTTACTCCTTTTATTCATGTACTACGCAACAGCTACTTTGCAAGGTTACAACGAGGACCGCATCGTTCATTCTTTCTTTTATTCCTCTCCTACGTAGCATCTATCATTGCAAGGCTACAACAAATGATGATATGTACCACACAGATACGATCCAACACTAATTCTTTTTTTTTCTTTGCAAGAATAATGCCCAACACATTCATTTATTCAAATGTCTTAGCAAATGTTATGCATAGACAAAAAAAAAGTAACAATAACATTCCAATGCCGACTTAGATGGCATTATAACCCGTGTCAATTTTGCAACATATACCTAAAGTTTCAATAATACCCAACTATCTATACTGAAGTAAATGTTTTTTTCTCTTTTTGTGATATCTAGATTTTCTCATATATTTGTATTGTTCTTCCAATAAAATGCACGGGTGCGGCAACGCGCGCCTTTATGTTCTAGTGAACTATGTAGGTGGATCACGTACGTACCATAAGTAAAAATTATGACAGCAGATATGTACACACATACATGACCACCTAAATGGCAACAAATTTTGCAAACAAATATTTTCTCTGTTCTAAAATAAAAGACGTTTTGGCAGATTGACTTATAACTTACCAAAACATCTTATACTTAAAAAACGAGGAGGTAGTATTAGTGAGGCAACTAGTGTCACAAATGAGCAGAAACCAAATGTGGCAAAAATATTCAATGGGGGCAACTAGTGTTGCGACAAATTGGTGAATTTATGTGGTAAAATGTGCATTTTACTCTCAAATTATTTGCATAGTAGAAAGTGTCTTCACGTAACCAGTCTAAATATAGTTTCACTTGTGCTTCGGTAGACCCCCCTTAAACACAAGGACGGTTCAGATTAGACCGTACCTCTTCATAGGAAGGGGCATGATAGTCATATTTATAAATTCTTCGCCGTACGTATACGCTAAACTTTTTTTTTAGTCCATGAATGAATGCGTGCATCCTCCCGCGCTGGACCCGCCCATGCATCATGTTTTTTTATTTTCTAAAACCGCAAAAATAAATAAGTGTTGAAGAGGATTCGAACCACCCCCCACCAGTAAGTAGCACATGCGCACTAACCAACTGGGCAACTGAAGAGCTTGTGCTACATATAGTTTTTTGACTAACAATAGAACACCGGAAAAGCGCACTATATTCTGTTTGGTTTTCTTTTCCTCTTTATTTTTTTCTTTTCTTTATTTTTTTCCCTTTCCTTTCTTAAATGCGTAATTTTTTTAAAATTCTTGATTTTTTTTGGAAAAATGAAGAATGAATTTTTCTTCAAAGTGGGTGCACTTTTTTTTTTCAAAATGGTGAAGCTTTTCCTCCAAATTCGTGTACTATTTATCAAATCAGTGATTTTAAAAAAATGAACTTTTTATAAAAATTATGAATTTGATTTAAAAAATCAATGAACTTTTTTAAAAAAATGGATATTTTACAATATCGGTATAGTTTTATTTAAAATGGTTTTTTATTTTGATTTTTTAAAAATCAATGATTTTTTTTCAAATTTGTGAACTTTTCCCAAATTTGATGAAGTCTTGTTTTACTTTTTCTGATCAATGAGCTTTCTTAAAATCCAGTGAACTTTTAATTTTTTTTGTGAACTTTCTTGAATTCCTAATTATTTATTTTAAAAATTATCTAAAAGTCAATGATCAAGTTGTAATTAAACTACCTCCTCTTTCTTAATGAGCGTTCTTTGAAATTTATCTTGGATGCTTGGCATGCTGATACTAGTGTGTGGAACAAATTTGAGTTCATTTTATTGATGTGAAAAAAGTGCATTCAGACTTGCCCTACCATCCTACCTGAGCCATCACCTTTGAACATGATATGCTTCTTGCCATGCACGAAATGATACCAAAACTTGTCAGTATGTGGCCATGCTCATGGCTGGCGTTCATGCAAAATTTGAAGGAATTCGGACACCTAAAGCACATTGTGTCACGTTCGGTTAGTGTTTTATGATTTTTTTTCATGGGAAAACCTTAGTAAATGCATAAAAAGCCTGAACTCAATGAAATTTATCATGGATGCTTTGCATGGTGATATTAGTGTTTAAAAAATGGTTTCATTTTATTGGTGTGAAAAAAAGTGCAACCAGACTTGCCCTACCGGCCTACTCAAACCACCAGCTTTGAACATGGTGTGCTTCTTGCCATGCATGAAATGACATCAAATTTTTCCAGCATGTGAGCATGCTCATGGCAGGCCTCCATCGAAATTTTCAAGAAATTTGGACACCGAACGCATGTTGCGTCACGTTCGGCTAGTGTTTAAGGGTTTTTCACTAGGAAAACCCTAGAAAATGTATAAAAGGTCAGAATTCAATGAAGCTTATCATGGATGCTTGACATGGTGATACTAGTGTGTGGAAAAAAATTGGGTCCATTTAATTGATGTGAGTATTTTTTGAAAGAAAAAAAGAATAAAAATGAAAAACAGCAAGAATGAAAATAAACAAAAAAGAACAGTAAACCGGTCGCTGAATGATTTATTTTCCTTTTCCTTTTTCTATTTAATAGATGCTCAGCAATTTTAAAAGTGTCTGGTTCTTTTATGTGAGCATGTTCCTATTTGAACGAACAATAAACAAACATTTTTGTTTAAACGAACATTTTTTGATATTCAGAAATTTATCATATTGATGTGAGCATTTCTATTTAAACAAACAATGTTTTTGACATATATGTACTATTTTCTTAAAAACGAATATATGTACTTTATGTACAAAATTTTAAAAAGCGATTTTTTAATTCAAAAAACAATAAGTGAGAGAATTTTTAGAGAATGAAAAAAAAATGAAAAGAAAACAAATTGAAAAAACGAAAAAGAAATGGTGATAACAGTATCGATTCAACAATGGGCCGGTCCAGCCGCGAACTGAAGTAGAAGAAAATAAAAAAAGAAGTAAAACACCAAAGCATTAAGTTGTTCTAGTTGGTTAATGTTGTTTTCCTTAGACCAAGAGGTCTTGAGTTCGATACCTGGTGCTTGCGCTATTTTTTGAAATTTAATAAAAAAGTGGGTATGATGTCTTGTATGTGTCACATAAGCGTATGAGTATACGGTTTGTTGAAATGACTATACCGCCCTTATACGGTTTGTGGAGGGGGGTCTACCGAAGCAGGCCTCATATAGTTTTTATATCAACGCAATTTATTTCATAATTAATTTTTATGGGGACCGCTGCTGCTCGCGCGTCCCATTTATGTTGTGCTTGAGGACAAAGCTCTAATCTGCATTATGCTTTAGGACAGAGATCTGATTCGTTGTGCCCTGTGTGCACCTTTCACGTGGTGAATTCCCCCATCAATGCTCGTATGTTTGTCCGAGCTGGCCCCTCCAGTGCACAGCGATGCCAACAACGATATCTTATCTTCTTATCCTGCCATCAAAGGAGGACCACCTTTGTTTGGCAATTCACGATTGTTCGTTTTAGGGCGATGCTACTCATGGCGCCACAAGCTTTTCGATCAATCTAGGTCCATGTCACCTTCTTAGACAGTGATATCTCACCCATATACATCATACACACATGTGAGTAGGCTCATCAGCATCATACATTTGAGGTTGTTTGGCTGACATTTTCACAACCACACGTTTGTTCTTTATGCATTGGACATTTGGATGGACATCCAATCGCCTGCTGATATATTTTCTTTATCATTTCTTTTTCGGTACAACCCCCCTAAACACATCAACGATGAAAATCGCCTCTTACCCCTTCATAATAAAGGGCATGATGGTCCTTTTAGAAAATACGTGTACACGACAGGCTGCCATACCGAACAGTATTTGGTACCCTCAGCTTTTACTTCTCTTTCCTTTTAATTTTTTAAAAATATGCATCATTGCATATTTGAACCGTCAACCTCAAGGTTACCATTAAGTTCTGTTAACCAACCCAGACAGGTTACTCATTGTGTCAATTTGCTTTTCTTTTTTGGTTATGTGGCAAATATAACTGTCAAATTATAGGCCGGTTTTTTCTACTGTTAAACTGGGTTTTAACCTAATTTATATTGTTCTTTTTTATTTCCTTTTTCTTCTTTTGGCATGCATGAACTTTTCAAAACGAAAAATGAATTCATAAACTTTTCTCTAATATGTAAGTCTTTTTCAATTTCTTGAACTGCTTGGCAACTTTGTTTTTGAAAATCTGCGAAATTTTTTATAGGTAGAATAATACGAAAAGATTCACATTATTAAAACAAAGTTCTGAATAGGTAGATCTTTTTTTACAAACCTGCGTGTTTTACAAAATTGTTACGAAAAAGTAACTTCTTTAAAAATCCATATAGCTAAGCCATTATCCGAATGAATCGGTAATATTTGCTATTAGGATAAAATTATCCGGCCAAATTAATTTGGATTTATGCAATTTCAGTTCTGCCGGTGCCAATTTTGTAGAAAAGCAAACCAACTGGACATGGTGCCTTGAGTTAGTTATACAAGACCATGAAAAAATGGGGCAATTTCAAGAATTTCAAAAAACTACGTGTTGTCAGATGAACCCTTCTCCCTAGCCGTACACACTCCCGGTTTCTTGTGGACATCCTTGAAATGTCCCCAACTTTTACCACCAGGTGGGCATGAGCATGGTAGACATGCTCTCGAACGTAGAGTGTATGTTCGAGAAAAAAATCTTAGGCCTTTGAAAAAAACTCACGAATTTGAAAAAAGTTTCCAAAAGTTGAAAACTGGA
The DNA here is from genome assembly GCA_902687465.1 of Secale cereale. NCBI lineage: Eukaryota > Viridiplantae > Streptophyta > Magnoliopsida > Poales > Poaceae > Secale > Secale cereale. The sequence continues at coordinate 323,988,393 of LR738709.1, forward strand.
TTTGAAAACTTTCTTGCATTTGTAAAAAGAAAAAATAAAGTTGAGGCCTTTGAAAAAATTTCATGAGTTTGAAAACTGGATTTGGAACACTTGTCCGCATTTGTAAAAAGTTTATGGATTTGGAAAAAATTCAATGGTTTTTAAAAAAGTTCATGATTTTTAGAAACTAAAATAAAATTAATTACGAACAATTAAAAACAAAAAATCAGAAGAAAAACCCGGCCAATACAAAACTGAAATAAAAGAACCACGCAGGTTCACGTATCGTTATTTAATTGAAGAATAGAAAAAAAAAAGATAACCAAACAAAACATGATAAGTGTCTGGTTGGTTGGTTCATTGTACATAACCCAGAGGTTGTGAGCTCGATCATGGTTTGAGCACCCTTTTTTGAAAAATAAAAGGTGCAGATGGGCCGACCACGGAGGGGTAGGCGACTTTGGCGTATTCCGTAAAAATAAATAGGGCATATACGTACCAGCTGGTGACTTGTCATACATACAAATGTGGGTATAATTTGCGAAAAGTCCATACTAACCTATATACGTTTTAGGAGGGGGGGGGGGGGCGAAGCGGGACTCCTTCTTTATTTTAGAATGTAAGACACTTTGTCGAGGAAATTTTAACATTAACAACCTGATAATTATAAGAATGGCAAAGTGAATGTCTTCAAGCATCTTGATTGTAGAAGACCACATAAGTTTGGTTCAGATAACACTTACTATGTGTAAGATCAGCGTGTCATGATTGAAAGAAGGAGAGCACATGTCATGATTGAAAGAAGGAGAGCACAGATATTTCATTGTTTTACTATTCAATATAAAATGGACCGTTGTTCTTTTGGATGTGGTTGGGTCTAGGTTCAGAATAATTCTCCTCATTATATTCGTGTTAGTTAGTTCGGAAGAACTACCAAACATATTTCGAACCAGCATCGGCCGTTGTCAAATCAATGAAATGAAACAAAAAAAAATACTCTGAGTGGACACGTGCTTATATATTATAATCAATTATTAAATGGAGTGGTACAGACCTCTATGGCTCCATTAGCCGTGTCCCATTGAAAGAGGCACATGGGCAATCAGCTGCCACAGCCTCTTGATGTATAGCTTTCATGTCTACTTCAATATTATTCGAGAGATTTACAGAGTATGGATATATACATGCCTACGAATCGAAGAATGAGTAGATCTGGCCTAATGCATTCATATCTAGATGATGGAGACACCTTTAGAAAGCTAGTTTTAACATGTTTTGAATTTTTAATTGGGTTATTTCATGCTCCATATGTGAGAAGGATCTTCCTTAACATTGATCGGTTGTCTTCGTTAATTTGTCTGTTCAAGTAACTAGCTCGAGTTGTTTTGATAATAGTATATTGTAATGGACTGATCATAGGCACGATGTGTATATGCTCTCAGGTCAATTGTTACTGTATGCGTTCTGCATCTTTAATATCAACCGTCCACGCTAGTCCAATTGATCCCCTTACTTCCACTCAATTTCACTAAAAAGAACAACGCACTATAGCGCGTAAAAAATTATCTCGCTAAATTGATCATTATACAATGTCTTCCTAATAGCACGTTATAGCGAGCTACAGCACGCTAATAGCATATTTTCAGTGATGACGTTATTTTATATAGGGCGCTATATTTTTTTCCTTGCACAATTCTCTTATTAAATGGCAAAACACCACACTACTCGAATCTGCAGGTGAAATCGGCACGCACGGCGCGAACACCGTCGTGTGTCCAGAACTTGAGAACCTGCAAACAAGGCGCCGCACGGCTAACGAAACAGGACATTGTCATCACACCTGCAGCATTTGTTAGATTAATGCCAAGTAATTCATGCATCGAGACATGTCTTCATCCTCCACCAGTTAACCACCTAGCTTTCTTCTCCTTGAGGAACACTCGTGGGGCTACAAGAACTCACAATTTCTCAAAAAATGACTCCTTGAGGAACTTATGACCCGGTCATGCAAGGCCATTTACAAGGCAGGCGAGCTCCCATCCTACGGGCGAGGCGGCACTGGCGCCGTGCGTTTTAGTTTCACACGCATGCTGATAGCTAAGCTGGCCGGCGCGAGCAGCCGGAGGACCGCCGTTCTTCCAGCATCGTTACAATTTTTGTTTTCGACTAATTAATAACATAATTAAGGCAGATGAAACAGAGCCTTTGGATTGAAACTGACGGTAGATTTTTAGAGCAACATTATGCGTACAGTAATAACATTACTAGTAGGCTGCCCGTAATGGGAGTATCATAGGTAGTATCATGCATGCCAACTAATCAATTTTGATGAGGTGACACGAAATTAAATGAAGAAAGAGAGGCTTGTGTATCATATCATGATACCGTATCATATTAAATGATGTGCTACTTTGTGTCATGCATGCCAATAAATATACTATTCTATGATACCAACATATGATACTATGCATTACGGATGTAGTATCATACACTAGTATCATAGCATGATACTAGAATATGATACTCCCCATTACAACCAGCCGTAGAGGATATGCAGTTAAAGTTTCAAGTTTGACCACAAACACTGGCAGAAACTAATTAATTAGAATTTTTATAACATTGAAGATTTTATTGCTTTGAGTAAATGACAGTATTTACCATATAAAGAAGTTTTTGTAATACTAGTTACCAGATTTTAAAATTCTGTCAAAACTTACCAGATTCAAAAATGTTGTAAAAACTTACCAAATTTAGAAAATATTATCACAACTTAACAATTATAAGATGGACAGTTGTTCTTTTGCATGTGGTTGGGTCTAGGTTCAGAAAAATTCTCCTCATTATATTCGTGTTAGTTAGTTCGGAAGGACTACCAAACATATTTCGAACCAGCATCGGCCGTTGTCAAATCAATGAAATGAAACAAAAAAAAATACTCTGAGCGGACACGTGCTTATATATTATAATCAATTATTAAATGGAGTGATACAGACCTCTATGGCTCCATTAGCCATGTCCCATTGATAGAGGCACATGGGCAATCAGCTGCCACAGCCTCTTGATGTATAGCTTTCATGTCTACTTCAATATTATTCGAGAGATTTACAGAGTATGGATATATACATGCCTACGAATCGAAGAATGAGTAGATCTGGCCTAATGCATTCATATCTAGATGACGGAGACACCTTTAGAAAGCTAGTTTTAACATGTTTTGAATTGTTAATTGGGTTATTTCATGCTCCATATGTGAGAAGGATCTTCCTTAACATTGATCGGTTGTCTTCGTTAATTTGTCTGTTCAAGTAACTAGCTCGAGGTGTTTTGATAATAGTATATTGTAATGGACTGATCATAGGCACGATGTGTATATGCTCTCAGGTCAATTGTTACTGTATGCGTTCTGCATCTTTAATATCAACCGTCCACGCTAGTCCAATTGATCTCCTTACTTCCACTCAATTTCACTAAAAAGAACAGCGCACTATAGCGCGTAAAAAAATATCTCGCTAAATTGATCATTATACAATGTCTTCCTAAAGCACGTTATAGCGAGCTACAGCACGCTAATAGCATATTTTCAGTGATGACGTTATTTTATATAGGGCGCTATATTTTTTTCCTTGCACAATTCTCTTATTAAATGGCAAAACACCACACTACTCGAATCTGCAGGTGAAATCGGCACGCACGGCGCGAACACTGTCGTGTGTCCAGAACTTGAGAACCTGCAAACAAGGCGCCGCACGGCTAACGAAACAGGACATTGTCATCACACCTGCAGCATTTGTTAGATTAATGCCAAGTAATTCATGCATCGAGACATGTCTTCATCCTCCACCAGTTAACCACCTAGCTTTCTTCTCCTTGAGGAACACTCGTGGGGCTACAAGAACTCGCAATTTCTCAAAAAATGACTCCTTGAGGAACTTATGACCCGGTCATGCAAGGCCATTTACAAGGCAGGCGAGCTCCCATCCTACGGGCGAGGCGGCACTGGCGCCGTGCGTTTTAGTTTCACACGCATGCTGATAGCTAAGCTGGCCGGCGCGAGCAGCCGGAGGACCGCCGTTCTTCCAGCATCGTTACAATTTTTGTTTTCGACTAATTAATAACATAATTAAGGCAGATGAAACAGAGCCTTTGGATTGAAACTGACGGTAGATTTTTAGAGCAACATTATGCGTATAGTAATAACATTACTAGTAGGCTGCCCGTAATGGGAGTATCATAGGTAGTATCATGCATGCCAACTAAGCAATTTTGATGAGGTGACATGAAATTAAATGAAGAAAGAGAGGCTTGTGTATCATATCATGATACCGTATCATATTAAATGATGTGCTACTTTGTGTCATGCATGCCAATAAATATACTATTCTATGATACCAACATATGATACTATACATTACGGATGTAGTATCATACACTAGTATCATAGCATGATACTAGAATATGATACTCCCCATTACAACCAGCCGTAGAGGATATGCAGTTAAAGTTTCAAGTTTGACCACGAACACTGGCAGAAACTAATTAATTAGAATTTTTATAACATTGAAGATTTTATTGCTTTGAGTAAATGACAGTATTTACCATATAAAGAAGTTTTTGTAATACTAGTTACCAGATTTTAAAATTCTGTCAAAACTTACCAGATTCAAAAATGTTGTAAAAACTTACCAAATTTAGAAAATATTATCACAACTTAACAATTATAAGATGGACAGTTGTTCTTTTGGATGTGGTTGGGTCTAGGTTCAGAAAAATTCTCCTCATTATATTCGTGTTAGTTAGTTCGGAAGGACTACCAAACATATTTCGAACCAGCATCGGCCGTTGTCAAATCAATGAAATGAAACAAAAAAAATACTCTGAGTGGACACGTGCTTATATATTATAATCAATTATTAAATGGAGTGATACAGACCTCTATGGCTCCATTAGCCATGTCCCATTGATAGAGGCACATGGGCAATCAGCTGCTATAGCCTCTTGATGTATAGCTTTCATGTCTACTTCAATATTATTCGAGAGATTTACAGAGTATGGATATATACATGCCTACGAATCGAAGAATGAGTAGATCTCGCCTAATGCATTCATATCTAGATGACGGAGACACCTTTAGAAAGCTAGTTTTAACATGTTTTGAATTGTTAATTGGGTTATTTCATGCTCCATATGTGAGAAGAATCTTCCTTAACATTGATCGGTTGTCTTCGTTAATTTGTCTGTTCAAGTAACTAGCTCGAGGTGTTTTGATAATAGTATATTGTAATGGACTGATCTTAGGCACGATGTGTATATGCTCTCAGGTCAATTGTTACTGTATGCGTTCTGCATCTTTAATATCAACCGTCCACCCTAGTCCAATTGATCCCCTTACTTCCACTCAACTTCACTAAAAAGAACAGCGCACTATAGCGCGTAAAAAATATCTCGCTAAATTGATCAGTATACAATGTCTTCCTAATAGCACGTTATAGCGAGCTACAGCACGCCAATAGCATATTTTCAGTAATGACGCTATTTTATATAGGGCGCTATATTTTTCCTTGCACAATTCTCTTATTAAATGGAAAAAACACCACACTACTGGAATCTGCAGGTGAAATCGGCACGCACGGTGCGGACACCGTCGTGTGTCCAGAACTTGAGAACCAGCAAACAAGGCGCCGCGCGGCTACCGAGACAGGACATTGTCACCAGACCTGCAGCATTTGTTAGATTAATGCCAAGTAATTCATGCATCGAGACATGTCTTCATCCTCCACCAGTTAACCACCTAGCTTTCTTCTCCTTGAGGAACACTCGTGGGGCTACAAGAACTCGCAATTTCTCAAAAAATGACTCCTTGAGGAACTTATGACCCGGTTATGCAAGGCCATTTACAAGGCAGGCGAGCTCCTATCCTACGGGCGAGGCGGCACCGGCGCCGTGCGTTTTAGTTTCACACGCACGCTGACAGCTAAGCTGGCCGGCGCGAGCAGCCGGAGGACCACCATTCTTCCAGCATCGTTACAGTTTTTTATTTCGACTAATTAATAACATAATTAAGGCAGATGAAACAGAGCCTTTGGATTGAAACTGACGGTAGATTTTTAGAGCAGCCGGAGGACCGCCGTTCTTCCAGCATCGTTATAGTTTTTGTTTTCGACTAATTAATAACATAATTAAGGCAGATGAAACAGAGCCTTTGGATTGAAACTGACGGTAGATTTTTAGAGCAACATTATGCGTATAGTAATAACATTACTAGTAGGCTGCCCGTAATGGGAGTATCATAGGTAGTATCATGCATGCCAACTAAGCAATTTTGATGAGGTGACATGAAATTAAATGAAGAAAGAGAGGCTTGTGTATCATATCATGATACCGTATCATATTAAATGATGTGCTACTTTGTGTAATGCATGCCAATAAATATACTATTCTATGATACCAACATATGATACTATACATTACGGATGTAGTATCATACACTAGTATCATAGCATGATACTAGAATATGATACTCCCCATTACAACCAGCCGTAAAGGATATGCAGTTAAAGTTTCAAGTTTGACCACGAACACTGGCAGAAACTAATTAATTAGAATTTTTATAACATTGAAGATTTTATTGCTTTGAGTAAATGACAGTATTTACCATATAAAGAAGTTTTTGTAATACTAGTTACCAGATTTTAAAATTCTGTCAAAACTTACCAGATTCAAAAATGTTGTAAAAACTTACCAAATTTAGAAAATATTATCACAACTTAACAATTATAAGATGGACAGTTGTTCTTTTGGATGTGGTTGGGTCTAGGTTCAGAAAAATTCTCCTCATTATATTCGTGTTAGTTAGTTCGGAAGGACTACCAAACATATTTCGAACCAGCATCGGCCGTTGTCAAATCAATGAAATGAAACAAAAAAAATACTCTGAGCGGACACGTGCTTATATATTATAATCAATTATTAAATGGAGTGATACAGACCTCTATGGCTCCATTAGCCATGTCCCATTGATAGAGGCACATGGGCAATCAGCTGCTATAGCCTCTTGATGTATAGCTTTCATGTCTACTTCAATATTATTCGAGAGATTTACAGAGTATGGATATATACATGCCTACGAATCGAAGAATGAGTAGATCTCGCCTAATGCATTCATATCTAGATGACGGAGACACCTTTAGAAAGCTAGTTTTAACATGTTTTGAATTGTTAATTGGGTTATTTCATGCTCCATATGTGAGAAGAATCTTCCTTAACATTGATCGGTTGTCTTCGTTAATTTGTCTGTTCAAGTAACTAGCTCGAGGTGTTTTGATAATAGTATATTGTAATGGACTGATCTTAGGCACGATGTGTATATGCTCTCAGGTCAATTGTTACTGTATGCGTTCTGCATCTTTAATATCAACCGTCCACCCTAGTCCAATTGATCCCCTTACTTCCACTCAACTTCACTAAAAAGAACAGCGCACTATAGCGCGTAAAAAATATCTCGCTAAATTGATCAGTATACAATGTCTTCCTAATAGCACGTTATAGCGAGCTACAGCACGCCAATAGCATATTTTCAGTAATGACGCTATTTTATATAGGGCGCTATATTTTTCCTTGCACAATTCTCTTATTAAATGGCAAAAACACCACACTACTGGAATCTGCAGGTGAAATCGGCACGCACGGTGCGGACACCGTCGTGTGTCCAGAACTTGAGAACCAGCAAACAAGGCGCCGCGCGGCTACCGAGACAGGACATTGTCACCAGACCTGCAGCATTTGTTAGATTAATGCCAAGTAATTCATGCATCGAGACATGTCTTCATCCTCCACCAGTTAACCACCTAGCTTTCTTCTCCTTGAGGAACACTCGTGGGGCTACAAGAACTCGCAATTTCTCAAAAAATGACTCCTTGAGGAACTTATGACCCGGTTATGCAAGGCCATTTACAAGGCAGGCGAGCTCCTATCCTACGGGCGAGGCGGCACCGGCGCCGTGCGTTTTAGTTTCACACGCACGCTGACAGCTAAGCTGGCCGGCGCGAGCAGCCGGAGGACCACCATTCTTCCAGCATCGTTACAGTTTTTTATTTCGACTAATTAATAACATAATTAAGGCAGATGAAACAGAGCCTTTGGATTGAAACTGACGGTAGATTTTTAGAGCAGCCGGAGGACCGCCGTTCTTCCAGCATCGTTATAGTTTTTGTTTTCGACTAATTAATAACATAATTAAGGCAGATGAAACAGAGCCTTTGGATTGAAACTGACGGTAGATTTTTAGAGCAACATCAAGCATACAGTAATAACATTACTAGTAGGCTGCCCATAATGGGAGTATCATAGGTAGTATCATGCATGCCAATTAAGCAATTTTGATGAGGTGACATGAAATTAAATGAAGAAAGAGATGCTTGGGTATCATATCATGATACCGTATCATATTAAATGATGTGCTACTTTGTGTCATGCATGCCAACAAATATATTATTCTATGATAACAACATATGATGCTATGCATTACGGATGTAGTATTATACACTACTATCATAGCATGATACTAGAATATGATACTCCCCATTACAACCAGCCGTAGAGGATATGTAGTTAAAGTTTCAAGTTTGACCACAAATACTAGCAGAAACTAATTAATTAGAATTTTTATAACATTGAAGATTTTATTGCTTTGAGTAAATGACAGTATTTACCATATAAATAAGTTTTTGTAATACTAGTTACCAGATTTTAAAATTCTGTCAAAACTTACCAGATTCAAAAATGTTGTAAAAACTTACCGGATTTAAAAAAATTTATCACAACTTAACAATTATAAGATAATTTCCTCATTTTTAAATCTAGTAAGTAGTGTCACACAAAAATTCAAATAGGTAAATTTATCACTGTTATGCCAAAAAACTGATAATTTGTGAAAAAAATTCTCAAATCTGGTAAGTAGTGTCTCAAAAGCTTATTATATGGTATCTCTAAAAAAACTTGTTATATGGTATAAAATAACATCATTCACTCTACTGTTTCTACCCTTAATGTCAAGAAGCACACGATAGCCCCACAATTTATTATAAGAAAGGTACTAATTAAAGTGCAAATCGTGTAATTACATGCCGGTGAGGAAGACAACAATTCAAACAGAAATAACCACTCCGGTTATTTTTACATGTCACATTAGCTTTGCCTTAACTCAAATTTTGTAAAGTTTGACCAACTGTTCGTCAAATTATATGTATGTGTTAGTATATAAAGGTTGTATCAATAGATTCATAATTCAATCTAATATAATATGTTTTTGATTTTTTACACTAATATATACATATAATTTGCGTTTGACTTAAGACAAAACTAATGTGACATGTAAAAATAACCGAAGGAGTATATCAATAACCCTATTGAAGGTTGCCATATATTAATTCTCTTCGTCCCAAGAATACAAGTAAATCTAGGATTGTCCAAAATCAAACTATTTTGAGTAGTTGGAGATTAACTATTTTGAGTAGTTGGAGTATTGGAGATGAATTACGCGACAAAAGAGTCCTCCTACCGTCTCCCGCACCGTCACGTCACAGATCCCCCCCCCTCCCAAATGCCCTACAAAATCACATCCCTAATCCTCCAAGTATGTAGTAGCTCTAAGAGAAAGGGACATTGGAGTTACTTATGTGTGGGGGGAGGACGGTGGCCACCGATAAGATGGTCGGAGGCGGCACGCGCGTGGAGTGCGCCTGGTTAGAGCACTCTCCATGCCTTTTGGGCTCGTGTGTGTGGCCTCTTTGTCGGTTGCCTTAGGTTCCAGATAGGTTGCCCCACCGGTGCTAGCCTAGCTTGTGTGGGCAGATGGTGCCAGCCGGTCTAAGAGAGTCAACCGCTTGGGGTATTCCGATCTGGTAGGGCCATTTCGATAGAGGGAGCCGGGTACCAGGGAAGCCCAAGTGTGATTGCTATCCTTGGCTTTTGAACCAGAGGTTTATCCAGTTAAGCATCATGCTAGAGCGGAATAGAGATTCCATTTCCAGCTTTGCAATTAGAGTTTCCTTTAGAGCATGGCAAGAGTTTCTAGTATGCTTTCAAACTATTCATGGTGCTTTGTGTATCCCTTTCTTTAACATAACCACTTTCAGACCAATGACGACGAGTATTCTTCTAATAGTTCACTTAGCTTACGTTTTATGTTCAAATAGTTTGCTTAACTTACAGGCTATAGTTGGTCGCTCATTTGGTTTCTTCTAGTAGCTTACTTCACTTCCATTTTATGTTTCACATAGTTCGCTTAACTTCCGGGTTGTAGTTGCCCCTTATAGACTTGTATGCCAATGTCTTGGCTGTTGGGTTGGTTTGGCCGGCCAAAGTAGGCCATGGGAACGGTCATTGTTATCTCTCATTGGTAAATATACAAGGAAGATACAGACACATTACAAACATTATCACATGCTGACCAGTCCCAGGAAGCATCCCTGAGATAGCTCACTTAACTTTATAATTATGTTTCAAATAGTTCACTTAGCTTCTGGGTTGGTGTTGGTCTCTGCGTCAATTGGTGCAATGGCTCATCTAGTTGATATTAATCTATCTCTGTTGTCATTTATTGCACTTGGTTCAAGTGTTGTGGTTACCTAAAATTTACTGCTTATCTTCAAAAGATACATACATGTATTTTACTGTTTATGATTCTATATTATAATTTTCACCATTGTTTCATTCAGAAATAGACAAGTAAATGCTAGTAAAAAAATTGTGTTGTAAAAACTACGAGTAAATGTGACGTCTGCTTCCTTAAAATTCTGATGGCAATGGGTCAGGATTGGATCGGGTTGAACAATATCAAATCCATATCCATATCCATGAAAACAGTCTGTGCCAGCCCATGAACAAATTCATGGGCGAAAAATTGTGTTCATGTCCTAACCTGATGGATATCCATATCCGTGGGATATCCATGGGTTCCTCTCAAGACATATACATAAGACATAACACAACATGCACATAAGTTGTTGCACCCATGCATCAACGTGCATGTGAAAAAGCAAATATGGAGAGGTCGAGGGCATACAGAGTTGCGTTATCGTAGGCCAGTGGTGCTGGTTGTTGCAGTGCTCCACCATAATGGAGATAGCAGCTGACAGTGCCGACCATCTCTCGGGATGTAGGAAGAGTAAGAAGAGGATATGGAGCTGATACTTAATGATGAGTCATTTAACGACGAGATAAAAGGACCAGAAGGGGCTGAAGTAATATTAAGGTGGGGATTGAATGTCAACTAATAAAAGTTATGTTGGGGATGGTACAACTTGTTTTGCATGTTTTAGATAATAATTGGTGAAATTACAGTGGGATATTTTACTGTGGGGTTGGGATAGCAGAATAGTACCATTAAGTTAGACTATCGGGTCGGGTTTGGGTATATCCGTGGGTACAAGATTATGTCCATGCCCTGCCCATGAGTAATCGGGTCGGGATTGGATGGCGCCCATGGGGGCAAAAGCATATCCAAACCCTCTCCATACGGGTCGGATATCCATGGGTATCCATGTCCATGGGTAAAATTGCCATCCTTAGTTGTGATAATGTTACACCATTAAAAAATCTTGCCACATTTTACCCCTTTTCCTTCTTCATTGTATTTGTGTTATTTCGGAAGGACTACCGAACATATCTTGAACTAGCATCGGTTGTTTTATAATCAATGAAATGAAACAAAAAGAAATATTCTGACTGTGTACGTGCTTATATTATAAGCAATTATTAAATGGAGTGGTACAGACTCCATTAGCCTTGTCCCATTGAAAGAGGCATAGGGGCAATCAGTTGCCATGGCCTTTTGATGTATAGCTTTCATGTCTCCTTATATATTATTTGAGATATTTACATGACAGGTTCTATAGAATATGTGAATTGCACGACATATTTCTCATGTGCAAAGGCACGTATATATGATGTACAAGAGGTGGGCCACGACCTCAACTATACAAGGAACTAGGAGGTGGACCCAATGATGATAACATGTACCTAGGTCAAGGTCGTAGGCCTGACCTAGACGCCCTACCCAAGGACACTGCCCTAGAGTCAAATACATTTGAAGTACAACAGAAGATATCGAGAAAAGTCACCCTGGAGTGCAATCGAGTCGACCATTGATACGTCTCCAACGTATCTATAATTTTTGATTGTTCCATGCTATTATATATTTTGTTTTGGATGTTTAATGGGCTTTATTATACACTTTTATATTATTTTCGGGACTAACCTACTAACCCAAGGCCCAGTGCAAATTGCTGTTTTTTTGCCTATTTTAGTGTTTCGCAGAAAAGGAATATCAAACGGAGTCCAAACAGGACGAAATCTTCAGGAGAGTTATTTTTGGAACCGTATCTTCACAAAAGACTTGGAGTACACGCGAAGGAATGAGAGAGGCGGCCACGAGGGTCCAGGGCGCGCCCAGGGGGGCAGGCGCGCCCCCAACCATCGTGGGCCCCCTCTGGCTCCCCCAATGCCCCCTTCCTCCTATATATATCCATATACCCTGAAAACATCGAGGTAACAGAGAAAACCCTAATTCCACCGCCGCAACCTTCTGTTCCCGTGAGATCCCATCTTGGGGCCTGTTCCTGAGCTCCACCAGAGGGGGGATCGATCACGGAATGCTTCTACATCAACATTATAGCCTCACCAATGAGTTGTGAGTAGTTTACCACAAACCTTCGGATCCATAGTTATTAGCTAGATGGCTTCTTCTCTCTTTTTGGATCTCAATACAAAGTTCTCCTCGATCTTCGAGGAGATCTATTCGATGTAATCTTTTTGCGGTGTGTTTGTCAAGATCCAATGAATTGTGGGTTTATGATCAAGATTATCTATGAACAATATTTGATTCTTCTTTGAAAGCTTTTATGTATGATTATAATACCCTTGCAAGTCTCTTCGAATTATTGGTTTGGTTTGGCCTACTAGATCTATAGTTCTTGCAATGGGAGAAGTGCTTGGCTTTGGGTTCAATCTTCAGTGTCCTTTCCCAGTGACAGTAGGGGCAGCAAGGCACGTATTTTATTGTTGCCATCGAGGATTAAAAGATGGGTTTTATATCATATTGCTTGAGTTTATCCCTCTACATCATGTCATCTTGCTTAAAGCATTATGTTGTTCTTATGAAATTAATACTCTAGATGCATGCTGGATAGTGGTCGATGTGTGGAGTAATAGTAGTAGATGCAGAATCGTTTCGGTCTACTTGTTATGGACGTGAAGCCTATATATAATGATCATGCCTAGATATTCTCATAACTGTGTGCTTTTCTATCAATTGCTCGACACTTATTTGTTCACCCACCGTAGAATTCTGCTATCATGAGAGAAGCCACTAGTGAAACCTATGGCCCCTGGGTCTATTCTCATCATATTAATCATCCATCTACTTTAATTTGCTTTCTTTACTTTCTGTTCTTATACCAAAAATACCAAAAATATTATACTATCATATCTATCAGATCTCACTTTCGTAAGTGACCGTGAAGGGATTGACAACTCCTTATCGCGTTGGTTGTGAAGTTCTTATTTGTTTGTGCAGGTGCGAGGGACTCGCGCGTGGTCTCCTACTGGATTGATACATTGATTCTCAAAAACTGAGGGAAATACTTACGCAACTGTGTTGCATCACCCTTTCCTCTTCGAGGGAATACAACGCAAGCTCAAGAAGTAGCAAGAAGAATTTCTGGCGCTGTTGCTGGGGAGATCTACGCGAAAGTCATATACCAAGTACCTATCATAAACCCTTATCCTTCGCAATACATTATTTTCCTCTCGTTTTCCTCTCCCCCACTTTACCTTTTCTGTTTTATTCGCCCTTCTTTTTCCGTGTGTTTACCGTTCGCTTGCCTCTTGTGTGCTCGTCTTTATCGCGGGTTGTTGCTACCATGTCTGAGATGGGGGTAGATGCCATTGAAAGGGATAGTAATGTTGAGGGCAACTTCACCTTTGTTGACCCTCTGGATGAAACTACCACTTTACATACTAAGAAGTTCCGGATCGATAGTGGTAATATTATTGGAAAAGGAGTTCTTCAAGACTTCTTTACTTGTGGCAGTGCTTTACCCACTACGGGTGGATCTATTCTTCATAGAACTAGTAGTCTTGCGGATGCCATATCTATGCTTATAGTCGAAACTGAGAGGCAATTTATCCATATGCATCCTTGCATTCAGAGAATCTTTCTGGAATTTGCCAACATTGAGCATTCTTCTGTTAAGCGCACAGCTACTATCTTTTTGGCGCATGAGTTCAGATTCATAATGAAGGAGGCCAAAATTTTTTTTACGCATTATAGAGTGGATGCTGGTCGCCCTTCCATAGAAGCTATCTTATTCAATCGAGAGGACATAATGCGTTTGCACTCTTTACATCATGTTGCTTTTAGTAAGAACCTTAGAAAAAAGGTTCCTACCGATATCTTGGTTGACAGAATTTCTGAATTGAATGATGATTTTTCTATTCAAAACAATGGCTTAGGTTTTTCCCTTGAGCGAAGGCTCATGACCTTTTGCCAAAAAAATTCTTATAATGATGAATTGGTTGTGCAATATGAAGGGCCGAAGGAGGAACCTATACCTCCTGAGCTTGATATGGGGGACTTTTGTCCTATTAAATTTAGCCCTTTTGATTACTTTTGCTTGCCACAAAGAAAACTTGCTGCTGAACGTAGAGAATATGAGATAAGTTTTCGCAATCTACCTTATCATTATGGCAATACCTAGATCTATTCTTGTATCGTGCCTAGCAAGGGGCGTTAAACGATAACGCTTGTTGGGAGGCAACTCAAATTTATTTTCTTTGTTTTTGCTTCTGTTTAGGAATAAATATTGCATCTAGCTTCTGTTTAGATGTGGTTTGGTGTTTTAATTAGTCTTTGTGCCAAGTAGAACCTTTGGGAAGACTTGTGTGAAGTTTATGTGATCATGCTGTAAAAAACAAAAAACTTTAGCTCTCATGAGATTGGCTGTAATTTTTTACTTGAGAGTGATTTTTAGTTGATTCTTTTTGCAGATGATTAATAGAAAAATTCCTCACGTTCACCAATTTAATTCATTTTTTAGAGTTACACAATTATTTGAAAATTACAGATTACTACAGACTGTTATGTTTTTGACAGATTCTGTTTTTCATGTGTTGTTTGCTTATTTTAATGAATCTATGAGTAGTATCGGGGGGTATGAATCATGGAGAAGTTGGAATACAGTAGGTTTAACACCAATATAAACAAAGAATGAGTTCATTACAGTAACTTTGAGTAGTGGTTTGTTTTCTTATACTAACGGAGCTCACGAGATTTTTGGCTAAGTTTTGTGTTGTGAAGTTTTGAGTATGGCTTTGATGGACTATGGAACAAAGAGTGGCAAGAGCCTAAGCTTGGGGATGACCAAGGCACCCCAAGGTAAAATTCAAGGACAACCAAAAGCCTAAGCTTGGGGATGCCCCCGGGAAGGCATCCCCTCTTTCGTCTTCATCTGTCAGTAACTATACTTGAGACTATGTTTTTATTCACCACATGATATGTGTTTTTCGTGGAGCGTCATGCATGATTTGAGTCTTTGCTTTTTAGTTTGCCACAATCATCCTTGCTGGACACACCTTTTGAGAGAGAAAAATACGATTTAGAATTTATTAGAATACTCTATGTGCTTCACTTATATCTTTTGAGCTAGATAGTTTTGCTCTAGTGCTTCACTTATATCTTTTAGAGCACGGTGGTGGTTTTATTTTGTAGAAATTGTTGATATCTCATTCTTCACTTATATCATTTTGAGAGTCTTTTAGAACAGCATGGTAATGTGCTTTGGTTATAAAACTAGTCCTAATATGATAGGCATCCAAGATGGGTATAGTAAAAACTTTCATATAAAGTGCATTGAATATTATGAGAAGTTTGATACTTGATGATAGTTTTGAGATATGAGGATGGTAATATTAGAGTCACGCTAGTAGAGTAGTTGTGAATTTGAGAAATACTTGTGTTAAGGTTTGCAAGTCCCGTAGCATGCACGTATGGTAACCGTTGTGTGACAAATTTGAATCATGAGGTATTTCATTGAGTGTCATCCTTTGTGTGGAGGTCGGGATCACGCGATGGTTAACTCCTACCAACCCTTCCCCTAGGAGCATGCATGTAGTACTTTATTTTGATGACTTGTAGACTTTCACAATAAGTATGTGAGTTCTTTATGACTAATGTTGAGTCCATGGATTATACGCACTCTCACCCTTCCACCATTGCTAGCCTCTCTTGTACCGCGCAACTTTCGCCGGTACCATACACCCACCATATACCTTCCTCAAAACAGCCACCATACCTACCTATCATGGCATTTCCATAGCCATTCCGAGATATATTGCCATGCAACTTTCCACCGTTTCGTTCATGTGACACACTTCATCATTGTCATATTGCCATGCATGATCATGTAGTTGACATCGTATTCGTGGCTAGGCCACCATGCATAATTTTTCATACATGTCCCTCTTGGTTCATTGCACATCTCGGTACACCGCCGGAGGCATTCATATAGAGTCATACTTTTCACTAGTATCGATTTGTAATATCAAGTTGTAAATCAATATAAGTGATCATCATTATTAGAGCATTGTCCCAAAGAAAAAAAGAAAAAGAAAAAGAAAAAAGAGAACGAAAGGCCAAAGAAAAAAGGGAAATGCCCAAAAAAAAGAAAAAAAGAAAAAAAAAAGAAAAAAAGGAAAAAAAGGACAATGCTACTATATTTTTCCACACTTGTGTTTCAAAGTAGCACCATGATCTTCATAATAGAGAGTCTCTTGTTTAGTCACTTTCATATGCTAGTGGGAATTTTCATTATAGAACTTGGCTTGTATATTCCAACGATGGGCTTCCTCAAATGCCCTAGGTCTTCGTGAGCAAGCAAGTTGGATGCACACCCACTTAGTTTCTTTTGTTGAGCTTTCATACATTTATAGCTCTAGTGCATCCGTTGCATGGTAATCCCTACCCACTCACATTGATATCTATTGATGTGCATCTCCATAGCCCATTGATACGCCTAGTTGATGTGAGACCATCTTCCTCTTTTGTCTTCTCCACAACCACCACTCTATTCGACATAGTGCTATGTCCAAGGCTCACGCTCATATATTGCGTGAAAGTTGAAAGAGTTTGAAAAATTTTAAGTATGAAACAGTGCTTGGCTGAAACCGGGGTTGTGCATGATTGGAATATTTTGTGTGACGAAGATGAAGCATAGCCTAACTATATGATTTTGTAGGGATGAACTTTCTTTGGCCATGTTATTATGAGAAGACGTGATTGCTTTCTTAGTATGCTTGAAGTATTATTATTCTTATGTCAATATGGACTTTTGTCTTGAATCTTTCAGATCTGAACATTCATGCAACAATAAAGACATTACATTGAGAATTATGTTGGTTAGCATTCCACATCAAAAATTCCGTTTTTATCATTTACCTACTCGAGGACGTGCAGGAATTGAGCTTGGGGATGCTTGATACGTCTCCAGCGTAACTATAATTTTTTATTGTTCCATGTTATTATATATTCTGATTTGGATGTTTAATGGGCTTTATTATATACTTTTATATTATTTTTGGGACTAACCTACTAACCCAAGGCCCATTGCAAATTGCTGTTTTTTTGCCTATTTCAGTGTTTCGCAGAAAAGGGATATCAAACGGAGTCCAAACGGAATGAATCCTCCGGGAGAGTTATTTTTGGAACCGTATCTTCACAGAAGACTTGGAGTACACGCGAGGGAACGAGAGAGGCGGCCACGAGGGTCCAGGGCACACCCAAGGGGGGCAGGAACGCCCCCCACCCTCGTGGGCCCCCTCTGGCTCCCCCAATGCGCTCCTTCCTCCTATATATATATATATATCCATGTACCCTGAAAGCATCGAGGCAAAAGAGAAAACCCTAATTCCACCGCCGCAACCTTCTGTTCTCGTGAGATCCCATCTTGGGGCCTGTTTCGGAGCTCCGCCGGAGGGGGGGGGGGGGTGTCTACCACGGAGTGCTTCTACATCAACACCATAGCCTCACCAATGAGTTGTGAGCAGTTTACCAAAGACCTTTGGGTCCATAGTTATTAGCAAGATGGCTTCCTCTCTCTTTTTGGATCTCAATACAAAGTTCTCATCGATCTTCAAGGAGATCTATTCGATGTAATCTGTTTGCGGTGTGTTTGCCGAGATCCGATGAATTGTGGGTTTATGATCAAGATTATATACGAGAAATATTTGGTTCTTTTTTGTAATCTTTTATGTATGATTATAATATCCTTGCAAGTCTCTTCGAATTATTGGTTTGATTTGGCCTACTAGATCTATAGTTCTTGCAATGGGAGAAGTGCTTGGCTTTGGGTTCAATCTTGTGGTGTCCTTTCCCAGTGACAGCTGGGGCAACAATTCACGTATTGTATTGTTGCCATCGAGGATAAAAAGATGGGGTTTATATCATATTTCTTGAGTTTATCCCTCTACATCATGTCATCTTGCTTAAAGCATTACTCTGTTCTTATGAACTTAATACTCTAGATGCATGTTGGATAGCGGTCGATGTGTGGAGTAATAGTAGTAGATGCAGAATCGTTTCGGTCTACTGGTCACAGACGTGATGCCTATATATAACGATCATGCCTAAATATTCTCATAACTATGCGCTTTTATAACAATTGCTCGACAGTAATTTGTTCACCCACCGTAGAATTCTGCTATCATGAGAGAAGCCACTAGTGAAACCTATGGCCCCCGGGTCTATTCTCAACATATTAATCTTCCATCTACTTTACTTTGCTTTCTTTACTTTCTGTTCTTATACCAAAAATACCAAAAATATTACACTATCCTATCTATCAGATCTCACTTTCGTAAGTGAGCGTGAAGGGATTGACAACCCCTTATCACGTTGGCTGCGAAGTTCTTATTTGTTTGTGCAGGTGCGAGGGACTTCCGCGTGGTCTCCTACTGGATTGATACCTTGGTTCTCAAAAACTGAGGGAAATACTTACGCTACTGTGATGCATCACCCTTTCCTCTTCGAGGGAATACTACGCATGCTCGAGAATTAGCAACCATCTATTTCACTTGGATATCCCAATTCCACTCGACCATACGAAGAATCACTCGGAGTACAAAAGGTGTGATGCCAGCCCAAGATGGCAACAGTGAGGCATTCACTCCAGAGTCTTAAAGGTCATTGATAGTCATTTATAGCAGGCATTACCATTAATGCCCCTATCTTAATTTACATTGAACCCTGTATAACCGAGGGTAAAAGGGACCGGGTGTACTCTATATAAGCCACCCTCCTCCTCCTCTAGCACAAGAGTTCAGACCTCCTATAACTCACACGCATATTCCAGTCAACAAGCCTCTGGGCACCGAGACGTAGGCCTGTTACCTCCTCCGAGAGGGGTCTCAACTCGTAAACTCGCGTGTACAACCTTGCCGTAGCTAGGGCCTTGCCTCCTCCTACGTACCCCCTATTCTTACTGTCAAACTTACTCCCATGACAGTTGGCGCCAACCGTGGGGCCGGTGTCTTAGCGACTTCCGGCTAGGTTGCGAATTTTCCGACCTCCATCAACATGGTTTCTGGTGGCGGTTTGGCTTTGGGCCACGAGATCCGTCTCGGCGCGCTCATCTTCATCGCCAACGACTCCGCTTGGCTCCAAGAAGCTCCCCTCAATGTCGAGGCCCTTCCCGTCCGCGGGGCGGCCCATTTCCGCGCGAGTGCCTGCGGCATCCTCCTGCGGCAGTCGTTGACCCAGTATCGGTCGGTTCCCACGCCGTTTGCTCTCCTCGCCGTACAACGCCGTAGGCGATACGGCCGGTCTCAGCTCGAGCGATGGGTGAAGCATGCGGTGTCCCGCTAGTTGGCCACCCCTCAAGTTGCGGCTATCGACCCCAATGAGTCACTCTACGGACCATTCGACCGGTTCCGTGGACACTCTTTCCGAGTGTGGGAGTGCTACTTCTCGAGCTTGCGTTGTATTCCCTCGAAGAGTAAAGGGTGATGCAGCACAGTAGCGTAAGTATTTCCCTCAGTTTTTGAGAACCAAGGTATCAATCCAGTAGGAGACCACGCGCGGGTCTCTCGCACCTGCACAAACAAATAAGAACTTTGCAGCCAACGCGATAAGGGATTGTCAATCCCTTTACGGTCACTTACGAAAGTGAGATCTGATAGATAGGATATTATAATGTTTCTGGTATTTTTGGATATATGAACAGAAAGTAAATAAAGCAAAGTAAAGTAGATGGTAGATTAATATGTTGAGAACAGACCCGGGGGCCATAGGTTTCACTAGTGGCTTCCCTCATGATAGCATAATTCTACGGTGGGTGAACAAATTACTGTCGAGCAATTGATAGAAAAGCGCATAGTTATGAGAATATCTAGGCATGACCATTATATATAGGCATCACGTCTGTGACAAGTAGACCGAAACGATTCTGCATCTACTACTATTACTCCACACATCGACCGCTATCCAGCATGCATCTAGAGTATTAAGTTCATAAGAACAGAGTAATGCTTTAAGCAAGATGACATGATGTAGAGGGATAAACTCAAGCAATATGATATAGACCCCATCTTTTTATCCTCGATGGCAATAATACAATACGTGCCTTGTTGCCCCTACTATCACTGAGAAAGGACACCACAAGATTGAACCCAAAGCCAAGCACTTCTCCCACTTCAAGAACTATAGATCTAGTAGGCCAAACCAAACCAATAATTCGAAGAGACTTGCAAGGATATTATAATCATACATAAAAGATTTCAAAAAAGACCAAAATATTTCTCATAGATAATCTTGATCATAAACCCACAATTCATCGGATCTCGACAAACACACCGCAAAAAGATTACATCGAATAGATCTCCTCGAAGATCAAGGAGAACTTTGTATTGAGATCCAAAAAGAGAGAAGAAGCCATCTAGCTAGTAACTATGGACCCGAAGGTCTGTGGTAAACTACTCACAACTCATTGGTGAGGCTATGGTGTTGATGTAGAAGCACTCCATGGTAGATCCCCCCTCCGGCGGAGCTCCGGAACAGGCCCCAAGATGGGTTCTCACGGGAATAGAAGGTTGCGGCGGTGGAATTAGGGTTTTCTCTGTTGCCTCGATGTTTTCAGGGTACATGGATATATATAGGAGGAAGGAGCGCATTGGGGGAGCCAGAGGGGGCCCACGAGGGTGGGGGCGCGCCCTGGACCTTCGTGGCCGCCTCCTTCGTTCCCTCGCGTGTACTCCAAGTCTTCTGTCAAGATAATGTTCCAAAAATAACTCTCCCGAAGGTTTCATTCCGTTTGGACTCCGTTTGATATGTCTTTTCTGCAAAACTCTGAAATAGGCAAAAAACAACAATCTGCACTCGGCCTTGGGTTAGTAGGTTAGTCCCAAAAATAATATAAAAGTGTATAATAAAGCCCATTTGTCGGGGGGAACTGCCCACCACGAACACCTATGGGACCGGAGCCCCTTGTACGTTGCGGTAAGGGAGCAGAGGGAGCACGAAGAGCAGATCGAGGAGAGCACGCGGGCAGTTTACCCAGGTTCGGGCCGCGACGGACACGTAAAACCCTACTCCTGCTTGATTGTATTGAGTGTTGGAGCTCGGGAGCTTGAAGAACTAACTACACCGAGCGAGAGTGTTGTCTAGGTTCCGAACCCTTTCTACGTTGTGCATGGGCCTCCTTTTATAGCTCAAGGGGTCACCGACAGGTGTCAATGTAGAGGAAGGGCAAAAATGTAATTTTGGTGGTAGTTGTAATAGTGCGGGAACAGTGCGTGAACAGTGAATGAACAGTGGTCATCACCTACTTTGACAGTGGGGGACAAGAGCATTAAATGCCCGTCACCGTCGACCCCAAAAGTGCCCGCCCTTGCGTCTCCGCTCGCCACAGTGGTAGCTTAGTCACCGTGGAGTGCCACCGTGTCCCCCAGGCTGCGCAGCCATCCGCCACGTGTCCCTGGAAGGGCCCCAGGGCGACGCGTGGGTCGATGAGCTGGAGCGCGGGCACACAGCGTGAGTTCCCCCCGGCAAGCACCTTGCCGGGGCCTTGACCTTGCCGGGCCCTGAAGCTTGTCGCTCCCCGGGCCCTGCCGGGGCACATGTTGCACCGAGGCATGTCTTTTGAGATGCAATCTTCTGGTCTTCCTGGCAAGCTCCTCTTGCCAGGGTCTTGCGTTAATGTTATAGTCCTGAGCCTGGGACGGCCTTCCCGGCAAGCTCCACTTACCGGGGTCTTGATCTTCTGTCTTGTATACTTTGTTTTTGAATGGCTTAATAAGGATCGGAAAGGTTTCCGGCAAGCACGTGGTAGACCCTGTCGCGGGGAGCTGCTACTGCCCGTGCACAAGTTGGGGTACAGAGGTACCTCTACCTTAGTACACCGACAGGAGCCCCCGGGCCTGGGCCACACACGGTGCCGAGCGCTGTTGGGCCAGGCCCAGAACAGTGCACGGGCACGCGCGGCCCACGGCGAGCCGTAGATTCCCTTCCGCATCCGCCGCGCCCCTCCCTAACGGCACGCGTCGATTGCGGCGTCGTGGGAGAGATCGTGGCCACGTTCTTTAATGGGAAATGCGGAGCGTCCCCCACTCCCTCCTTAAAAGCAGAGGAAGCAGGGGCAGTTTCCCTCCTGCGCTTTCATTGCTTCTTCAACCTCCAGAAATCCCCCTCTGCGCTCCGCCTCCACACCTCCTCCGCCGTCTTCCGCATCTGCGGCACCGCCGAACTCCTCGCCCCTTTCCCCGCCGCCTCCGCCATGGCTCCGAAGACCGAGAAGGCGAAGGCGGAGAAGGCCAAGAAGGAGAAATCCGAGCAGGCGGCGAAGCTCGCCCTCCTGCGGAAAAGGAATGTGGTCTTCGCGTCGAGGCTCAGCGCGGGGGAGCTCTGGAACCGGTACTACCTCTTCTGGGCCAAGGAGACCAAGGCTCATCCCCGGACCAGAGTCTACCCCGCCGCTGCCAAGGATCTGCTCCCCGGCGGGTACTTCTTCTTCGCTGTCTTCTTCTACTGCGGCTTGTGCCCTCCATTCTCGGAGTTTTTCTGCGACATCATGAACACGTACAACCTTCATCTCTTAGACTTCACCCCCAACGCCATCCTTACGATGGCGGTTTTCGCACATCTGTGCGAAAACTACATAGGGATCTACCCAAACGTAGCGCTCTTTCGGCATTTCTTTACGCCTAGAGTAGAGGCCGGCGCTCCCCTCTCCGGGGGTATCTCTTGGGTCTTCCGCTTGAACAAGAAGGAGTCATATCTGAAAGGGGAGCTCCGCGGCAAGTGGGAGGAGTGGCGCGCAGATTGGTGCTGGATAGTGGAGGACCGGCCAGAGCCTTTCACTGCGCCGCGCACAACAGCCATAGTGCGCGGCAGGGACTGGAGCGATTTGGCCCCGGATGATGTCAAGCTCAACGCCGTCCTCGTCAGGATACTTCGCCTCCGGGTAGCCAAGTTGACCATCGGAGAAGTAGGGGCAGATTTCCTCCGCCGCATTGCCCCTTTACAGGAGAGGAAAAGGCCAGCATGGGAGTTTGGCAATGCGGCGGATATCATGAGGCTGCGCCCAGGTTTGAACTTCAACTTCACGTCGCTGGAGCTGAAGGGGATGGTCCGGGAGCTTTTTAAGCACGACCCGGCCCATCCGGAGTGGTTTAGACCTCCCCGGGGAGTGGTGCCACTGTGCAACAGCACCACCCGGGACGCCTTGCGCGCAATGATGCCCGCGTGTGACTCTCACGGTGTCGACCCAACATGGATAGTGCCCACACCGGATGCCATCATGAGTTTCTTTGATAACTTGGTCGAGGTGCCGAAGAACACCAAGGAGATCAAGGGTCTCACCCGGGCCACCACGGAGCGAGAGATAGCTTATATTGCTACCTGGGTGGAAGAGGCCGCCGCAGCCGCAGCGGCAGTAGACTTCGGGTTCTCCGTCGACGAGGCAGAGGCTGAGGACGCATCGTGCCAAGCAGAGGAGGCTGAGATCCGCAGACTGCTCAAGCTTCCACCCGACGAGCTTGCCGGGGTCCCCTCTCTGAGGCATGCCGGGATCCCCGGGATCGTGAGCGAGGCCGCCGCCAGAGGCGAGGTTGCCGGAGGAAGCAGAGGTGCCGGAGGGAGCGGAGCCACCGGAGGGAGTAGGGCCGCAGGGCAGGATGCCGGACCCAGCGGGCCTACCGGGGAGGAGGAGGAAGACACCGAGACCGAGGGAGACACCGGAGGGTCTCTAGGACTCGGCGACGACGCCTCCTCGTCGTCGGAGAGCTCCTCACCTCCGGCAAGTCCAGAGCAAGCGCCGGGGAAGCGCCTCCGCAAGGCGCCCACAGCGACGAGGACACAGGCGCCCCGACAGCAGCCTGCTCGCCGGGCGGCGCGGGCCGCCAGAGCGAGCCAAGGCGCGACGGGGGTCCCCAACGCACCAGCCGCGGCGGAGGCGCCCCGCGCGTCAGCCGCGACGGAGGCGCCTCGCGCACCAGCACCTAGCGAAGGGGGATCCTCTCAGAGTGGAGCATTTGCGCCGCCTGCTCCCCGGGCCTCGGCGTCAACGGAGGCTGGGTCTTCGCAGCCCCCAGCCTCGGAGACTGCCAAGTGCCCGAGGGAGCCTTCTCCTCCTGCTCCTCGCGCGGGCGCGCCCCAGGTGGAGTTCGACTTCTCCGCCCTGAGCGACGACGACGACGAGGAAGAGGAGTAAGCACTTATGATTTGTAGCTTCTTCAACTCTGTCTTGATTCTTCTTCCATGATTCTGATCTTGTTCTTGTTTTCAGGACCCTGGCCCAGCGAGCGGCGAAGCGGGCCAAGATCCCCGTGGTCGAGGTCGACGACGACTCGCCCGTCGCGGCGACAGGGGATGCGCCGGCGACGAACTTGCCGGACCCAAGCGCTGCTCCGAGGAGCAGCCCCCAGCGCAGCCCCCAGCGTAAGTTTGGTCTTGAACTTCCTATTTGTCGGGCGCGCTTGAGGTTTTTGCTTCGTACTGATATCTTGTTTCCTGGTTTGTTTTGTTTATCTTGTGCAGAAATGGAGCCGCAGCCACAGGAGCAACCGGAGGTTACTCCCGAGGGGCCGCAGATCCCACCCTCCCCGCCAAGGGCAAACTCCCCGGCGAGGGAGAATGCTCCGACGAGGACGGGCACCCCGCCACGGACGGGCTCCCCGCCAAGGGCGAGCAGCCCGACGAGGACGACCACCCCGCCAAGGGAGGGCAGGGGCGGCCCTCCGCCAGCAGGAGCCACCGCTCCACCGCCAAGGGAGGACTCCCCGGCGAGGGAGCCAGTCGTTGAGGACGTGCGCGAAGGTAAGTCTTGCAGCTTTATCTTCTTGGACTTGTCTTTTTGGATATTTGCTTGATTGTTTCTTTTCTTCTTTTTCTTCTAGACCCTCCCGCGCCGGACCGGATGGAGACCGAGGCCACCGGCGAGGAGGGCGCGCAAGGCGACGGCGGCAACGCCACTGCCGCTGAGGGCATGGCAGGAGCCGACGAGCCTGCCGCGGAGGAGACTGCTCCAGCCGCAGATGCCGCGGCCGGGGAGGGGGACGGCGGCCACACTGCCGGCCCGGAGGCGGCAGGAGCGTCAAGCGCTGCGCCGGCCACCGACCCCTCCACCGATAAGGAGCAGTCCGGCTTCTATCTTGAGGCTCCCAACGGCGTCTTCATACAAGTGCCGTGGGGATCCTCGTCGCGAGCCCCCGTGGAGGGAGAGACCTTTGATGGAGAGGTCCTCGCCTCCGCGGGACTGAAGATCGTCGAGGCGCCTGGCGGGAGCGATGAGCCCGAGGAGGAGAAGCTGCTTCGCCGGCTCCTGGCCCTTTACCGGGCCAGGCAGACGAAGCTTGACTCCCGAGAAGCCCTCACCGCCAAGGCTGCAGCGGACTTGGAGAAGCGCTCCGCGGAGCTCCGCGCCGCCAACCAAGCGACCCTCCGCGACTTGGCGGAGGAGCGCGAGAGGCTTGCCGGAGAGCAGCAGGAGTTTCTTCTAGAAAAAGCTAAGGCCGAGGAGCAGCAGCGTCTAGTTGGCGAAGAGCTGTCCCGGCGAGAAGGAGAGCTCAACCAGTGGAAGACTGAGCTCGACGCGCACGACGACGAGCTCACTGCCCGGGAGCAGACTATGAAGGAGGCGAAGGAAAACGCAATCGCCGCGGAAAACGCCAAGAAGGAGCTTGAAGCTAAGGTGGCGCAGCTGGAGGAGTACCTGAAGGCGAGCACGTAGAGGGTCACCGCACTCAACATAGAGCGCGAGAAAGACGCGCATACTAACTCCGAGCTTCAGGTACGCCTCTCCAAGCAGGGCGACGAGCTCAAAGCCGCCAAGGACTCAATTGCTGATCTTGAGTTGAAGGTCTCCACTTTGAGGGATTCACTTGACGCCGCCCGGGACCGCGAGACCAAGTTGAAGGAGGAGGTCCGCAAGGAGCGAGAGTTGGTGGAGAGCACTGCCACTTCCACGAACCTCTTCAAACAGGCGGTGGAGCAATGGACGGAGGAGCTGGTCGCCTCCGCCTCTAATATTGACAAGGAGCTTATGGCGCTGAGGGTGGAGCACCTCGTGTACTCTCCGGACCCAAATCTCCCCCACAGCGCCAAGCTCAGTCTTTTCTTCAGAGGGATCGCGCCGGCGCTCGCACGTCTGCAGCAGAAGCTCCCCGCGCAGCTGGCCGAGGAGTTGCGCCAGCTCTGCGCGGGTACCTTGGAGCGTGTCCTGACCAAGATTGTCTACCGCAACCCCGGCATAAATCTCGTCAACGTTCTCCGCAGCCTGCCGGACGACGCAGATCAGGAGGCACTGAAGGCGCAGGTCGCCCACATCATCGCCAAAGTGAACAAGATCTCCAGGCGTGAGGGCGATCGCGTAGATTAGGCCTCTTTCCTTTTTATTTCCTTTGCTGCTGCAAAGTGTGCCATGAACATGAATCTATTAGTCATTGCGACAAGTTATCCCTTGTAATATATTATCTTATTTTGATCAATCGATGCTGTGTTATCTCCCTTGTCTTGGTCCTTTACTTTGTATGCTTTTAACCCTACGCTTCTAGGGGACTTGCCGGCAAGGGGCCCTTGCCGCGAGCGCTGAGTGCTGGACTCCGAGCAGCCTGCTGGCCAAGGCCTTACCGGCAAGCAACCTTGCCGCAGCTAGCCGCAACGCACTTAGCTTGCTGAGCGAACTCGAAAACGAAGTAAGGGCGCAACACTTGTCGCAGCTCACTTAAGTCATTGAGCGTACTCGAAAACAAGGTAAGGGTGCGTCTAGCTACGGGTAGGTTCCTCCGCGCACAGGTTTTCCGTACAAAGTGTGGTTGTTCAAGGAAGATAATTAAAATTTAAAAATTTGAACTGCCCGAATTCTGGTAACTTAGCTCTCATATATTGCTTGTTTCCCGGACAAGGCTCCTCTTTCTTGAACATCACTTGGTTCATCCTCCATCTCCTTCCCCCCGGCAAACTTGTGCGCGAGGAACATTCCTTCTGCTTAAGAGGGAAAGAAAAAGAGAAGGGAAAACAAGTATAGGGCTTTTCGGCGCGCTAATGCTTACCGGGTACGTGTGTTGCACAAGATGCCAAACAATGCATGCATATAACGAAGAAAAGCATGGAAAATGGAAATAGTGCAAAACACAAAAGCTTTACTGATGCACGGGATCTGCGCCCGGCTTTGTACAAAGGATTACATGCAACAGCGGCAAGACTCGTACAAAAGGTGGTTGCCGGAACGGATCACGGCAACCGCGCCTTATGGGTGAAACTTTCGAAGATGCTCTATGTTCCAGGAATTGCTCACCGGTAAGCCTTCTTCGGTCTCAAGGCGGACATCGCCGGGCCTTGTGACTTGTCTCACCCGATAAGGGCCTTCCCACTTCGGCCTCAACTTGTTGGAATTCTTGGCGGACTGAACACGCCGAAGAACAAGGTCGCCTTCCTCGAGACTCCTGGCCTTAACCTTGCGGCTATGATAGCGGCGCAAGGCTTGCTGGTATCGAGCAGCTCGTACAGCAGCCTGGAGACGTTCCTCCTCAAGGAGCAATGCGTCATCTTGTCGCAGTTGCTCTTGCTCGAGCTCATCATAAGCGAGCACTCGAGGAGATCCGTATACGAGTTCCGTGGGGAGAACTGCCTCTGCTCCATAGACAAGAGCAAATGGTGTCTGTCCGGTGGCTCGATTTGGTGTCGTTCTGATTGACCAAAGAGCCGCCGGCAACTCCTCTATCCAGTTTCTTCCGCACTTGTGCAGCCTGTCAAAGGTCCTTGTCTTGAGTCCGCGCAGCACTTCAGCATTTGCCCTCTCCGCTTGACCGTTGCTCCTCGGGTGAGCAACAGAAGCGAAGCAGACCTTGGCGCCAAGGTCTTGGACGTATTGCATGAAGGTGCGACTAGTAAATTGTGTACCGTTATCGGTGATGGTCCTGTTAGGGATTCCGAAACGGCAAACAATCGACCTGAAGAATCTGACCGCTGACTGTGCTATCACCTTTCTCACCGGTTCCACTTCTGGCCACTTTGTGAACTTGTCGATTGCAACGTACAAGTACTCAAAGCCCCCGACAGCACGGGGGAAAGGGCCGAGGATATCGAGCCCCCAGACCGAGAAGGGCCAGGACAAAGGGATCGTCTGGAGAGCTTGAGCTGGCTGATGAATTTGTTTGGCATGGAACTGGCACGCTTCACACTTGGTTACTTGTGCAGTTGCATCTTGGAGGGCTTCCGGCCAGAAGAACCCTTGCCGGAACGCCTTCCCAGCAAGTGCCCTTACGCCTATGTGGTGACCACATATGCCTCCATGTATCTCTGCCAACAGCTTCTGTCCATCTTCTCTGGAAATGCACTTCAACCTGACACCATTGAGTCTTCTTCTGTATAGTTCGTTGTCAACGAACTGGTACATACTTGACTGCCTGGTTATCTTCTCTATCTCTTCTGGGTCGTCGGGAAGTTCTCTAGTTTGCAGAAAACGGACGATCTGCTGCGCCCATGCTGGAGCCCGAGGCTCGACAGCAAGAACTAAAGGCATGAGGGCCGCTGCGGGAACCCCAGCTTCTACGGCAAGAACCTCTGGTTCTGTCGGAGCTGATGGTCCCCTGGCAAGCTCGCCGGGGCGAGGCTTATCGGGAACGATTGCTTCAACTGTACAGACCCTTGGATCTGCAGGAGCAAACTGTTCCTCAGCGTTCTGACTATTGATCTTGGGGGCCTTGGCGGCGGCTTCGGGAAGATCCGCCGGCAAGTAGTCACCGGAGACCAACTTTCTCTTCTTGGGCTGCCCAATTGATGGTGTAACGGATGGCTGAGTCAGCTTGAGCAGGAAGGTCCCTGGTTCCACAGGTAACTTCATTGCAGCACACTTTGAAAGGCCGTCCGCAATATCATTCTGAGCTCTTGGAACGTGCTCCATTTGCAGACCTTCAAAGTGTTCTTCAAGCTTTCTCACTTCATCTACATAAGCTTCCATCAAAGGGCTCTGGTAACTCTTGTTGACTTGTCGGACCACCAACTGAGAATCTCCCCGCACAATCAGCTTCTTGATCCCAAGTTCGGCCGCAATCCTGAGGCCGGCAAGCAAGCCTTCATACTCAGCATTATTGTTTGTCGCTTGCTCCTTGGGAAAGTGCATCTGGATAACATACTTGAGGTGCTCTCCGGTGGGCGCTATGAGTACCACGCCGGCACCGGCGCCCTGCAGTGAGAAGGCACCATCAAAGTACATTACCCATTCACTTGTCGCTTCTTGTACGGGAACACTTGTCTCTGGAACTTCTTCGTCGGGCGTCGGGGTCCATTCAGCTATGAATTCTGCCAAAGCTCGGCTCTGGATAGTTGAAGTACTCTCAAACTTGAGGCCAAAGCTGGACAGCTCCAGTGCCCACTCGACGATCCTGCCTGTTGCTTCTGGATTCTACAATATCCTCTTCAGCGGAAAGCGAGTGACCACTGTTATCTCATGTGCTTGGAAGTAATGGCGCAGCTTTCTCGAGGCCATGAGGAGACCGAAAAGCAACTTCTGCACCCCAGAGTACCTTGATCTAGCCCCCTGTAGAAGGGAACTTACAAAATACACTGGGCGCTGCACCATCTTCTTCCGCACTTCTCCTTGTTTCTGCGCAGAGTTGTCCTTGTCGGGGCCAGAGCTTGTCGGAGCAGCCCCCTGCTTGTCGCTGGATTCGCTTGCCGGTGGTGTAGACTCCTCGTCGGCCTCCCTCTCAGCTACTAACGCAGCACTAACCACTTGATTGGTTGCTGCTAAGTATAGCACCAACTTCTCTTGTGGCCTAGGTGCGACCAGTATTGGAGTGGAGGATAGGTACCGTTTCAAGTCTTGCAGCGCTGCCTCCGCTTCCGGAGTCCATTTCATAGGACCTGCCTTCTTCAAGATCTTGAAGAAAGGCAGGGCGCGTTCTGCAGACTTTGAAATGAACCTACTGAGGGCAGCTACACAACCTGCAAGTCTCCTTACGTCCTTGACGCGCTTCGGGGCTTCGATCTGCTCGATGGCTTTTATCTTGTCGGGATTGGCCTCAATCCCCCTCTGGGACACAAAGAACCCGAGAAGCTTGCCGGAGGGGACTCCAAAGATGCACTTCTCGGGGTTCAACTTAAGCTGGATCTTGCGCAGATTCTCAAACGTCTCTTCCAAATCTTGGATCAGTGTTTCTTTGCTCTTGCTTTTGACCACTATGTCATCCATGTAGGCTTCTACGTTTCTGTGGATCTGTGGCTCAAAAGCAGTGTGCACCACCCTTGCAAAGGTTGAGCCTGCATTTTTCAATCCAAAGGGCATGCGTATGAAGCAATATGTGCCGCATGGAGTGATAAATGCAGTCTTCTCTTCATCTTCCTTGGCCATGAATATCTGGTGGTAACCTGAATATGCATCAAGGAAGGAAAGTAGCTCACATCCGGCAGTGGAGTCAACAATCTGGTCAATGCGCGGCAAGGGAAATGGATCCTTGGGACATGCTTTATTCACATCGGTGAAGTCTATACACAGTCTCCACTTCCCGTTGGCCTTACGCACGACAACTGGATTTGCTAACCACGTGGGATGGATCACGCCTCTAACCAGGCCTGCTGCTTCTAGTTTCTTGATTTCTTCGGCAATGAATTCTTGGCGCTCCACGGCTTGCTTCCTGACCTTCTGCTTGACGGGCCGCGCATGAGGACAAACAACAAGCTTGTGCTCAATTACCTTCCTGGGAACGCCGGGGATGTCAGATGGTTGCCATGCAAACACATCGACATTCGCCCGCAGGAAGGCAACGAGCGCGCTTTCCTATTTGCTGTCAAGGGTAGCACTGATGGTGAAGGTACCACCAGTGCCGACCTCCTTGGCGGACACCTTCTTGGTTGCCGGTGGAGCGGCCATTCCCTTCTTGCACTTGCCGGTGGAGCTCGATGGGACGTCCTCGACGGCAGCGCAGCACTCCGAAGAGGTGCGTTTGCCGGACTGGGCCCCAGAGCATTTGCCGGACTTGGACTTGGTCTTCTTCCCCCCGGGAGCTTCAGCAGCAAGTGAGTTGCTCTCTGATGCGGCTGCTGCGTCCCGGTATATCTTGTCAGCGCAGATAAGCGCGTCCTTCTTGCTGCCATGGACAGTGATGACGCTTATCGGCCCCGGCATCTTGAGTACGTTGTAGGCGTAGTGGGAAGCTGCCATGAACTTGGCGAGGGCAGGACGTCCAAGTATCCCATTGTATGGTAATGGGATATCGGCCACGTCAAAGGTTATCCTCTCCGTCCTGAAGTTGAGCTCCCCGCCAAAGGTCACCGGCAGAGTGATCTTCCCCTTGGGCTTGCTCCTTCCCGGGTTTATTCCTTGGAACGAACCGGTCTCTTCGAGCTCGCCATCTGGGATCTGAAGTTTCTTGATCACAGCTGAGGAGATCAAGTTAAGCCCGGCCCCGCCGTCAACCAACATCTTGGTGACCTTGAGGTTGCGGATGGTTGGTGAGACCAACATTGGCAAGCACCCGACCGCCGTGGTGCGGTCAGGGTGATACTCAAGATCAAAAATGATGGGCGTGCTGGACCATTTGAGGAGTCCGCGCGACTCCACGGGCGGCTCAGCTGCATTTACTTACCGCACCCACTGCTTGAGTTGGCGGTGGGAAGTATGCAGAGAGGCGCCACCGTCGACGCACAGGACTTCCGTGGCCTTCTGGAACTCCTGCTCGCTGTTATCTTCTTCCTCCATGTCATCGTCGTCATCTTCTTCATCCTTGTCGCGGCCCCGGGGAGGTCGGTCACCTTGCCGCTGCTTGGCCTTGCCGCGGCGTCCTCCCCGGCCATTGAACAGCCGCTTCTTGCTTGGCTCTCCTCCGCCACCTTGGGCCTTCTCCTTGTCGCGCCGCTCGTATTCAGCTTTCTGCTGCTCTACGAGGTACTCGACGCGCTTGCAGTTGGAAAGGTCATGACCCTTGGTGCGGTGGATCTTGCAATATTGCTTGTCGGAGCCGTCCTGCTTGTCGGCTGCCGCTACAGGGGCAGGCTCCTTGCCGGAGCCGCCAGCCTGTGCTTGCTTGGTGGGAGCCTCCTTGCCGGACTTCTCGACGGCAAGCACTTCCTTGTTCTTCTTTCTTCTATTGTTCCGCCGCCGGCTCTTCTTTGCCGGGGCGGCATCCTCGCTGTCACTTCCCCCTGCGCCAGCATCCTCTCCGGGGAGTCTCCTTCCTTCTTCGGCGCGCGCGCACTTGTCAGCCAGAGCGTAGAGCTCGCTGACGTCCCGGATTTTCATCATGGCCATTTCTTCCCGCATGCGGCGGTTACGCACGTTCTGGTGAAACGCGCTAATAACCGCAGCAGGGTGGACGTCGGGGATGTTGTGCTGCACGCGGCTGAATCGTTGGATGTACTTGCGCAGAGGTTCTCCTTCCTTCTGGGCCAAGATGTGGAGATCACTCTCTTGGCCGTGGGGTTTGTGGCCGCCCGTGAAGGCGCCGACAAATTGGTGGCACAAATCTGCCCACGAAGAAATGGAGCCTTCCGGCAAGTGCATAAGCCACGAACGAACGTTCGGCTTAAGCACCAGCGGGAAGTAATTCGCCAGTATCTTCTCGTCGCGCCCCCCGGCAGCCTGCACCGCGATGGTGTATATGCTGAGGAACTCCGAGGGGTGCGTCTTGCCGTCGTACTTCTCGGGTACGTCGGGCCTGAAGTTTTTTACGCTGGGCCACTGGACACGCCGCAGCTCACGGGTAAACGCAGGGCAACCTGCCGCGTACGGCAAGTCGCCTGGCTCACCGGGTGCGTGTGTGTCAACAGCGTTCCCAGCGCGTTGATCTGATTGTCGCCGAGCTTCTCGGCGGCGCTCGATCGTCGTTCGAGCGTCTTCTTGTCGCCGGTCGTCAAGGACTTGGCGCTGGTCCCGACGAGCCCGCGGATCCGACGACGCCGTGGAGTCGTCGTCGACGTTAATCCGGCGGGGAGGCGTCTTCTGCTTCCGCGGCGGGGAGTGCACGGTGGTCGCACCCCCGGCGGTCTTGTCGCCATCAGCCTTCGTCTTCTCGACTTGCCGTGGCCGCGATATCGCCGGCTGCTGCGGCGAGTCGTTATTGGCGAAAGCGATGAGGCTTTGTATCGTCGCCCTCCAGTCTTCGGCTTTGTCTGCCTCTGGAGGGAAATCGAGGAGCAGTTGCGCTCTTGCGAGCGCTTCTTGTGGAGAGGAGGGGAGCGGGGGCGAGCGGTGCGAGGAGCGGGATACGCTCGGACTCCTAACGGGGTTAGAAGGAGCAGCTTCCCACCCCGGCGACCGTGCCTTGCTCGTGCCAGGACGGTGGTCAGGAGCATCCCGCGAACCTCCGGTTTGCCCTTGCCCCAGCAAGCGGATGGTACCTCCCGTACCACGGCGCTGCTGGGTTGTCGTCTGTTGGGATGGACGTGGTGCATCTACGGACACCGAGGCTCGGTCGTCCGTCTTGTCCTTGGACTTGGCGGCGCCGTGAGTTTCCTCACCGGCGACCACCCTTCCGCCGACGCCTCCTCCACCCACCGTTGGCTCCGGTGGTGGTGGAACAGACACAGACGGGCCTCCGACCTCCGAAGCCTTCTTCTTCGGGGCCATGTTGCTGCTGATGAAGTCGATGTGGCTGGAGAGGTTGATGAAGAATGTGCCCGCGTGAACGCCGGATCAGATTCGCGCAACCTCGACGCCCCCTACCTGGCGCGCCAAAGATGTCGGGGGGGACTGCCCACCACGAACACCTATGGGACCGGAGCCCCTTGTACGTTGCGGTAAGGGAGCGGAGGGAGCACGAAGAGCAGATCAAGGAGAGCACGCGGGCAGTTTACCCAGGTTCGGGTCGCGACGGACGCGTAAAACCCTACTCCTGCTTGATTGTATTGAGTGTTGGAGCTCGGGAGCTTGAAGAACTAACTACACCGAGCGAGAGTGCTGTCTAGGTTCCGAACCCTTTCTACGTTGTGCATGGGCCTCCTTTTATAGCTCAAGGGGTCACCGACAGGTGTCAACGTAGAGGAAGGGCAAAAATGTAATTTTGATGGTAGTTGTAATAGTGCGGGAACAGTGCGTGAACAGTGAATGAACAGTGGTCATCACCTACTTTGACAGTGGGGGACAAGAGCATTAAATGCCCATCACCGTCGACCCCAAAAGCGCCCGCCCTTGCGTCTCCGCTCGCCACGGTGGTAGCTTAGTCACCGTGGAGTGCCACCGTGTCCCCCAGGCTGCGCAGCCATCCGCCACGCGTCCCTGCAAGGGCCCCAGGGCGACGCGTGGGTCGATGAGCTGGAGCGCGGGCACACAGCGTGAGTTCCCCCCGGCAAGCACCTTGCCGGGGCCTTGACCTTGCCGGGCCCTGAAGCTTGTCGCTCCCCGGGCCCTGCCGGGGCGCATGTTGCGCCGAGGCATGTCTTTTGAGATGCAATCTTCTGGTCTTCCTGGCAAGCTCCTCTTGCCAGGGTCTTGCGTTAATGTTATAGTCCTGAGCCTGGGACGGCCTTCCCGGCAAGCTCCACTTACCGGGGTCTTGATCTTCTGTCTTGTATACTTTGTTTTTGAATGGCTTAATAAGGATCGGAAAGGTTTCCGGCAAGCACGTGGTAGACCCTGCCGCGGGGAGCTGCTACTGCCCGTGCACAAGTTGGGGTACAGAGGTACCTCTACCTTAGTACACCGACACCATTAAACATCCAAAACAAAATATATAATAGCATGGAACAATAAAAAATTATAGATACATTGGAGACGTATCAAGCATCCCCAAGCTTAATTCCTGCTCATCGTCGAGTAGGTAAATGATAAAAACAGAATTTTTGATGTGGAATGCTAACTAACATAATTCTCAATGTAATTATTTTTGTTGTGGCATGAATGTTCAGATCCGAAAGATTCGAGATAAAAGTTCATATTGACATAAGAATTGAAATACTTCAAGCATACTAACAAAGCAATCATGTCTTCTCAAAATAACATGGCCAAAGAGAGTTCATCCCTACAAAATCATATAGTTATGCTATGCTCCATTTTTGTTACAATATATCCCAATCATGTACAACCACGGTTTCAACCAAGCACTTGTTTCATACTTAATTTTTTTCAAAATCTTTCAACTTTCACGCAATATATGAGCGTGAGTCATGGACATAGCACTATGCGGAATAGAGTGGTGGTTGTGGAGAAGACAAAAAAGGAGGAAGATAGTCTCACATTGACTAGGGGTATCAATGGGCTATGGAGATGCCCATCAATAGATATCAATGTGAGTGAGTAGGGATTTCCATGCAACGGATGCACTAGAGCTATAAATGTATGAAAGCTCAACAAAAGAAACTAAGTGGGTGTGCATCCAACTTGCTTGCTCACGAAGACCTAGGGCATTTGAGGAAGCCCATCATTGGAATATACAAGCCAAGTTCTATAACGAAAATTCCCACTAGTATATGAAAGTGACTAAACAAGAGACTCTCTATCATGATGAACATGGTGCTACTTTGAAGCACAAGTGTGGAAAACGATAGTAGCATTTTCCCTTTACTTTTCTTTTGTTTTCTTTTTTTTCTTTTTCCCCTTTTTTGGGCCTTTATTTTTTTTCTTTGGGACAATGCTCTAATAATGATGATCATCACACTTATATTAATATATAACTCGATATTACAACTCAATACTAGAACAAAGTATGACTTTATATGAATGCCTGCGGCGGTGTACCGGGATGTGCAATGAATCAAGAGTGACATGTATGAGAATTATGCATGGTCGCCTAGCCACAAATACGATGTCAACTAAATGATCATGCATGGCAATATGACAATGATAAAGTGTGTCATAACAAACGGAACGGTGGAAAGTTGCATGGCAATATATCTCGGACTGGCTATGGAAAGGCCATGATAGGTAGGTATGGTGGCTGTTTTGAGGAAGATATATGGTGGGTGTATGATACCGGCGAAAGTTGCGCGGTACAAGAGCTAGCATGGTGGAAGGGTGAGAGTGCGTATAATCCATGGACTCAACATTAGTCCTAAAGAACTCACA
The DNA here is from genome assembly GCA_902687465.1 of Secale cereale. Lineage (NCBI taxonomy): Eukaryota > Viridiplantae > Streptophyta > Magnoliopsida > Poales > Poaceae > Secale > Secale cereale. The sequence continues at coordinate 324,024,914 of LR738709.1, forward strand.
TACTCATTGCAAAAATATGCAAGTAATCAAAACAAAGTACTACACGCATGCTCCTAGGGGGCAGGTTGGTAGGAGTTAACCATCGCGTGCCCCCGACCTCCACACAAAGGATGACACTCAATGAAATACCTTATGCTTCGAATTTGTCACACAACGGTTACCATACGTGCATGCTACGGGACTTGCAAACCTCAACACAAGTATTTCGCAAATTCACAACTACTCTACTAGCATGACTCTAATATCACCATCCTCATATCTCAAAACAATCATTAAGTATCAAACTTCTCTTAGTATTCAATGCACATTTATGTGAAAGTTTTTACTATACTCATCTTGGATGCCTATAATATTAGGACTAATTTTATAACCAAAGCACATTACCATGATGTTCTAAAAGACTCTCAAATAGATATAAGTGAAGCATGAGAGATCAACAATTTCTACAAAATAAAACCACCATCGTGCTCTAAAAGATATAAGTGAAGCACTAGAGCAAAACTATCTAGCTCAAAAGATATAAGTGAAGCACATAGAGTATTCTAATAAATTCTAAACCATATTTATCTCTCTCAAAAGGTGTGTCCAGCAAGGATGATTGTGGCAAACTAAAAAGAAAAGACTCAAATCATGCATGACGCTCCAAGCAAAACACATATCATGTGGTGAATAAAAATATAGTCCCGCGTATAGTTACCGATAGATGAAGACGAAAGAGGGGATGCCTTCCGGAGGCATCCCATGCTTAGGCTTTTGGTTGTCCTTGAATTTTACCTTGGGGTGCCTTGGGCGTCCCCAAGCTTAGGCTCTTGCCACTCTTTGTTCCATCCATCAAAGCCATACTCAAAACTTGAAAACTTCACAACACAAAACTTAGCCAAAAACCTCGTGAGCTCTGTTAGTATAAGAAAACAAACCACCAATAAAAGGTACTGTAATGAACTCTTTCTTTGTTTATATTGGTGTTAAACCTACTGTATTCCATCTTCTCTATGATTCATACTCCCCAATACTACTCATAGATTCATCAAAAGAAGCAAACAACACACGAAAAAATAGAATATGTCAAAAATAGAACAATCTGTAGTAATCTATAACTTTTGAATACATCTATAACTCCAAAAAAAATTGGTAAATGTGAGGAATTTTTCTATTAATCATCTGCAAAAATAATCAACTAAATAACACTATCCAGTAAAATCTGGTGGCTAATCTCGTGAGCGCTAAAGTTTCTGTTTTTTACAGCATGATCATATAAACTTCACACAAGTCTTCCCAAAGGTTCTATTGGCACAAACACTAATTAAAACACAAAACCACATCTAAACAGAATCTAGATGCAATATTTATTCCTAAACAGAAGCAAAAAGAAAGAAAATAAAATTGGGTTTCCTCCCAACAAGCTCTTTCTTTATAGCCATTAAGATAGGCTTGAGAATTCAATGATGCTCACATGAAAGATAAGAATTTAAGCACAAAGAGAGCATCATATAGCATGTGAAAATCACATCTAAGTCTAACATACTTCCTATGTATAGGAATTTTATAGGAAAACAAATTAGCAAGACAAGCAAGATCTAACATATGCAAGGAAGAAGAAAGAAACAAGATCAATCTCAACATGAAGAGAGGTAATTTAGTAACATGAAGATGTCTACAACCATATTTTCCTCTCTCATAATATTTGCACATAGGATCATAGGAAAATTCAACAATATAGCTATCACTAAACATATTCTCAACATGATCCACCTGCATGCAAAGTTGACACTCTTCCAAAATAGTGGGATCAACATTAACTGAAGTCATGACCTCTCCAAGACCACTTTTATCAAAAAAAAAATCATAAGATTGAACATTCTCCAAATATGTGGTATCTAAAGTTGATACTCTTCTAAACCCACTTTCAATATTAATGCAAACATTATTATCAATCTCATATTCATCATGGGGTTTAAACAAGTTTTCTAGATCATAATAAGAATCACCCCAATCATGATCATTACAACAAGTAGTGGACATAGCAATACTAGCATCCCCAAGCTTAGGGTTTCGCATATTATTAACACAACTTTCATTAATCGAATTTACAATAGTGTCATTGCAATCATGTTTTTCATTAAAAGAGCTAACGTGAATCAATTCATAATTTTCTTCTTTCAACAATTCATCACAATTTTTAGATTCACGAATTTCAAGCAAAACCTCATAAAGATAATCTAGTGCACGCAGCTCACTAGCAATTGGTTCATCATAATTGGATCTCTTAAAAATATTAGCAAGTGGATGAGGATCCATAATTTAGCAAGCGAAGATGCAAGCTGACAGAGGGCACATAGCAACACAAGCAAACGGAAAGGCGAACGGAAAAAGGGCGAATAAAACGGCAAGGGTGAAGTGGGGGAGAGGAAAACAAGAGGTAAATAAATTTAATGCGAAGGATAAGGGTTTGTGATAGGTACTTGGTATATGAGTTTTGCGTAAGCCTCCCTGGTAACGGCGCCAGAAATTCTTCTTGCTACTTCTCGAGCTTGCATTGTATTCCCTCAAAGAGGAAAGGGTGATGCAGCACAGTAGCGTGAACCAAGGTATCAATCCAGTAGGAGACCACGCGCGAGTCCCTCGCACCTGCACAAACAAATAAGAACTTCGCAGCCAACACGATAAGGGGTTGTCAATCCCTTTACGGTCACTTACGAAAGTGAGATTTGATAGATAGGATAGTATAATGTTTTTGGTATTTTTGGATATAAGAACAGAAAGTAAATAAAGCAAAGTAAAGTAGATGGTAGATTAATATGTTGAGAATAGACCCGGGGGGCATAGATTTCACTAGTGGCTTTCTCATGATAGCAGAATTCTACGGTGGGTGAACAAATTACTGTCGAGCAATTGATAGAAAAGCGCATAGTTATGAGAATATCTAGGCATGATCATTATATATAGGCATCACGTCCGTGACAAGTAGACCGAAACATTTCTGCATCTACTACTAATACTCCACACATCGACCGCTATCCAACATGCATCTAGAGTATTAAGTTCATAAGAATAGAGTAATGCTTTAAGACAGTTGACATGATGTAGAGGGATAAACTCAAGCAATATGATATAAACCCCATCTTTTTATCCTCGATGGCAACAATACAATACGTGCCTTGTTGCCCCTGCTGTCACTGGGAAAGGACACCGCAATATTGAACCCAAAGCCAAGCACTTCTCCCATTGCAAGAACTATAGATCTAGTAGGCCAAACCAAACCAATAATTCGAAGAAATTTGCAAGGATATTATAATCATACATAAAAGATTTCAGAAAAGAACCAAATATTTATTGTAGATAATCTTGATCATAAACCCACAATTCATCGAATCTCGACAAACACACCGCAAAAAGATTACATCGAATAGATCTCCTCGAAGATCGAGGAGAACTTTGTATTGAGATCCAAAAAGAGAGAAGAAGCCATCTAGCTAATAACTATGGACCCGAAGGTTTGTGGTAAACTACTCACAACTCATTGGTGAGGCTATGGTGTTGATGTAGAAGCACTCCGTGGTAGATCCCCCCTCCGGCGGAGCTCCGGAACAGGCCCCAAGATGGGATCTCACGGGAATAGAAGGTTGCGGCGGTGGAATTTGGGTTTTCTCTGTTGCCTCGATGTTTTCAGGGTACATGGATATATATATATATATAGGAGGAAGGAGGGCATAGGGGGAGCCAGAGGGGGCCCACGAGGGTGGGGGCGTGCCCTATAGGAGGGGGCGCGCCATGGACCCTCGTGGCCGCCTCCTTCGTTCCCTCGCGTGTACTCCAAGTCTTCCGTGAAGATAATGTTCCAAAAATAACTCTCCCAAAGGTTTCATTCTGTTTGGACTCCGTTTGATATACCTTTTCTGCAAAACCCTGAAATAGGCAAAAAAAACAATCTGCACTGAGCCTTAGGTTATTAGGTTAGTCCCAAAAATAATATAAAAGTGTATAATAAAGCCCATTAAACATCCAAAACAGAATATATAATAGCATGGAACAATAAAAAATTATAGATACGTTGGAGACGTATCAGGGAGCAGCGACCCTGCAGCAGAAATTCTCGTGGTCGACTCGCGACGTAGCCCGCTTGGGTTCTGCCGCGGAGGCAGCGGCGATGGCGGCGGCGGCCCTTCGCATGGTCATGATGAATATCATCCCCAAGCCCTCACTACGGAGCAGAGGTAAGAGCTGCATCATCGCAATGAGGAGGTGCTCCATACCCCCATCATTGGGGAGACCTCCGAGGCTCGGGCCTTGGAACCTACACGCCTAGCTACCTTGGCTGAGCGCACGCGTCTGGAGAGTCTCCAACATTCACTCGACAAGCGTGCCCATCGGCAGATCCTAGTACAGTCAACGACCACGATAGTTGTTTCCGCCTGAAACTCAGGTGTAGCGCACTCCGGTTCGAAATCATGTAGCAGTGGCGCAAATAGCAGAGTCAATTCAGCTTTCTCGTTCAGAAGCTGGTAGAGGTTTGATGCAGATCAGAGCGCTGCTCTGAGCAGCAGGCGAACAAAACTCGGTTGTTTGTCAGTCGCGCAATAGGATCCATAGGAGATCCATGGTTGCGGACACATTTCAGTTGGCGCATAGCCCAAGATCACCTCCGTGACGTGAAGATCATGGTCACCGTCAGGATGTGAGGACCCCGATCCTAAGTCACACCGATCTAGCTTGTAAAACGACATATCACTTTGCAGCCTCACGCACGGTATCCCACGGGTGCCACCTTACCTGGCCCGGGACCGTTTGCACCTTTTGGCACACGTATATGACAGTGTCGCTAGCATCCATATGACAAAGAACCCGGGCCGACATGGCTAGTTATAAACCAAAAGTGGCACTAAATTACAGAGACAGGTATTCATGACCCAGCAACGAACGTGTCGGTCATCAACGTATGAACCCAAGTCATAGCAAGCTACATGGACTTAAAGGAACAACGCGTGACATTTCCCCTAAGGGACGGACACATGAACGAAGAAGGACACATGCCGGCCAGTCTACGTGTTCCGAGCAGTAGCAAGCTACCAAGGCTCATTGGAAGCACTAGGAGGCATTTCCCTGTAAGATAGGCTACCAAAGGAAAACAACTAGGTGTCGGATCCCACACATACCAAGCATTTCAATCATACACACAATATGCTCAATATGTGCAAATACAACATTGCATCACAACAGAACTCTATGACTCAAAGTACTTTATTTAAGAGGCTCCGAAGAGCCATACATAACATATCCATACAGGTAGGGGTCACATGACCAAACACTCAAGTCATACAATCATACAAGCACAAGCGGAAGCTAACATGTCTGAGTACAGACAACTTGGAAAATAAAACAGGCTTGGGTAGCCTGACTATCTACAAGGCCCTTCACAAGCTCAGGATCTCCATCTGGGTAGCAAGCTACTCGTCGACGTCATAGTCTATGTAGAACCCATCAGAAGGGGCAGGGTTCTCCTCTGCAACAGTTATTAAGCAAACATGAGTACAAAGGTACTCACCAAGTCTTACAACAGAACCTATCATACATGCAACATTATCAACAAGGGTAGTGGAGTTCATAGCAGCAAGCCAGCTTTGACTCTTGGCTAACCTATACTACGACTCTCAATAGATTGCAAGATAAGACTACGTACACGAGTCCTTTACTCACCACAACAATACACCACCGTGGATCCTCTTCCGTCATCCTACGGAAGGGCCATCCACGTCACTCACACTTGTCTTGAGGATTTTAGTAGTATCCATCAACTTGTATATGAACTATAAGAGTAACCAAGTAGCCCGTACCACGAACAATGGCTATTCGAATAGATTGGAAACCCTGCATGGGTGTACTTCTTCACACACGCTTCCACCACTTATCGCCGTTTACTCGACATGTACTCGGCAACCTTCAAGCGGAAGCCCAGCGAGGGTGTCGGCCACGACCTGACTAACTACGCAAGTCTCTCGTCCAGGTTTATCGCCTATTTGGGTTCCATCCGTGGGGAGATCCGGCCGGGGTGTCGCTCACGGCCCCAAACGATGTGTACAGGGTTCCCGAGTCACCAAACGGCGACTGGTACATCGTGCCACGTACCTGTCGCATCACAGCCCACCCCGAGGGTCAGCGATGTGCACGACCACCAGTAAACTACAAACACCAGAAACTAGTTGCAACTCCTGGACAGAGGACAAGGGTAGTTAATAAGCCGAGAGGGTCCATTGGTTTCGGGCCCAATGCATGGTAGTAGCTGAAACTTGAACCACACATAAAGATTTCGGGTCCTATGGATGGTTCCAATGAAACAACTCACCATGTACTCCTACATGGCCTTTCATCGATACCTTTACCAAACATGTTCCACACTTCCCTCTCTTTACCGAGTATGATCATTTCACTCTGATCCATCACCCAGATGAACCAGACCTGACACAACTCTAAGCATAGCAGGCAACATAAACAAATAGCATGGTGGATCACACATCACATGGCTCAATCAACTCCTACACATGCTAGTGGGTTTCAACTATTTACTGTGGCAATGACAGGTCATGCAAAGGAATAGGGTTCAACTACCGCAGCAAGTAGCAGTTCACATGCTGTTGCCTTAATGCAGTAAAAGAGAGCAGGAGCGAGAAGATGGGTTTGCATCGGAATGATCAATGGTTTCTTGCCTGACAGACTGGTTGTCGGGTACTGCTCTTCAGCTGGATACATAGAAGTATCCTCGGGAGCAGGACCTAACACGGAGAACACCGACGATACAATCAATAAGCAAACAAATGCAACAATATGATGCATGCTCATGATATGGCAAGATGCATGTGTTTTGGGCTAATGCATCTATAAACAGAAGGGTTTGAGCCCATTTGAATCAAAGATTCAAATTGAAACCCAAACTATTATTTATTAAAGGGCATTATCATGTTTTAGGGTGAACAGTAGGGTTAACTTGCTCAAACATGCATGAAACCAGTGCCATTGGAAAGATTGGATTTTTCTGATCAAATTTCATATATAAATCTTTTCCATCTGAGCTACTGTTGAATTTATTTGATTTTTTTTAAGTTTAAAGCATTTTCTGGAATTTCCTGATTTGTTTTAAATCAAAAAATCCCAGAAAATCATTTACTGCGTCAGGATGACATCATGCTGACGTCAGCCAGTCAACAGGGCGGCCAAGGTCAAACCTGACCAGTGGGACCCACTGGTTAGTGTCACAGTTAGTTAATTAACTAAAAAGGATTAGTTTAGACACTAATCTAGGTTTGACTAACAGACAGGGCCCACATGTCAGTGACCCAGGGGGGTCAAACCCTTGGTCAAACGGGGCTGACTCGCCGGCGTTTAGCCGCCGGCGAGGCCAAACGCGGATGTGGGGTGCGGGATTTGTGCTCCGGCGACCAAATCGACGGCGGAGCACACCTACGGGCAGCTGGGAGTGAGCCGCGTCGAGTGATGGTGGTGGCTGGCCTCGGGGTCGCCGGAAACGACGCCGGCGATGAGTCCAGCGGCTGTCGGAGTTCAGGCGAGGACGAACTCGTCGGTGCGGTGCTCGTGGAGGCGCGTGGATTGATCCTACAACACCTACACGGGACGGTGAAGCTGATGGGCATGATGGCCGGGCCGGTAGGTGGCCGGAGCCTCGTCGGCGCCGAGCTCCGCGGCGGCGCGTGCAGGTGAGCCTCGTGCGATGCATACGGTGTAGGAGAGAGCTAACGGAGAGGGGGAGGACGGAGCTGAGCTCACGGCGGTTGCAGCAAACGTCGAAGCGGGCTCGGGGAAGGTCGGAGCTGAGCGGGGCGGCGATGGCGATCTCTACGGCCGGAGTTGGGGAAGACGGGGTCGGGGGCGACTCCAGAGCGGGCGAGCGCTTGGGGCTCGGCCTTCTCGACGTAGTCGACGACGACGGAGCGAACGGACACGATGACGCAGCATGGGGAGGACGGTGGACGCGGCTATCACGACGGCGCGGGCGTGGCGGCGTCGGCCATGGTGCGGGGAAGGCAAGGGAGAGGTGCTGGGGAGGAGGGGACATGTCTGCGAGCTCGGGGGAGGCGTGGGTGGTCGATCCAGGCCAGCTGACCAGCGAGGGGAGGAAGCAGGGCAGCGGGCAGCTGCGTGGCGCGCATTGCTGCCGCCGTCGAGCACCTGCCTGCCTGCCTGGCCGAGCCAAGCAGCTCGATGGAGCGGTGGCTGGGGTGGGCCGGCAGGTGGGCCTGTTAGTGGGCGCCAGGTAAGTCCTTCTCTCTCCTCTCTTTTCTATTGTAATTATGTTTTGTTTATTTTTCAACTTTGTTGAATTAGTAAAAATGCTAGAGCATTTTTATAAATCACAAAACTAGTCATGCCCACTGTATATAATATGAACAGCATGGAACATTTTAGTTTATGATTATTTGGGCACTAAAATATTTTATAGCATTTAAATGCCCAAATGCAATTACAATATGAATTAATCCAGAGACCTTTGGATGTCCTAGAAAATTGTGCACCATTTTTGACAGAGGTTTAAGACCAAGGCAAAGATGATGAACATTTTTGAAGGGCATTTTGGGTACATTGGAAAAGATTTTATTAAACCCTAGTTGTTAGAAGAGGGGTGCTGGGGTTTCTGTCATTCCCATTTCAAGTTTCTGTGGAAAGTAAACATGATGCACACTCTAGCTAGTCCTAATGCAAGCACTGACTAGGGATATGACAACTCACCCCCACTCAAAAGAATCGCGTCCCGAGATTCGGGTTCCTCCGGAAAGAGGGTGGGGTACTCAAGTCGAAGACGATCCTCCCTTTCCCAAGTAGCTTCACTCTCGGAATGATGTGACCATTGAACCTTGAGAAACTTGATATTACGACGTCGAGTGGTACGCTCAGTTTGATCAAGAATGCGAACGGGGTATTCTCGATATGTGAGATTGTCCTCGAGGTCAAGCGTTTCGTGGTTCACTCCGCGGATAGGATCCGAGAAGCAACGCCTGAGTTGAGAAACGTGGAAGACATCATGAACTCTGGAAAGGTGCGGAGGTAGTTCCAATTGGTAGGCAACTTCTCCTTGTTTGGCAAGAATGCGAAAAGGACCGATGTAACGAGGAGCCAATTTGCCTTTGATACCGAAGCGATGGGTTCCCTTAAGAGGAGTAACCCGAAGATAAGACTTATCGCCGACTTCAAAAGTCACAGCCTTATGATGACTATCATATTGGCTCTTCTGGCGAGACTGAGCTGTTTTCAATTTCTCACGAACGATGCGAACTTGCTCTTCTGCTTCCTGGATCATATCTAGACCAAAGAATTGTCTTTCCCCGGTTTTTGACCAGTTAAGAGGCGTTCGACATCTTCGTCCATATAGAACTTCGAAGGGAGCTTTGCCCAAGCTGGCTTGATAACTATTGTTATAAGCGAATTCGGCAAATGGAAGACACTTCTCCCAATCCATACCGAAAGAGATGACAGAGGCTCGAAGCATATCTTCCAGAATTTGATTGACTCGTTCCACTTGACCACTTGACTGAGGATGAAAGGCGGTGCTGAAAGAGAGATGAGTCCCCATAGCATTCTGGAAACTTTCCCAAAATCGTGAAGTGAAAAGACTTCCACGATCGGAGTTAATCTCCAACGGCACACCATGAAGTGATACTATCCGAGATATATACAGGTCTGCTAGCTGGCTAGCGGTTATACTCTCACGAACAGGCAGGAAATGGGCTACTTTGGAGAGGCGGTCGAGAACGACGAAGATAGCATTATTCCCTTTCCTGGTCCTGGGAAACCCGGTAGTGAAGTCCATACCGATCTTATCCCATTTCCATTCAGGAATAGCTAAAGGTTGAAGGGTGCCAGTAGACCGTTGATCCTCTGCTTTAACTCGACGACAAACGTCGCAATTAGCATTGAACTGAGCGATTTCTCTCTTCATCCTAGTCCACCAGAACCTCTAGTGTAGGTCCTGATACATTTTGGTACTGCCGGGATGAATCGTGAGAGGAGATTCATGAGCCTCCTTAAGGATCAACCGGCTCAGGTTTTGTACCTTAGGAACCACTAAGCGGTTTCTAAAGAGCACGACTCCTTGATCATCAATTGAGAAACATCCCGCGACTCCTTTCTTGATGTTCCTCTTGATACGGGAGATTCCCGAATCAACCTTCTGTGCTTTGATGACCTGATCCGTAAGGGTAGGTTTCGCCACCAAGGTGGAAAGGAATCCTCGAGGAACAATGTGAAGGTTAAGCTTACGAAATTCCTCGTGGAGAAGTGGTTGCCCTTGTTGTAACATCAAGTTGTTACAATAAGACTTACGACTCAGTGCGTCAGCCATGACATTGGCCTTCCCAGGGGTGTAAGTGATTCCTAAGTCCTAATCTGTGAGCAACTCAACCCAACGTCTTTGCCTGAGATTCAAATCCGGTTGGGTGAAGATGTATTTCAGGCTTTGGTGATCAGTGAAAATTTCACAGTGATTACCAAGAAGGTAACGTCGCCACGTTTTGAGTGCGTGGACTACAGCTGCAAGCTCTAGATCATGTGTAGGATAGTTATCCTCATGTGGACGCAATTGTCGAGATGCGTATGCAATCACTTGACGATCTTGCATGTGTATGCAACCTAGTCCTTGTCGCGAGGCGTCGCAGTAGATAATAAAATCCTTGGAAAAGTCTGGTGGTACCAGTACGGGTGCAGATGTCAGGCGTCTTTTCAGTTCCTGAAAGCTGGACTCGCACTGTGGGGTTCATTCAAACTTTTTATCTTTCTTGAGGAGTTCAGTTATAGGTTTAGCAACCTTGGAGAAATTCTCGATGAAGCGTCGACAATAGCGCGCTAAGCCAAGGAAACTCCTAACTTGCTTGACCAATTCAGGAGGAGTCCAATCAAGGACGGCTTGAACTCGCTCGGGATTGACGGCAATACCCTTGCCAGAGATTAGATGACCTAGATAGGTCACTTCTGGCAACCAGAATTCACATTTAGAGAATTTGGCATAAAGACGGTGCTCTCGAAGTTTCGTCAATACCAGCCTTAGATGCTCGGCATGATCTTCCTTGTTCTTGGAGTAAATAAGTATATCATCGAGGTATACCACGACGAATTTATCCAAATACTCAATGAACATAGAATTCATTAGCCGGGAGAAAGTGGCTGGGGCATTGGTTAACCCGAAGGACATGCCGGTGTACTCGTATTGGCCATAACGAGTAACAAAAGCCGTTTTAGGAATGTCCCCGTTCTTGATTTTGATTTGATGGTAACCCAACCTCAAATCCATTTTGGAAAAGACTGAGGATCCAGCGAGCTGATCATACAGGTCGCTGATCCTGGGGAGCGGATACTTGTTCTTCATGGTGACCAGATTGACAGGTCGATAATCTACAACCATCTGTTCCTTTCCATCCTTCTTCTTGACGAAGAGGACGGGACAAGCCCAAGGGGAAGAACTAGGACGGATGAAACCTTTTTTCAAGGACTCATCGAGTTGTTTCTTAAGCTTAGCTAATTCTAGGGGTGCCATCTTATAGGGTCTCCTAGAGATTGGGACAGTTCCTGGAATAAGATCTATCACGAACTCGACATCTCTGTCAGGTGGAACACCTGGCAGTTCTTTTGGAAAGACATCTGGAAAGTCACGGACTACCGGGATATCTTCGAGTTCGGGTAGAGGGCTGGCATTAAGAGAGTAGAGCTGATGCTCAGCCATTCGGTTCGAAACATTGACTGTCTTGCCAGATCGGTGTGTAAGTTGAACGGTCCTAGTGTAGCAATCAATCTTGGCGTAATGAGCTGTCATCCAGTCCATACCCAAGATGATGTTTATGTCCGAGGACTTGAGAGCGATTAGTGATGCAAGGAAGACAAGTCTATCAACAAGAATTTCATTTCCATGGCTTACCCTAGAGGTTTGCCACTTTGAACCAGGAGTTTGAATAACCATGGAAGTGGGCATGTCACAAAAAGTCATGTTCTGCATTCGAGCATAGCTCTCAGATATGAACGAATGAGATGCTCCAGTATCGAAAAGAACAGATGCCGGATGGCAGTTAACGAGAAGCGTACCAAGGACGATGTTAGGATCATCATAAGCTTCCTCAGCAGAGACATAGTTGACATGACCACGTGCAGTGGGGGTTGGCTTGACATAGTTCACCTTGACTATTGGCTTACCATGGCCAACGGGTTTTCCTGGCTGGTTCTGAGGACACTCATGCATGTAGTGCCCTGGTTCTCCACACTTGAAGCATGTCACAGTGCAAGTGTATGGTGCAAAGTTGGTAGGTGGTCCTCCATAAGTCTTGGCAGGTGCATACTGTTGAGTTGGGCGAGGCGCCTCATAGGATGGCCTCGGAGTGTACTTAGGTGGCAGAGCAGTGTTAGGAACCCACACACGGCGCTTGTGAGAGCCAGAGCCGGATGAGGAACCAAAGTCACGAGGATGGTTGCGTGTGGCTTCGAAATCAGTCAGGCCCGTCTCAGCACTGATGGCCTTATTCACCAACTTCTGGAAGGAGGTGCACTCGTGCAAACGTAGATCTCGGCGAAGTTCAGGGCTGAGTCCCTTGCGGAACCTCGCCTGCTTCTTGGCGTCGGTGGACACTTCCTCAGGTGCATAGCGTGCCAAGTTGCCAAACTCGCGACTATAGCCATCCACGGTTAACCGGCCCTGGGTGAAATTGCAGAATTCCTCCCGCTGGCGATCCATGAGTCCTTCCGGAATGTGATGTTCATGGAATGCCTCACTGAACTCAGCCCAAGTAGTGATTTGGCCAGCGAGACGCATAGCCTCAAAGTTTTCCCACCAGAGACTGACAGGGCCCTCAAGATGATAGGCGGTGTAGGTAACCTTGTCAGCTCCGGCCACACGGGCAGAGTGTAGCTTGTGGGTGATACTACGAAGCCAGTCATCCGCATCCAGAGGTTCGGCGGAATGATGGAACTTCGGTGGACACATCTTGATAAAGTCATTGATTGACACCACGTCATTCCTCTGACGGAACCCAGTGTTCTGCTCTATGCATTCCAGCAGACGGTTGGTCTCTCTCTTGTTCCGTTCTGCCTCGAGCATAACTTCAGCCAAGGAGGGTGGCTGGGGCAGATTCTCATCTCTAGCCCCACTAGCCTCACCCTGCTCTTGAGCAGCAGGAGTGCTCCGAGTGTTGACCATCCTAGGAAAACAAAACAACGGTTTAGACAAGGATGGCAAAAACTTGACATAGGAGTGCAGAATGTAATGGATGACACAGAATGCAGAGATGTTCATCCGTACGACATGGTAATATAGAAACGGCCATACATACACCAGTGGTCATACACACCATACATAGTTTAGTACAAGCCAAGGCTAAAGTACAACTGCGGTGAAAGACGATACATCTCATCAGAGGCATTCCAAGCTCCTATACATTATTTAACTACACCTCCGGAACTCAGTACTAGCTAAGTCATATTCCACAAGATGCGCAGGACTGTGGAAATACAACTACTACGATACTACTACTGCCACGGTCTAGCTCAGACACTCCCGTAGTAATCTTCGTAAAGATTACCACCGTAGCCTGGAAGTGGAACAGATGGATCTTGAAACTCTCGAGCACTCGAAGGCTGTGGACTATAGGGACATGGATGTTGCCTCGGTCCCGATGCTGGTGGTAACCGGCGCCCACGTGGAGGTGTAATACCCGCAACATCACGCCAATCCATACGATCAGGCAGACGAGTCCGCACGGGGTACAAATCTCGCATATCCAGATATCCGGCGTGCACAGCAGGTGCAAGCCGTGTCAAGGTAGTCCAGTGGGTGGCTCGAGTGTTATACAGCTCCATCCGGAGGGCACGGACCTTACGATCCCTAACCTCCAACATCTGGATAGTAGTCTGAAGCAGTGGCTCCTCATGAGCAGCATCAGTATATAGACCAGTGTAGTAGCCTTCCTCTCCAGGAAGTGAGGTTGGCATGTAACAGAACTCAGTGTTCAGCAGCAGGGCATGCCTAGCCAGGATGATGGTCATCATCGAATAAGCGGCATCCTGCACTGCCATCTCGATAGTAACCCCGAGTCCATAAGACCAATGGATGGGGTCGTTAGCTCCGGGATACGAGGGGTATATCCGGACGGTGCAGAAATACTGGCTGTGGTTAAAATCCCGGTACTGTTCCTCCACGGTGTACTCAGGATACCAATGGTAGCCGGTCTCAGTCAACACACGGACTAGCATGGCCGTGTGACCGGGCACATTAATGCACCGAGTCAAACGAGCCACTTGGTGAGGTGTGCGGCCAGACATCTGAAACACGAAATAATGCAAAGGCATTAGAATTTCTGGAAGAAATCAGGCAGCATAACAACTGTAAATGCTCAAAAAAGATTTTGAGACATCATACAAATGATAGCATAGGCACTCAACAACATCATATCAAGGTTCCAATTCCAACTAATCATCATACTATAAGGGTAGAAACTGAACTGAGGCTTGAAACCAACAATCCTAAGAGCCTACGGATTAGTAACACGTGAACCTAGTAAGGATGAGAGGCCTAGTCCTAAACCCCCGTAGAAAGAATAGACTGACTCAGATCAGAAGGGCATAAGGTAAAGAAGTAAAAAGAGCCTTATGTTCCCTTCCACAATCAGTTCCCCTACATATAACTAAGAATTTTCTAGACTCAACATCGACCAGTTTGGCTTGAGAAACCTACAGGCAGTCCGGCTCTGATGCCAACGCTGTCAGGACCCTGATCCTAAGTCACACCGATCTAGCTTGTAACACGTCATATCACTTTGCAGCCTCACGCACGGTATCCCACGGGTGCCACCTTACCTGGCCCGGGACTGTTTGCGCCTTTTGGCACACGTATATGATAGTGTCGCTAGCATCCATATGACAGAGAACCCGGGCCGACATGGCTAGTTATAAACCAAAAGTGGCACTAAATTACAGAGACAGGCATTCACGACCCAGCAACGAACGTGTCGGTCATCAACGTATGAAACCAAGTCGTAGCAAGCTACATGGACTTAAAGGAACAACGCGTGACATTTCCCCTAAGGGATAGACACAGGAACGAAGGAGGACACATGCCGGCCAGCCTACGTGTTCCGAGCAGTAGCAAGCTACCAAGGCTCATTGGATGCACTAGGAGGCATTTCCCTGTAAGATAGGCTACCAAAGGAAAACAACTACGTGTCGGATCCCACACATACCAAGCATTTCAATCATACACACAATATACTCAATATGTGCAAATACAACATTGCATCACAACAGAACTCTATGACTCAAAGTACTTTATTTAAGAGGCTCCGAAGAGCCATACATAACATATCCATACAGGTAGGGGTCACATGACCCAACACTCAAGTCATACAATCATACAAGCATAAGCGGAAGCTAACATGTCTGAGTACAGACAACTTTGAAAATAAAACAGGCTTGGGTAGCCTGACTATCTACAAGGCCCTTCACAAGCTCAGGATCTCCGTCTGGGTAGCAAGCTACTCGTCGACGTCATAGTCTATGTAGAACCCATCAGAAGGGGCAGGGTTCTCCTCTGCAACAGTTATTAAGAAAACATGAGTACAAAGGTACTCACCAAGTCTTACAACAGAACCTATCATACATGCAACATTATCAACTAGGGTAGTGGAGTTCATAGCAGCAAGCCAGCTTTGACTCTTGGCTAACCTATACTACGACTCTCAACAGATTGCAAGATAAGACTACGTACACGAGTGCTTTACTCACCACAACAATGCACCACCGTGGATCCTCTTTCGTCATCCTATGGAAGGGCCATCCACGACACTCACACTTGTCTTGAGGCTTTTAGTAGTATCCATTGACTTGTCTATGAACTATAAGAGTAACCAAATAGTCTGTACCGCGAACAACGGCTATTCGAATAGATTGGAAACCCTGCATGGGTGTACTTCTTCACACACGCTTCCACCACTTATCGCCGTTTACTCGACATGTACTCGACAACCTTCAAGCGGAAGCCCAGCGAGGGTGTCGGCCACGACCTGACTAACTACGCAAGTCATTCGTCCAGGTTTATCGCCTATTTGGGTTCCATCCGTGGGGAGATCCGGCCGGGGTGTCGCTCACAGCCCCAAACGATGTGTACAGGGTTCCCGAGTCACCAAACGGGCGACCGGTACACCGTGCCACGTACCTGTCGCATCACAGCTCACCCCGAGGGTCAGCGTTGTGCACGACCACCAGTAAACTACAAACACCTGAAACTAGTTGCAACTCCTGGACAGAGGACAAGGGTAGTTAATAAGCCAAGAGGGTCCATTGGTTTCGGGCCCAATGCATGGTAGTAGCTGAAACTTGAACCACACATACAGATTTCGGGTCCTATGGACGGTTCCAATGAAACAACCCACCATGTACTCCTACATGGCCTTTCATCGATACCATTACCAAACATGTTCCACACTTCCCTCTCTTTACCGAGTATGATCATTTCACTCTGATCCATCACCCAGATGAACCAGACCTGACACAACTCTAAGCATAGCAGGCAACATAAACAAATAGCATGGTGGATCACACATCACATGGCTCAATCAACTCCTACAGATGCTAGTGGGTTTCAACTATTTACTATGGCAATGACAGGTCATGCAAAGGAATAGGGTTCAACTACCGCAGCAAGTAGCAGTTCACACGTTGTTGCCTTAATTCAGTAAAAGAGAGCAGGAGCGAGAAGATGGGTTTGTATCGGAATGATCAATGGTTGCTTGCCTGACAGAGTGGTTGTCGGGTACTGCTCTTCAGCTCAATACACAGAAGTATCCTCGGGAGCAGGACCTAACATGGAGAACACCGGCGATACAATCAATAAGCAAACAAATGCAACAATATGATGCATGCTCATGATATGGCAAGATGCATGTGTTTTGGGCTAATGCATCTATAAACAGAAGGGTTTGAGCCCATTTGAATCAAAGATTCAAATTGAAACCCAAACTATTATTTATTAAATGGCATTATCATGTTTTAGGGTGAACAGTAGGGCTAGCTTGCCCAAACATGCATGAAACCAGTGCCATTGGAAAGATTGGATTTTTCTGATCAATTTTCATATATAAATCTTTTCCATCTGAGCTATTGTTGAATTTATATGAATTTTTTTTATGTTTAAAGCATTTTCTGGAATTTCCTGATTTGTTTTAAATTAAATAATCCCAGAAAATCATTTACTGCGTCAACATAACATCATGCTGACATCAGCTAGTCAACAAGGTGGCCCAGGTCAAACCTGACCAGTGGGACCCACTGGTCAGTGTCACAGTTATTTAATTAACTAAAAAGGATTAGTTTAGACACTAATCTAGGTTTGACTAACAGACAGGGCCCACATGTCAGTGACCCAGGGGGTCAAACCCTTGGTCAAACGGGGCCGACTCACCGGCGTTTAGCCGCCGGCAAGGCCAAACGCGGCGGTGGGGTGCGGGATTTGTGCTCCGGCGATCAAATCGACGGCGGAGCACACCTACGGGCAGCTGGGAGTGAGCCGCGTCGAGTGGTGGTGGTGGCTGGCCTCGGGGTCGCCAGAAACGACGCCGGCGACGAGTCCAGCGGCAGCCGGAGTTCGGGCGAGGACGAACTCGTCAGTGCGGTGCTCGTGGAGGCGCGTGGATTGATCCTACAACACCTACGTGGGGCGGTGAAGCTGGTGGGCACGATGGCCGGGTCGGTAGGTGGTCGGAGCCTCGTCGGCGACGAGCTCCGCGGCGGCGCGTGCAGGTGAGCCTCGTGTGGTGCATACGATGCAGGAGAGAGCTAACGGAGAGGGGAGGACGGAACTGAGCTCACGGCGGTTGCAGCAAACGTCGAAGCGGGCTCGGGGAAGGTCGGAGCTGAGCGGGGCGGCGATGGCGATCTCTGCGGCCGGAGTTGGGGAAGACGGGGTCGGGGGCGATTCCAGAGCGGGCGAGCGCTCGAGGCTCAGCCTGCTCGACGTAGTCGACGACGACGGAGTGAACGGACACGGTGACGCGGCACGGGGACGACGGTGGACGCGGCTATCATGACGGCGCGGGCACGGCGGCGTCGGCCATGGTGCGGGGAAGGCGAGGGAGAGGTGCTAGGGAGGAGGGGAAGTGTCTGCGAGCTCGGGGGAGGCGTGGGTGGTCGATCCAGGCCAGCTGAACGGCGAGGGGAGGAAGCAGGGCGGCGGGCAGCTGCGTGGCGCGCGCTGCTGCCACCGTCGAGCACCTGCCTGCCTGCCTGGCCGAGCCAAGCAGCTCGGTGGAGCGGTGGCTGGGCTAGGCCGGCAGGTGGGCATGTTA
Source organism: Secale cereale (assembly GCA_902687465.1). Classification (NCBI taxonomy): domain Eukaryota; kingdom Viridiplantae; phylum Streptophyta; class Magnoliopsida; order Poales; family Poaceae; genus Secale; species Secale cereale. The sequence goes on from LR738709.1 coordinate 324,043,231, forward strand.
GTGGGCGCTAGGTAAGTCCTTCTCTCTCCTCTCTTTTCCATTTTAATTCTGTTTTGTTTCTTTTTCAACTTTGTTGAATTAGTAAAAATGCTAGAGCATTTTTATAAATCACAAAACTAGTCATGCCCACTGTATATAATATGAACAGCATGGAACATTTTAGTTTATGATTATTTGGGCACTAAAATATTTTATAGCATTTAAATGCCCAAATGCAATTACAATATGAATTAATCCAGAGACCTTTGGATGTCCTAGAAAATTGTGCACCATTTTTGGCAGAGGTTTAAGACCAAGGCAAAGATGATGAACATTTTTAAGGGCATTTTGGGTACATTGGAAAAGATTTTATTAAACCCTAGTTGTTAGAAGAGGGGTGCTGGGGTTTCTGTCATTCCCATTTCAAGTTTCTGTGGAAAGTAAACATGATGCACACTCTAGCTAGTCCTAATGCAGGCACTGACTAGGGATGTGACACAGGATCAATATCTAGGTCGAGGTCATGGGTAATATGATCATCAGTTTCCCCATGATGACCATCGTCCAGTGCCTACGCCCCCTCCGAGGGGCGGATCGTACGTGCCCCGGCGGTATGATGACAGGCGCCAGTATGGTGATGGGCGTAGAGCTCCGATTGATCCCAGAGAACCTGGATTTGATGCAAGGTCAGTTTTGGTCTAGGGATTGGTTGATAGAGGTAGAGCATACAGAGAGGAGCAAGATAGAGAACGCCCAGTCAACGAAATAGCTTTTTTTTCTAGGCCTGAGTGTTTCAGTAGATCCATCTGAGCCGCTGAAATCCCTCCCAACTTCAGGTTGGTAATGGGAGTGACTAAGTTCACCGGTGAGTCAAAACCCGACACCTGGTTGGAAGATTATCGAGTGGCCATGTAGATTGGTGGAGGAAATGATGACGTAGCCATGAACCACCTCCCCCTGATGCTTTAGGGGTCGGCCAGGGCCTGGTTGAATCAGCTGGCCCCTGGAAGTATTTTTTGTTGGGATGAACTGGCCCGAGTGTTCACTAATACATTCGAAGGTACTTGCAAACGACCTGCCGGACTGGCTAAGCTACAACATTGCGTCTAGAAATCGAATTAAACTCTGAGAGATTTCATCCAAAGATGGACTACTCTTCATCATACAATGGAGAATGTGTCCAAACACCAAGCAGTCTACGCTTTCAAAGAAGGCGTAGGATACAGAGAGCTTAATCTGAGGTTTGGTAGTTCTGGAGATACGTCTCCAGGCCAAATGATGGAGATTGCCACTCGATATGCCAATGGCAAAGAAGAAGATCGACTCTGCAGTGACAAGTGAAAACCAGTCGGTCAAGGTCAGGACACTCGAGGTGGAAATTTCAGTCGGAAATAGAAACGTAAAGCTAAAGTTGCAGGTCCCGCTGAGGCCGCAGTTTTGAATCAAGGAAAGTTCAAAGGAAAACCTAAGGGGCCGTGGGTGCCCAAAAAGGTGAAGCATCAGTCCGGCAATGATGGTCTGGATTTACCGTGTCACATACACACTAAGAAAGATGAGGAGGGTAATTTGATTCTGCCCAAGCATACCACTCGACAGTGTCGGCTCCTGATTCAGCAGTTTCGAGAGGCTGAGCCCCCAGAGAAGGACTCTGATAAGGAAAAAGAGAAAGAAGAGGATGATGGTTACCCTAATGTGAATGCTACTTTGGTGATTTTTGCTGACTTAGAGAGCAAAAGTCGACTGAAGGTCATTAACCGAGAAGTGAACATGGTCGCTCCGGCAACTACGACGTATTTGATTGGTCGAAACCTCCCATTACATTCGACCAGTCCGATCACCCAGCGCATGTTTCTACCCCCAGGAGGCAAGCGTTGGTGGTCGACCCAGTCATTGGGGCACCCGACTGACCAAGGTTCTCATGGATGGTGGCAGTTGATTGAACATTCTGTATGCTGAGACCCTTCGAGGGATGGGCATTCCGATGTCTAAGCTTAGTGAGAGCAACATGCGATTCCATGGAGACATCCCATGAAAGACAACATATTCACTCGGTCAGATCACTCTTGATATGGTTTTCGGTGATTCAAAAAATTACCACAAGGAAAAGTTGACGTTTGAGGTGGTGGATTTTCACAGTGCCTACCATGCTATTCTGGGCAGGCCCGCATATGCTCGTTTTATGGCTTGACCATGTTACGTATACCTCAAGTTGAAGATGCGTGGTCCCAGAGGCGTGATCACAGTCACATGGAATCAACAAAGAGCGGAAGAGTGCCTCCAGAACGGCTCAAAGATTGCCGACGAATAGATGGCAGTAGTAGAGATGGAAGAATATCAGATGAAAGCGGATCCGAGTGATTTGTTGTGAGCTAAGAAGCCTGCTTCAGAGTCTGCGTTTCAGTTAGCTAGAGAGACAAGGCCTATACATATTCACCTGACTGATCCCAATGCTGCTCCGACTCACATCTCAACAACACTTGATAGTGATACGTCTCCAACGTATCTATAATTTTTTATTGTTCCATGCTATTATTTATGAAGTCTTAGATGTTTAATGGGCTTTATCATTCACTTTTATATCATTTTTGGGACTAAACTACTAACCCAAAGGCCCAGTCCAGATTGTTGTGTTTTGCCTATTTCAGGGTTTTGCAGAAAAGGAATATCAAACGGAGTCCAAATGGAATGAAACCTTCGCAGGAGATATTTTTGGAGAAAATCACGTGAGATAAACTTCGGGGCCAAGCGAGAGGACAGGGGACCCACCCTCGAGGGTGGGGGGCGCGCCCCCCTTCCCAAGGCGCGCCCCCTGCCTCGAGGGCAGGCCCGGTGGCCCCTGGTGCCCCTCTTCCTCCTATATATGCCTACGTACCCCATAAACTCCATACACAGAGAGAAAACCCCAATTCCACCGCCGTAGCTGCTGTTCTCGTGGAGATCCCATGTTGGCGCCTGTTCCGGGAGGGGGATCCATCACGGCGGCCTTCATCATCATCATCATCGCCCTCACCATGAGTTGTGAGTAGTTTACCACAGACCTCTGGGTCCATAGATAGTATCTAGGTGGCTTCTTCTCTCTCTCCGGATCTCAATACAAAGTTCTCCTCGGTCTTCAAGGAGATCTATTCGATGTAATCTCTTTTTGCGGTGTGTTTGTCGAGATCTGATGAATTGTGAGTTTATGTTCAAGGTTATCTATGAAAGATATTTGGTTCTTCTCTGAACTTTTTATGTGTGATCATAATATCCATGCAAGTCTCTTCGAATTATTGGTTTGGTTTGGCCTACTAGATCTATAGTTCTTGCAATGGGAGAAGTGCTTGGCTTTGGGTTCAATCTTGCGGTGTCCTTTCCCAATGACAGTAGGGGAAGCAAGGCACATATTGTATTGTTGCCATAGAGGATAAAAAGATTGGGTTTTCATCATATTGCTTGAGTTTATCCCTCTACATCATGTCATCTTGCTTAAGGTGTTACTTTGTTCGTATGAACTCAATACACTAGATGCATGATGGATAGCGGTCGATGTGTGGAGTAATAGTAGTAGATGCAGGCAGGAGTCGGTCTACTTGTCTCGGACGTGATGCCTATATACAATGATCATGCCTAGATAGTCTCATAATTATTCGCTTTTCTATCAATTGCTCGACAGTAATTTGTTTACCCGTCGTAGAATACCGCTATCATGAGAGAAGCCACTAGAGAAAACTATGGCCCCCGGGTCTATCTCTATCATATTACTTTCCCGTCAACTAGCCAATTTCTGCCGCCGTTTTTTATTTTCTTTCTTTACTTTTTGTTTCTATACCAAAAATACCAAAAATATAATTAGCATCTCTATCAGATCTCACTATCGTAAGTGACCGTAGAGGGATTGACAGCCCCTTATCGCGTTGGCTGAGAAGTTCTTATTTGTTTGTGCAGGTGCGAGGGACTGGCGCATGGTCTCCTACTGGATTGATACCTTGGTTCTCGAAAACTGAGGGAAATACTTATACTACTGTGCTGCATCTCCCTTTCCTCTTTGAGGGAATACAACGCAAGCTCAAGAGGTAGCAAGAAGAATTTCTGGCGCCGTAGCCAGGGAGGCTTACACAAAAGTCATATACCAAGTACCTATCACAAACCCTTATCCTTCGCATTACATTTATTTGCCTCTCGTCTTCCTCTCGCCCTCTTCACCTTTGCCGTTTTATTCGCCCTTCTTCCGCCGTGTGTTTCTCGTTCGCTTGCTTCTTGTTTGCTTGTGTGTTGCTTGCTTGCTTGTCATCATGTCTAGCACACCTATCATTATCACCACTCCCGAGAGTGAGGTCCTCAACTTTAAACAAAGGGAGGGAGAAAATTTAAAAGATGCCTGGTATAGAATTTTCAATGCTCAAGATAAGTCTAATAGGAAGGTTTCCACTTCCGTGCTTCTTCGCAATTTTTATGTTGGCATAACTCCATGGAATGGATTTATCCTAAATACCATTACTGGAGGGAATTTCTTGGGTAACCACACCGTTGATTCTTATAAAGCCATGACTGAATTATTTGGCTTACCACCTCTTACGGTTAATGGGACCGTTTTAACTTTGGAGCATGTTTTGAAAAGGTTAGAAATTATTGAGACCAAAGTTGCTACGGTAGAATTGTTAGAGAGCTTGGATAGAAAAATTCATAATGAAATCACTCAATATGGATCCAAGGTAGGAGTTGTTCTGAAAAATCTTAAGGAAAAAGAGCCCATAGTTAAAGAAAAGCTAGATCAGGATTCCACTAGAATCAATAAGCTTGAGAATGTTATCACTAATGTGGGTTCCGCTCTTTCCACTATAAAAACTACTCCAAATACCTCCACTAAAATATCTAAGTTCATGTATGTCCCTAAAGACAAGGTTGAAACTTCTATACTTGCGGACCTCAAATCCATAAGTGTTCATCCTAATTTTCTCACTTTTGCAAGCGACCCTTTTGACACTTTAGAATTTCTTGATTTCTTGCCCAAGAGTTTGATTATTCATAGGGACAAAGAAGTTCCCACGAATCATAAGTGCTAAATCAAAGAATTACCATCCAAAGATGGCAATACCTAGATTTATCTTGTATCGTGCCTAGCTAGGGGCATAAAACGATAGCTTGTTGGGAGGCAACCCAATTTTATGTTTTTTTGCTTTTGTTGCTGTTAGGGAATAAATATTGCATCTAGCCTCTGATTAGATGTGTTTTCATGTTTTTTTAGTGTTTGTGCCAAGTAGAACCTTTGGTAAGACTTGTGTGAAGTTTATTTGATCTTGCTGTGAAAAACAGAATCGTTAGCGCTAGCTAAAGTAGTCTTCAGATTTTACTGGAGAGTTATTTTTACCTGATTCTTTTTGCTGCTGATTGGTAGACAAATTGCACAAATTTACCAATTTATTTTGAATTTTTGGGAGTTCCAGAAGTAGGCGAACCCAGCAGATTACTACAGACTGTTCTGTTTTTGACAGATTCTGTTTTTCGTGTGTTGATTGCTTATTCCGATGCATCTATGAGTAATATTGGAGGATATGAACCATAGAGAACTTGGAGTACAGTAGGTTTAACACCAATATAAAAAATGAATGAATTCCTTGCTGTACCTTTGAGTGGTGGTTTGCACTCTCTTACTAACGGAGCTCACGAGAATTTTTGTCTAAGTTTTGTGTTGTGAAGTTTTCAAGTTTTGAGTATTGCTTTGATGGACTATGGAACAAGGAGTAGCAAAGGACTAAGCTTGGGGATGCCCATGGAACCCCAAGTAAATTCAAGATAATCAAAAGCCTAAGCTTGGGGATGCCCTGGGAAGGCATCCCCTCTTTCATCTTCATCCATCGGTAACTATACTTGGAGCTATATTTTTATTCGCAACATGCTATGTGTTTTGCTTGGAGCGTCTTGTATAATTTGAGTCTTTGCTTGTTAGTTTTCCACAATCATCCTTGCTGGACACACCTATTTGAGAGAGTTAAATATGCCCTATAAATTGTTAGAACACTCTATATGCTTCACTTATATCTTTTGAGTTGAATAGTTTTTGCTCTAGTGCTTCACTTATACTTTTAGAGCACGGTGGTGGTAATATTTTGTAGAAATTGTATAACTCTCATGATTCACTCTGATCTATTTGAGAGTCTATTAAAACAGCATGGTAAAGTGCTTAGGCTAAAAGAACTAGTATTCACATGATAAACATCCAATGTCAATGTAGTAAAAACAATCACATCAAGTGCATTGAGTAGAAGGAGATGTTGGATGCTTGATAAATGTTTTGAGACATGAGGATAGTGATATTAGAGTCATGCTAGTGGAGTAATTATGAAATCGATAAATATTTGTGTTAAGGCTGGTGATTCCCGTAGCATGCACGTATGGTGAACCGTTGTGTGACTAAGTTAAAGCATGAGGTATTTGTAGAGTGTCAACCTTTGTGTGGAGGTCGGGGGCGCGCGATGGTTAACTCCTACCAACCTCCCCCCTAGGGGCATGCGTAGATTGCTTTGTTTTGATGACCAGTAGATTTTTGCAATAAGTATATGAGTTCTTATGACTAATGTTGAGTCCATGGATTATACGCACTCTCACCCTTCCACCATTGCTAGCCTCTCTTGTATCGCGCAACTTTCGCCGGTGCCATAAACCCACTATATATCCTTCCTCAAAACAGCCACCATATTGTTCCTCAAAACAGCCACCATACCTACCTATCATGGCATTTCCATGGCCATTCCGAGATATATTTCCATGCAACTTTCCACCGTTCCGTTTATATGACACGCATCATATTGTCATATTGCCATTGCATGATCATGTAGTTGACATAGTAGTTGTGGCAAGGCCACCATGCATAATTTTTATACGTGTCACTCTTGTTTCATTGCACATACCGGTACACCGCCGGAGGCATTCATACAGAGTCATACTTTGTTGTTGTAGTATCGAGTTGTAATCTTGTGTTGTAATTAAAGTGTGATGATCATCATTTATGGAGCATTATCCCATGGGAGGAAAGGCTGAATCTGTAAAGCCCCTCCGCAAAAAAGAAAAAGAAAAAGAAAGGCCAAAGAAAAAAAAAGAAAGGCCCAAATAAAGAAAAAAAAGAAAATAAAAAGGGACAATTGCTACTATCTTTTTCCACACTTGTGCTTCAAAGTAGCACCATGTTCTTCAAAGTAGCACCATGTTCATCATTTAGTCACTTTCATATACTAGTGGGAATTTTCGTTATAGAACTTGGCTTGTATATTCCAACGATGGGCTTCCTCAAATGCCCTAGGTCTTCGTGAGCAAGCAAGTTGGATGCACACCCACTAGTTTCTTTTGTTGAGCTTTCATTCATATTTAGCTCTAGTGCATCCGTTGCATGGCAATCCCTACTCACTCACATTAATATCTATTGATGGGCACCTCCATAGCCCGTTGATACGCCTAGTCGATGTGAGACTATCTCCCTCTTTTTGTCTTCTCCACAACCACCTCTATTCCACCCATAGTGCTATGTCCATGGCTTACGCTCATGTATTGCGTGAAAGTTGAAAGGTTTGAAAAGATAGAGCATGAAAACAAATGCTTGGCTGAAATCGGGGTTGTGCATGATATGAATATTTTGTGTGATAGCAAGGGAGCATAGCCAACACTATATGGTTTTGTAGGGATAACTTTCTTTAGCCATAGTATTTTGAGAAGACGTGATTGCTTTGTTAGTATAGCTTGAAGTATTGTTATTTCTTATGTCAATATAGACTTTTATATTGAATCCTTCAGATCTGAACATTCATGCCACAATTAAGAGAATTACATTGAAAAATTATATTGGTTAGCATTCCACATAAAAAATTCTTTCTTTATCATTTACCTACTCGAGGACGAGCAGGAATTAAGCTTGGGGATGCTTGATACGTCTCCAATGTATCTATAATTTTTTATTGTTCCATGCTATTATTTATGAAGTCTTAGATGTTTAATGGGCTTTATCATTCACTTTTATATCATTTTTGTTACTAACCTACTAACCCAAAGGCCCTGTCCAGATTGCTGTTTTTTGCCTATTTCAGGGTTTTGCAGAAAAGGAATATGAAACAGAGTCCAAACGGAATGAAACCTTCGCAGGAGATATTTTTGGAGAAAATCATGCGAGATAAACTTCGAGGCCAAGCCAGAGGACAGGGGACCCACCCTCGAGGGTGGGGGCGCGCACCCCTTCCCAGGGCGCGCCCCCCGGCCTCGAGGGCAGACCCAATGGCCTCTGGTGCCCCTCTTCCTCCTATATATGCCTACGTACCCCAGAAACTTCATACGCAGAGATAAAACCCTAATTCCACCGCCGTAGCTGCTGTTCTCGTGGAGATCCCATCTTGGAGCCTGTTTCGGTAGGGGGATCCATCACGAAGGCCTTCATCATCATCATCACCGCCCTCACCATGAGTTGTGCGTAGTTTACCATAGACCTTCAGGTCCATAGCTAGTATCTTGATGGCTTCTTCTCTCTCTCCGGATCTCAATACAAAGTTCTCCTCGGTCTTTGAGGAGATCTATTCGATGTAATCTCTTTTTGCGGTGTGTTTGTCGAGATCCGATGAATTGTGAGTTTATGATCAAGGTTATCTATGAAAGATATTTGGTTCTTCTCTGAACTTTTTATGTGTGCTCATAATATCCTTCCAAGTCTCTTCGAATTATTGGTTTGGTTTGGCCTACTAGATCTATAGTTCTTGCAATGGGAGAAGTGCTTGGCTTTGGGTTCAATCTTGCGGTGTCCTTTCCCAGTGACAGTAGGGGCTGCAAGGCACGTATTGTATTGTTGCCATCGAGGATAAAAAGGTGGGATTTTCATCATATCCCTCTACATCATGTCATCTTGCTTAAGGCGTTACTCTGTTCGTATGAACTCAATATACTAGATGCATGCTGGATAGCGGTTGATGTGTGGAGTAATAGTAGTAGATGCAGGCAGGAGTCGGTCTACTTGTCTCGGACGTGATGCCTATATACAATGATCATGCCTAGATAGTCTCATAATTATTCGCTTTTCTATCAATTGCTCGACAGTAATTTGTTTACCCGCCGTAGAATACCACTATCATGAGAGAAGCCACTAGAGAAAACTATGGCCCCCGGGGTCTATCTCTATCATATTACTTTCCCGTCAACTAGCCAATTTCCGCCATCGTTGTTTATTTCCTTTATTTACTTTTTGTTTCTATACCAAAAATACCAAAAAATATATAATTATCATCTCTATCAGATCTCACTATCGTAAGTGACCGTAAAGGGATTGACAACCCATTATCGCGTTGGCTGCGAAGTTCTTATTTGTTTGTGTAGGTGCGAGGGACTACCGCGTGGTCTCCTACTGGATTGATACCTTGGTTCTCAAAAACTGAGGGAAATACTTATGCTACTGTGCTGCATCTCCCTTTCCTCTTTGAGGGAATACAACGCAAGCTCAAGAGGTAGCAGACATCAAATAGGAAGAAGCGCTCATCTAGTTCCTCCGTGAGAACTGAGACATCTTGGCATGGAAACCATCTGACATGCCTGGTCTACCCAGGGGACTGGCTGAGCACCGTTTGCGTGTCGACCGAAAAGTTAAACATGTCAAGGAACATCTTCGTCGGTCCGCCGTGGAGAAGAGGAAGGCAATTGGCGAAGAGGTAGCTCTTCTTCTGGCAGCTGAGTTCATCCGCGAGATATACCACTCCGAGTGGCTTGTCAATGTTGTCATGGTGCCCCAAAAAGATGATTCACTTTGTATGTGTATCGGTTTCAAGCACATGAATCGGGCATGCCCGAAATATCACTTCCCTCTCCCACGCATCGACCATATTGTCGACTCAACTGTGGGATGTGAACGTCTGTCCTTTTTGGATGCGTATTCCGGGTACCATCAGATCCGACTGTATGGACCTGATGAGATAAAAACGGCCTTCATCACTCCATTCGGGTGCTTTTGTTATGTTACCACGCCCTTCGGCCTCAAGACTATCGGTGCCACGTTCAAGCGCATGATTCAGAAGTGCATGCTCACTCAAATCAGTCAAAACGTGGAGGCATACTTGGATGATATCATGGTCAAGTCACGTAAAGGTTCTGACCTGCTGACTGACCTCGCTGAAACATTTGCCAACTTAAGAAGATCTGATATCAAGCTCAAACCGTCGAAGTGCACATTCGGAGTCTCGAGCGGGAAATTACTCGGTTTTCTCGTTTTAGAACGAGGGATCGACGCAAACTCTGAAATGGTTGGAGCAATTCTCTGAATGAAACGCCCTATGCATGTGCATGATGTTAAGAAGCTTATTGGTTGCTTGGCTGCATTGAGTCGATTCATCTCTTGTCTCAATGAAAAGGCATTGCCTCTTTACCGACTGATGAAGAAATCTGACAAGTTCGAGTGGACTCCCGAAGCCGAAACAACATTTGTAAAGCTCGAAGCCCCGCTTTCCACCCAACCGGTGCTTGTTACCCCAATCAGCAAAGAGCCTCTATTGTTATATACTGCAGCCACTGGATAAGTTGTTAGCATAGTGCTTACAGTCGAGCGGGAAGAAGAAGGCAAAACCTATAAAGTTTAACGCCCAGTGAGGGAGTCCTGGATCGAGGGGTCCTCGGGTGGCCGAATAACTCTTGGTGGGACGGACTAGTGGGCCGTGAAGATCATAGTCGAAGATCATCTCTCGTATCCGGATAGGACTCCTGTATTCGTATAATGGCAGGTTTTAGGTTGGGGTGTAATCTTTCCTTCCTCTACAAGATGGTATGTACAAACCCTAGGCCCCTCCGGTGTGTATATAAACCGGGGGGGTTTAGTTCGTAGAGGCTAATGGAGAATCTCAAATCCTCATAGGCTAGACTTTAGGATTTGGCCAATACGATCTTGTGGTAGACCAACTCTTGTATTCATATTCATCCATATTAATATAGCAGGAAGTAGGGTTTTACCTCGACCGAGAGGGCCTGAACCTGGGTAAACATCATGTCCCCAGCCTCCTATTACCATCGATCCTCAGACGCATAGTTCGGGACCCCCTACCCGAGATCCGTCGGTTTTGACACCGACATTGGTGCTTTGATTGAGAGTTCCACTATGTCATCCACCGAAGGACTGATGGATCACGTCACCAACAATGATGGCAACACTAAGGGAATCTTCCCTCCTGGACATCTCTTCGTGTTTGGCGGCTTCGCGCTTCACGCCAACACTTAGGTCGACCTCGAGCGGATCGAGAGCTATGCCCCTGGCCATCAAGTCAGATTCGGAAGCTTAAACCACGTTGCTGATATCCGCGGAGACTTGATATTCGATGGATTCGAGCCCGCGGCAACCTCTCTCTGCCATCACGATGAACAGGATCTAGCTCTGTCATCGGATCAGGAAATAGCACCTGTAACAGTTCTGGCCCTAGATCTGGAACAGATCGCATCGCCCGAGGATGGGAAGCTCAACCCCGCCATGGAAGCCACAGACTCTATGGCGCTGGATCCTCACACGGACCCGACTATGCGCGGGGTTTGTGTCATCGGAACCCCGGACTCAACTCCAGCCTTGGATTCTGAATCGTGCGCATCCGCGCCCTTTGAGCTCGACCAGAATCCCCTATCGCCAAATTCAGTGCTGCAGATATCTTCTAGCACTCACCCTTTGACGACATGTTAAAGTCATTAAGATCCCTCTCCTCAGATGGGGACACACAGTCGCATTGTATCAGGTTTGAACTGGAGGCTGATAGAGAAATTTGCTCCCCACCCACCACCCACTTGGTAGCCACGGTTAAAGATCTAATCGATCTACTTGACTACGCTTCCGAACACTTCGAAGGGATGGACCTTGAAGCCGAAGCGGATCCAGATCAAAGCCGGCCCGTAACCGGGAGGTGGACATCTACATCTTCATACGACGTGTACATGGTGGATACACCTAAGGAGGCGGAGGGCGACAGCAAAAACGATCCCTTAGAGGACAAGCCCGTCGAAGAACCTCCCAAACATCGGCGTCCAAAGCACCGAACCAAATCCCGTAAAGGGAAAGATAGCAACACTGTCACTAACGATGATGATATTCCGGAACAAGCTGAAGACCCCACAGACCCAGTGATGGAGCAGGAGGAGCGAGAGGACGACGAACAGAGTCCGAAGCCGCTGTCCGATGACAGCGATGCCGAAGACAGTAATTACGAACCTGTCTCTGAAGAAGAAGTTAGCCTAGGCGACGATGAATACATCGTCCCGGAAGAACCCTCAGAACAAAAGCGCTGCCATCAGAGGCTTATTTCCACCGCAAGGAGCCTAAAAAAGTAGCAGAGACGGCTACGAGCCACACAGGATACGCTCAATGATAGATGGAACGAAGTACTAGATGCTAAGCAGAAACATGGCTATAACGGCCAAACCAAAGGCTATCCTAAGCGTAAGCTGCTGCCCGAATTCGACGACGAGGCCGTTGCGCCTATACCACCGAAGAATAACACCGCCGATAAACCGGACTTACCACTTCGTAGACGGGACAGAGTTGCTAGCAACGGCGTACACAAACCCGCACCACCACCTCGTAAAGGAAAGGAGGATGCGGCTCAAGTCCGGAAATGCGATCTGTGCGAGGACCTGAATAAAAAAGATAGCAAGACCAGGTCTATCTACGGACCTAGGGACCGAGCTCCCGCACGGGACGGCGACTATCAAGCCAATCGCGTCGGTAATATACCAGTTTGGGGTCAATACCAAACATCACAACCATCGGACATACGCCTTGACATAGCAAAATACAGAGGCGCCGCACACCCTCTGTGCTTCACCGATGAGGCGCTGGATCATGATTTTCCAGAAGGGTTTCAACCCGTGAACATCGAAGCGTACGATGGAATGACGGATCCTGCCGTCTGGATAGAAGACTTTATTCTTCAGATCCACATGGCTCGAGGAGATGATCTCCACGCCATTAAATATCTACCTCTCAACCTGAAAGGACCAGCTCGGCACTGGCTAAACAGCCTCCCAGAGAACTCCATTGGGAGTTGGGTAGAACCTGAGGACGCTTTTCAGGCTAATTTTCAAGGGACCCATGTCCGGCCCCGGATGCTGACGATCTAAGTCATATCATCCAACAACCCTGGGAGTCACCCCGTAAGCTTTGGAACCAGTTTCTCACTAAGAAGAACCAAATCATCGACTGTCCAGACGCTGAAGCCTTAGCGGCCTTGAAGTACAGTGTTCGGGACGAATGGCTAGCCAGACACCTCGGACAGGAAAAGCCGAGGACAATGGCAGCCCTAACTACACTCATGATCCGCTTTTGTGCGGGTGAGGATAGCTGGTTGGCTCGTAGCAGCACCAGCGACCCTGGAACATCTGAAGTTAGGGACGACAATGGAAAGCCACGACGTAACAAAAACAAATGTCAAAACAATGGTGGAAGCCCAGATGATACATCAGTAAACGCCAGATTCAGCGGCTCCAAACCTGGTCAACGGAAGAAGCCATTTAAAGGCAACAAAGATTGTCCATCTAGTCTGGACAGAATATTAGATAGGCCCTGCCAAATCCACGGCAGCCCAGAGAAACCTACAAACCATACCAACTGTAATTGTTGAGTCTTCAAGCAGGCCGACAAGCTCAATGCCGAACACAAGGGGAAGGAGTCTCAGAGCAAAGACGAGGACGAACCTCGCCAGCCGAATACAGGAGGACAGAAGAAATTTCCACCGAAGGTTAAAACAGTGAACATGATATATGCCACTCATATCCCAAAAAGGGAGCGCAAGCGCGCACTCCGAGGTGTCTACGCCATTGAGCCCGTTGTCCCCAAATTCAATCCATGGTCGGCATGTCCGATCACTTTTAATCGCAGGGATCATCCGACTAGTATTCATCATGGGGATTCGGCTGCCCTAGTGCTCGACCCAATAATCGATGGATACCATCTCACCCGAGTCCTCATGGACATCGACAGCAGTCTTAATCTGATATATCAGGACACTGTCCACAAGATGGGGATAGACCCGTCAACAATCAAGCCAAGCAGCACGAGCTTTAAAGGAGTGATACCGGGCGTAGAAGCCCGCTGCACGGGCTCTTTAACATTGGAGGTCGTATTCGGCTCTCATCATAACTTTCGAAGCGAAGAGTTAATCTTCGACATAGCTCCATTCCGAAGTGGCTATCACACTCTACTCGGCAGAATGGCCTTCGCCCGCTTTAATGCAATCCTGCATTATGCTTATCTAAAGCTTAAAATGCCTGGACCTCGTGGCGTCATCACGGTCAATGGAAATATGGAGCGTTCTCTCCATACGGAGGAGGACATTCCGGCCTTAGCAGCCGACGTCCATAACGGCCTACTCAAGACGGATAATCTGTCGGTCGCGGACATAACTAAATGTGTCCGGCACACGCCTCAGTGCGGCAGCTCAGATGAACCTGAGCTAGATTACGCCCCCATTGACTGCCCCATAAGGTGATAGCACATGTACCTCGAGTGCATAATTATGCCTTGAAAATCCCTTGGGCGGCGTTGGGGGCACACTGCACATAGTCCATAATTCGGCTCGACTCTATTCGGACTCTAAACTTATCCTTTAAAGTTCATAACGAACTAGTCTTGTTACGGCCACTCTGGATTTTTTTTTTCAGTTCTCCTTTTCTTTTAATAGATGGCCATCATAATCCACCTTCAAGGACACATTACAGAGGAGGAAACGGCGCAGATGTGGAATAGTTTCACAACTCACGCCACCCGGAACACCACAGCTTAATGGTGTGTCCGAACATTGTAACCGTACTTTATTAGATATGGTGCGGTCTATGATGTCTCTTACCGATTAGCCACTATCGTTTTGGGTTATGCTTTAGAGACAGCTACATTCACGTTAAATAGGGCACCATCTAAATCCGTTGAGACGACGCCTTATGAACTGTGGTTTGGCAAGAAACCAAAGTTGTCGTTTCTTAAAGTTTGGAGCTGTGATGCTTCTGTGAAAAAGCTTCAACCTGATTAGCTTGAACCCAAGTCGGAGAAATGTGTCTTCATAGGATACACAAAAGAGACTATTGGGTACACCTTCTATCATAGATCCGAAGGCAAGATATTCGTTGCTAAGAATGGATCCTTTCTAGAGAAGGAGTTTCTCTCGAAAGAAGTGAGTGGGAGGAAAGTGGAACTTGATGAGGTAATTGTACCTTCTCCCGAATTGGAAAGTAGTACATCAGAGAAACTCGTTCCAGTGATTCCTACACCAATTAGTGAGGAAGCTAATGATGATGATCATGAAACTTCAGACCAAGTTTCTGCTGAACTTCGTAGATCAACCAGAGTACGTTCCGCACCAGAGTGGTACGGCAACCCAGTTCTGGAAGTCATGTTACTAGACCATGATGAACCTACGAACTATGAGGAAGCCATGATGAGCCTAGATTCTAGAAAATGGCTTGAGGCCATGAAATCTGAGATGAGATCCATGTATGAGAACAAAGTATGGACTTTGGTTGACTTGCCCGATGATCGGCAAGCCATCGAAAATAAATGGATCTTCAAGAGGAAGACCGACGCTGGCGGTAATATTACTGTTTACAAAGCTCGACTTGTGGCGAAAGGTTTTCGACAAGTTCAACGAGTTGACTATGATGAGACTTTCTCACACGTAGCGATGCTTAAGTCTGTCCGAATCATGTTAGCAATTGTCGCACTTTATGATTATGAAATCTTCCAAATGGATGTCAAAACTGCATTCCTGAATGGATATCTTAAAGAAGAGTTGTATATGATGCAACCAGAAGGTTTTATCGATCCAAAAGGTGCTAACAAAGTATGCAAGCTCCAGCGATCCATCTATGGACTCGTGCAAGCATCTCGGAGTTGGAATATACGCTTTGATGAGGTGAGCAAAGCATATGGTTTTATAAAGACTTTTGGAGAAGCCTGTATTTACAAGAAAGTGAGTGGAAGCTCTGTAGCATTTCTGATATTATATGTGGATGACATATTGTTGATTGGAAATGATATAGAATTTCTGGATAGCATAAAAGGATACTTGAATAAGAATTTTTCAATGAAAGACCTCAGTGAAGCTGCTTACATATTAGGCATCAAGATCTATAGAGATAGATCAAGACGCTTAATTGGACATTCACAAAGCACATACCTTGATAAAGTTTTGAAGAAGTTCAAAATGGATTAGTCAAGGAAAGGGTTCTTACCTGTGTTACAAGGTGTGAAGTTGAGTAAGACTCAATGCCCGACCACTTCAGAAGATAGAGAGAAAATGAAAGTCATTCCCTATGCCTCAGCCATAGGATCTATCATGTATGCAATGTTGTGTACCAGACCTGATGTGTGCCTTGCTATAAGTTTAGCAGGGAGGTACCAAAGTAATCCAAGAGTGGATCACTGGACAACGGTCAAGAACATCCTGAAGTACCTGAAAAGGATAAAGGATATGTTTCTCTTTTATGGAGGTGACAAAGAGCTCGTTGTAAACGGTTACGTCGATTCAAGTTTTGACACTGATCCGAAAGACTCTAAGTCACAAACCGGATATGTATTTTTATTGAACGGTGGAGCTGTCAGTTGGTGCAGTTCCAAGCAAAGCGTCGTGGCGGGATCTACGTGTGAAGCGGAATACATAGCTGCTTTGGAAGCAGCAAATGAAGGAGTCTGGATGAAGGAGTTCATATCCGATCTAAGTGTGATACCTAGTGCATCGGGTCTAATGAAAATCTTTTGTGACAACATTGGAGCAATAGCCTTGGCGAAGGAATCCAGGTTTCACAAGAGAACAAAGCACATCAAAATACGCTTCAATTGCATCTGCGATCAAGTCAAGGAGGGAGACATAGAAATTTGCAAAATACATATGGATCTGAATGTCGCAGACCCGTTGACTAAGCCTCTTCCACGGGCAAAACATGATCAGCACCAAGACTCCATAGGTGTTAGAAACATTACTTTGTAATCTAGATTATTGACTCTAGTTCAAGTGGGAGACTGAAGGAAATATGCCCTAGAGGCAATAATAAAGATGTTATTTGTATTTCCTTATATCATGATAAATGTCTTTTATTCATGCTAGAATTGCATTAACCGAAAACTTAGTACATGTGTGAATAGATGGACAAAACAGTATGTCCCTAGTATGCCTCTACTAGACTAGCTCATTGATCAAAGATGGTTATGTTTCCTAACCATAGAGACGAGTTTTCATTTGATCAACGAGATCACATCATTAGGAGAATGATGTGATGTACAGGACCCATCCGTTATCTTAGCACTATGATCGTTTAGTTTTACTGCTGTTGCTTTCTTCATGACTTATACATGTTCCTATGACTATGAGATTATGCAACTCCCGAATACCGGAGGAACACCTTGTGTGCTATCGAACGTCACAACGTAACTGGGTGATTATAAAGATGCTCTACATGTTTCTCCAAAGGTATTCGTGGTGTTGGCATAGATCAAGAATAGGATTTGTCACTCCGAGTGTCGGAGAGGTATCTCTGGGCCCTCTCGGTAATACACATTATAATAAGCCTTGCAAGAAAATGACTAATGAGTTAGTCATGAGCTGATGTATTATGGTACGAGTAAAGAGACTTGTCGGTAACGAGATTGAACTAGGTATTGAGATACCGACGATCGAATCTCGGGCAAGTAACATACCGATGACAAAGGGAATAACGTATGTTGTTATGCGGTTTGACCGATAAAGATCTTCGTAGAATATGTAGGAGCCAATATGAGCATCCAGGTTCCGCTATTGGTTATTGACCGGAGATGAGTCTCGGTCATGTCTACATAGTTCTCGAACCCGTAGGGTCCGCACGCTTAACGTTTGATGACGGTCGGTATTATGAGTTTATGAGTTTTGATGTACCGAAGGTAGTTCAGAGTCCCAGAAGAGATCATGGACGTGACGAGGAGTATCGGAATGTCCGAGACATAAAGATTAATATATTGGACGACTATATTCGGACACGAAGTGTTCCGGGTGTTATCGGGTATAACCGGAGTGCCGGAGGGGGTTACCGGAACCCCCCCCCCCCTCGCCCCGAGGGAGTATGGGCCATAGTGGGCCTATGTGGGAAAGAGAGGGGCAGCCCATAGGGCTGGCCGCACCCCCCTAGGGTTCCTAGTTAGACCAGGAAAAGGGGGGGAGGCGCCACCTCTCCTTTCCTTCTCCTCTCCTCCCCTTCCTTTCCTACTCCTAGTAGGAATAGGAAAGGGGGGTTCCTATTTCTACTAGGAGTAGGAATCCTACTCCCTTGGCGCGCCCTATGGCCTAGCCGCACCTCCCCCTTGCTCCTTTATATACGGGGGCAAGGGGCACCTAAAGACACAGAAGAAACATTGTTCTAGCCGTGTGCGGTGCCCCCCTTCACAGAAACACACCTCAGTCATACCGTTGCAGTGCTTAGGCGAAGCCCTGCGCCGGTAGCTTCATCATCTCCGTCACCACGCCGTCGTGCTAACAAAACTCTCCTGTGAAGCTCAACTGGATCAAGAGCTCGTGGGACGTCATCAAGCTGAACGTGCGCTGAACGCGGTGGTGCCGTATGTTCGGTGCTTGATCGGTTGGATCACGAAGAAGTTCGACTACATCAACGCATCACTAGACGCTTCTTCTTTCGGTCTACGAGGGTACATAGACACACTCTTCCCTCTGGTTACTATGCATATGGTAGATAGATCTTGCGTGGTCGTAGGAACTTTTTTGAAATACTACGTTCCCCAACACTCTCACCCTTCCACCATTTCTAGCCTCTCTTGTACCGCGCAACTTTCACCGGTACCATACACCCACCATATACCTTCCTCAAAATAGCCACCATACCTACCTATCATGGCATTTCCATAGCCATTCCGAGATATATTGCCATGAAACTTTCCACCGTTTCGTTTATATGACATGCTTCATCATCATTCACATAGAGTCATATTTTGTTCTAGCTTCGAGTTGTAATCTTTGAGTTGTATGTCAATAAAAGTGTGATGATTTTCATTATTAGAGAATTTTCCCATGTGAGGAAAGGCCAAATAAAAAAAGAGATGGCCCAAAAAAATATAGAGAGGGGCTAAAAAAAGAGAGAAAGCCCCTCCAAAAAAATGAGAGAAAAGAGAGAAGGGACAATGCTACTATCCTTTTCCACACTTGTGCTTCAAAGTAGCACCATGATCTTCATGATAGAGAGTCTCTTGTTTTGTCACTTTCCTATACTAGTGAGAATTTTCATTGTAGAACTTGGCTTGTATATTCCAACGATGGGCTTCCTCAAATGCCCTAGGTCTTCATGAGCAAGCAAGTTGGATGCACACCCACTTAGTTTATTTTGATGAGCTTTCATACACTTATAGATCTAGTGCATCAGTTGCATGGCAATCCCTACTCACTCACATTGATACCTATTGATGGGCATCTCCATAGCCCATTGATACGCCTAGTTGATGTGAGACAATCTTCCTCCTTTTTGTCTTCTCCACAACCACCACTCTATTCCACCTATAGTGCTATATCCATGGCGCACGCTCATGTATTGCGTGAAAGTTGAAAGGTTTGAAATTTTTTGAGTAAGAAAACAATTGCTTGGCTGAAACCGGGGTTGTGCACAATATGAATATTTTGTGTGATGAAGAGGGAGCATAGCCAGCCTATATGATTTTGTAGGGATAACTTTCTTTGGCCATGTTATTTTGAGAAGACATGATTGCTTTGTTAGTATGCTTGAAGTATTATTATTTCTTATGTCAATATAGACTTTTGTCTTGAATATTTCGGATCTGAACATTCATGCCACAATAAAGAATTTACATTGAGAATTATATTGGTTAGCATTCCACATCAAAAGTTCTTTTTTTATCATTTCCCTACTCGAGGACGAGCAGGAATTAAGCTTGCGGATGCTTGATACATCTCCAACGTATCTATAATTTTTGATTATTCCATGCTATTATATATTATCTTTTGGATGTTTAATGGGCTTTATTATACTCTTTCATATTATTTTTGGGACTAACCTACTAACCCAAGGCCCAGTGCAGATTGCTGTTTTTTTTGCCTATTTCAGGGTTTTGCAGAAAAGGAATATCAAACGGAGTCCAAACGGAATAAAACCTTCGGGAGAGTTATTTTTGGAACCGTATCAACCCAGAAGACTTGGAGTACACGCCAGGGAACGAAGGAGGTGGCCACGAGGGTCCAGGGCGCGCCCCTCCCCCTGGGCGCACCCCCATCCTCGTGGGCCCCCTCTGGCTCCCCCGATGCCCTACTTCCTCCTATATATATATCCATATACCCTGAAAACATCGAGGCAATAGAGAAAACCCTAATTCCACTGCCACAACCTTATGTTCCCGTGAGATCCCATCTTCGGGCCTGTTCCGGAGCTCCGCCAGAGGGGGGATCTACCACAGAGTGCTTCTACATCAACGCCATAGCCTCACCAATGAGTTGTGAGTTGTTTATCACAGACATATGGGTCCATATTTATTAGCTAGATGGCTTCTTCTCTCTTTTTGGATCTCAATACAAAGTTATCCTCGATCTTCGAGGAGATCTATTCGATGTAATCTTGTTGCGACGTGTTTGTCGAGATCCGATGAATTGTGGGTTTATGATCAAGATTATCTATGAACAATATTTGATTCTTTTCTGAAATCTTTTATGTATGATTATAATATCCTTGCAAGTCTCTTCGAATTATTAGTTTGGTTTGGCCGACTAGATCTATAGTTCTTGCAATGGGATAAGTGCTTGGCTTTGGGTTCAATCTTGCGGTGTCCTTTCCCAGTGACAGCAGGGGCAGCAAGGCACGTATTGTAGTGTTGCCATCGAGGATAAAAAAGATGAGGTTTATATCATATTGCTTGAGTTTATCCCTCTACATCATGTCATCTTGCTTAAAGCATTACTCTGTTCTTATGAACTTAATACTCTAGATGCATGTTGGATAGCGGTCGATGTGTGAAGTAATAGTAGTAGATGCAGAATCGTTTTGGTCTACTTGTCACGGATGTGATGCCTATATATAATGATCATGCCTAGATATTCTCATAACTATGCACTTTTTTATCAATTGCTCGACGGTAATTTGTTCACCCACCGTAGAGTTCTGCTATCATGAGAGAAGCCACTAGTGAAACCTGTGGCCCCCGGGTCTATTCTCAACATATTAATCTTCCATCTACTTTACTTTGCTTTATTTACTTTATGTTCTCATACCAAAAATACCAAAAATATTGTACTATCCTATCTATCAGATCTCACTTTCGTAAGTGTCCAAAGGGATTGACAACCCCTTATCGCGTTGGCTGGGAAGTTCTTATTTGTTTGTGCAGGTGTGAAGGACTCACACGTGTTCTCCTACTGGATTGATACCTTGGTTCTCAAAAACTGAGGGAAATACTTACGCTACTGTGCTGCATCACCCTTTCCTCTTCGAGGGAATACAACGCAAGCTCGAGAAGTAGCAATTACCAGGGGCTGTATTCAGCCCAGTATATGTTGAAAAGACCGAACACCTATAGGGAGTATTTGGCGTCCTGGATGTTTGCCTTATATGCATCAGTTCCGAATCATGTCTTGGGTCAATAGTTGGGTTGCCCGGCTCCTGTGCTTACACCTACATTCCCGATTGTTCAGATAGGGTGTAAAGGGAGAACTACTGCGATTGTACTTCTGGCTCGTCCGGTCAAGTACCTTAGTAGAGAAAGCCGAAAACTGGCCATCATGATAGGCGAGAACCTGGTTCGCAATCCGGTGACTTAGTTTTATACTATGATGGATGGAGATCTACCCCGTGTTATACGAAGGGTTAGTTTTTTCGCCCAGCCAGGTGCAATCGGATACCTTTAGTAAGGAATATCATATCTGCACCAGGGGCTAGTACCTAGCCCCACATGTCAAACTCCTACGACTAAGTGAAAGCAATAACGCCACATAGTCTGATTGCCTAGTTCGCTCCGCATACATCTCCTATACGGACCAAGACGTTGGATAAAGAGTGTATATGCATATGACCGAAGACCCCAGTACTATGTACATCGGGGCTGAAGCCGACGACTGGAAACTTTCAGATTTACATAAACAATCACACAGGATGAAAAAGACGCTTATATTATAATAGCGCAAAAGTATATACATCAGATTCATAAGTTTAAGTCTTTATATCCGGATACAATCACTCGAAGATAACATCCTTCAAACATTGGCCTTCTATAAGGCGGACGCCTTCGATGACATCCTCGAAGTACTTCTCCGGCTTGCGGTGCTCCTTGCCGGCGGGTGGACTAGCAGCGGCAATGTGCCCCGCATTCATCTTCGCCTAGTGCACTTTCGCACAAGCGAAGGCCATCCGAGCAACTTCTACACAGGCCGAACGCATCAGTGCGTCGACCCGCAGACTCGCCACGATGAGCCGCTTCACCAATCCGAAGTAACTACTGGGGATTGGATCAGCGGGCCATAGCCGGACTTTTAAGTCCTTCATGGCCAAACCCGCCATGTTGTGTAGCTCGACCAGCTGCTTCATCTGGTCGTTGAGGGGCATCGGATGTTTTGGCACATAGAACTGCGACAAAAACAGCTTCTCTGTGTCGTTCCCCTCCCGGGCTCAGAAGTACTAGGCAGCGTGAGCACTGCTCCTTGGAAGATCAGCAAACACGCCTGGAGAACTCCATAACCGTGTCAACCCAAGATACTTCTGCCCTTCGAAGATGCTCTGTAAGAGAAATATCTTACCATATGTTGTATGTAGCACCTGCTTGATTTCCTCATAGGCGCTGCGCGCCTTGCCTCGTGCATCCTAGGTGGCCTTCACTGCCGCAGCAAGCTCGGACGCTTGTTCCGAAGTCTTCTTCTCCAATGCCTCACATTTGAAAATGGCATCGTTGAGCTCGACCTCGACTTCGTACACCCGAGCCCGGTGATTCTGGCACTCAGCCTTTTCGGCCTCCAAATTGGCAGCCGCTTTGTCAGCGGCTACCTTGTTCGCCTCGGCCTCCTTCTTGGCCTTGGCAACCTTGCCCTTGAGGGCCTCGAGCTCAGTGGCGCCAACTGTGTAATACGGAATACCATATCAGAGTTTATAAACATACTTAATCAATATTAATTATTCTTCTTGACATCTTAAAATCCGCATACCTTGTGTTTCATCTAAACGTTGATTGACGCGGCCGAGGTCCGCCTTGGCCAACAAGAGCTTCCGGTTTAGTTCGGCAACCTCTGCATCTCGCGCAGTTGCCGCAACTAGTGAAGCCTACAAAACAGTTTAGCTCTGTAAGTATGCTATATTCTGGATACTTCGTCCGATTCTTTTCAGAATCACACAAAGCATCAAGGGCTACTGGCTATATATATGTATTTAAAACAAACAAAGTTCTATAAAGAACATTACATTTCTTACCTCAAAGCCCGTTAACAGGCTATTGAAGGCTTCATTCAGTCTGTCTTTGACGGACTGAATCTTCTTCGTCAGCGCACCCATCATGGTGCGGTGCTCCTCCACGATGGAAGCACTTTGCAGTGCCCCCTCCATAAAGTCCGGCGCCTCTGGATTGACTCCGAGCGTCGTATTACCCTCCTTCGCTTGGAGAGTCTGGTCTCCGGACTCCGGAGCCGCGCTAGGCTCCAGGACAGTATTTGGTGGGGCCCCGGATTGTTTGGGCCCCACGTCTTCGGTGTCCATTTGGATTGTTTCCCCATGGTCAGCAGCCGCCAAGGTATTATCCTCGGCCGCCCTGACACCTACTCCACCCTCATCCCCCATGGCGGAGGACACCCGCTGGGAGGACACTTCACTGTCCCCGCCGATCATGGGCAATGGAGCTCGGACCGACGGATCACTCTCCGTCTCTGAAGGCGCTAGAGAGTTCCCCTCCAATAAGGAGGCGTCGGGGTGTCCTCTCGGAGGGCTATAGGTCAGCAGGTGAGAAATATCGAGTAAGCAGCAAAAATGCTAAACAAATAAAGGTGCAACAATTAATCCGGACAAACTTATGATTCGGGTAGGGGTTTCTCCCTGGGCTTCACCATGAAGCTATGTTCGGATGAATCCGAACTAGCAGGGAGGTTCAGTTTCCTCCGGGGTGCCGCCGTGCCTGCGTCAGCAGCGGCCCCCCTCTTCGCCCCCCTGCCTTGCGCAGGGGGCTCCTCTTCTTCTTCTTCTTCTTCCTCTTCATCATCTTCCTCCACCTTGTTAGAGGAGAGGATGTTGATCTCCTCGGACTTATTGTCCGCGGAGCGAGGGCTGTTTCCGGCCACCTTGCCCTTCTTCTTGGGCTTCTTGACCGGCGCCTTGTACGATCCCGGCACCAGCATCACCGTCAGTCTAGGCGATTATGGGTCTTCGGGCAAAGGCGTCGGCCACTTGATCCGGGTCGCCTTCATCGTCCAGCCCAGTATATCACGCGAAAACTCCAATTCCTGTTATCATTAAACGAGGGAAGAGATATATGCTCGATGAAATTTTCTATTACCTCTGGGGCGGAGAGCGCGGTGCTAAAGCCCGCGTCCTCGGTTTCCGCCGTCCACTCCTTCTGGCTCTTCAAGAGATGATTCCAGATCTCTTTGTGCGTGAAGCTGAAGAGATGCTTTAGTGGCTTATCTCCTGCCGAATCGAACTCCCATAGGGAGGAGTCCCGGCTTTGGAAAGGTAGAACGAGCCGGGCCAGCATTACCTGGACCACGGATGAGAGCAGGTGCCCCTTGGAGATCACACCGGACACACGACCCTGGAGTGTCGTCACCTCAGTTTGAGACCCCCAGTCTAGGCCCTTTTTGGTCCAGGAGGTCAACCTCTCTAGGGGTCCGGATCTAAAAGCAGGCTCGGCCGCCCATTTGGCGTGGCGGGATTCGGTGATGTAGAAACACCCCTGCTGCCAGACCTTATTCGTCTCTACGAATGACCCTTTGGGCCAAGTCGCATTCGGGAGCTTGCTAATCATGGCGCCCCCGCACTCCGCGTGCTGTCCATCCACTACCATCGGCTTCACGTTGAAAGTTTTAAGCCATAGGCCAAAGTGTGGAGGGATGCGGAGGAAAGCTTCACATACCATTATGAAAGCGGATATGTGAAGTATTGAGTTCGGAGCTAGATCATGGAAATCTAGCCCGTAGAAGAACAACAGACCCCGAACAAAGGAGTGGAGTGGAAACCCCAGCCCCCTAACAAAATGCAAAGTGAACACTACTCTCTCACCCATCTCTAGGACGGGAATCACCTGACCCTTGGCAGGGACTCGGTGCGCGATATCGGCGACAAGATAGCCCGTGCTCCTGATATCCTCCATGGTTTTTTCAGTCACCGTGGAGGCCTCCCACTTGCCTCTGGCGCCGGATCCAACCATTGCTGGGAAGGAAGTGGTGGTTGAGGGACGAAGAGCGGTGGGCGCAAGAGATGAGGATGCTAGGGCTAGGGAAGTAGGAGAGCTCGAGCTTGAGGAAAGCGTGGGGCTGATGAAAGGGATTGGTGTCCTTTTATAATGATGTGAATACAGAACGTCCCCCCCCCCCACTTTAGCCATAAACCTTGCCGGTTCCCAAAGCGGTCGTGCGTAATGTATGGCGTGGGTGCTCACGTCATATTGATAAGGATCCCATAATAAGCAGGCATGATATGTTAGTGGGATGGATGTGACGCTTCACCAAAAGTTGTCAGTAGAAACAAACTATTCATTTTCTTTTAAGAGCCTTGCCTTCGAGGCTAAGGGTTGTACTAACCTTGCAGACACAATACGCCTTTTTGCAGAAGATATATTCGGAAAAAGGAACCTGCCTTACAATGCCGAAGACAATATGGAAGCCGAACTCATCGTCATCAAAGTCAGGTTCAGGGGCTACTGAGGGAGTCTTGGATCGAGGCGTCCTTGGGTGGCTGAATAACTCTTGGTGGGCCGGACTGGTGGGCCGTGAAGATCATAGTTGAAGATCATCTCTCGTATCTGGATAGGACTCCTGTATTCGTATAATGGCAGGGTTTAGGTTCGGGTGTAATCTTTCCTTCCTCTGCAAGATGGTATGTACAAACCCTAGGCCCCTCCGGTATGTATATAAACCGGGGGGTTTAGTCCGTAGAGGTTAACGGAGGATCTCAAATCCTCATAGGCTAGACTTTAGGGTTTAGCCAATACGATCTCGTGGTAGATCAACCCTTGTATTCATATTCATCCATATTAATATAGCAGGAAGTAGGGTTTTACCTTGATCGAGAGGGCCTGAACCTGGGTAAACATTGTGTCCCCAGCCTCCTGTTACCATCGATCCTCAGACGCATAGTTCGGGACCCCTACCCGAGATCCGTGGGTTTTGACACGGACACCCAGTGTACTATATTTATGAAGTCTTGACTCCGTCCAAGCAAAGGTATCCACATTACCAGAAGCTTGTCTACGGGATTTATTTGACACGAAGAAAGTTGCACACTACTTCGCAGACCACTTGGTTTCAGTCGTCAGCGATGCTCCATTATCAGAAATTCTGAACAATCGAGATGCCACCGGTCGAGTAGCCAAATTGGCGATTGAACTCCTTGCTTTAGATATCAAGTTCGAAGCAAAGAAAGCAATCAAGTCTTAGGCAATAGCAGATTTCCTCGCCAGTGGATTGAATAGCAGAAACCGACTCAGGTTCACCCAGAACATTGGACTATGTTCTTTGATGGGTCCAAGATGTTGAACGGTTCTGGTTCTCGAGTTGTTGGGGATCATTGTAGAAATTCAAAAAATTCTACGAATCACCAAGATCAATCTATGGAGTGACTAGCAACGAGAGGGGAGTGCATCTTCATACCTTTGAAGATCGCGATGCAGAAGCGTTGCAAGAACGTGGTTGGTGGAGTCGTACACGAAGCGATTCAGATCGCGGCCGAATCCGATCTAAGCGTTGAACAACAGTGCCTCCGCGTTCAACACACATGCAGCCCGATGGCGTCTCCCGTGCCTTGATCCAGCAAGGAGAGAGGGAGAGGTTGGGGAAGACTACATCCGGCAGCAGCACGACGGTGTGGTGGTGGTGGAGGAGTGTGGTACTCCAGCAGGGCTTCGCCAAGCACTAGGAGAGACGAGGAGGGGGAGAGGTACGGCTGCGTCGAGAGAGAGAGATGAACTCATGTCTATGGCATCCCCAAAACCCCCACTATATATAGGGGAAGGGGAGGGGGTGCGCCCCTCTAGGGTTCACTCCCTAAGGGGGGCGGCAGCCCTAGATTGGTTCTGGGGGGCGGCCAGAGGGGGAGAGAGGGGGGGCACGCCCTAGGCGGGCCTTAGGCCCATCTGTGCCTAGGGTTTCCCCCCTCTTCTCCACTCTTGCGCCTTGGGCCCTCGTGGGTGATACATCTCCAATGTATTTATAATTTTTGATTGTTCCATGCTATTATATATTTTGTTTTGGATGTTTAAGCCGCTTTATTATACAATTTTATATTATTTTTGGGACTAACCTACTAACCCAAGGCCGAGTGCAAATTGTTGTTTTTGCCTATTTCAGTGTTTCGCAGAAAAGGAATATCAAACGGAGTCCAAACGGAATGAAACCTTTGGTAGAGTTATTTTTGGAATGATACCTTCACGAGAGACTTGGAGTATAAGTCAGAGAAGAAACGAGGTGCCCACGAGGGGGCAGGGCGCGCCCAGGGGGTAGGCGCGCCCCCCACCCTCGTGGGCCCCATGTTGCTCCACCAACGTACTTTTTCCTCCTATATATACCCATATACCCTGAAAACATCAATGAGCATGAAGAAACCCTAATTCCACCGCCGCAACCTTCTGTTCTCATGAGATCCCATCTTGGGGCTTATTTTGGAGCTCCGCTGGAGGGGCATCGATCATGGAGGGCTTCTACATCAACACCATAGCCTCTCCGATGAGTTGTTAGTAGTTTACCACAGAGCTTCGGGTCCATAGTTATTAGCTAGATGGCTTCTTCTATCTCTTTGGATCTCAATACAAAGTTCTCCTCGATCTTCGAGGTGATCTATTCGATGTAATCTTTTTGCAGTGTGTTTGTCGAGATCTGATGAATTGTGGGTTTATGATCAAGTTTATCTATGAACAATATTGGATTCTTTTCTGAAATCTTTTATGTATGATTATAATATCCTTGCAAGTCTCTTCGAATTATTGGTTTGGTTTGGCCTACTAGATATATAGTTCTTGCAATGGGAGAAGTACTTGGCTTTGGGTTCAATCTCGCGGTGTCCTTTCCCAGTGACAGTAGGGGCAGCAAGGCACGTATAGTATTGTTGCCATCGAGGATAAAAAGATGGGGTTTATATCATATTGCTTGAGTTTATCCCTCTACATCATGTCATCTTGCTTAAGGTGTTTCTCTGTTCTTATTAACTTAATACTCTAGATGCATGCTAGCTAGCAGTCGATGTGTGGAGTAATAGTAGTAGATGCAGAATCGTTTCGGTCTACTCATCACGGACGTGATGCCTATATACAATGATCATGCCTAGATATTCTCATAACTATGCACTTTTCTATCAATTGCTCGACAGTAATTTGTTCACCCACCGTAGAATTCTGCTATCATGGGAGAAGCCACTAGTAAAACCTATGGCCCCCGTGTCTATCTTTATCATATTACTTTTCTTCCAGCTAGCCAATTTCTGTTACCGTTGTTTATTTACTTTCTTTACTTTCTGTTCTTATACCAAAAATATCAAAAATATTATCCTATCATATCTATCAGATCTCACTCTTGTAAGTGACCGTGAAGGGATTGACAACCCCTTATCGCGTTGGCTGCGAGGTTCTTATTTGTTTGTGCGGGTCCAAGGGACTCGCGCGTGGTCTCCTACTGGATTGATACCTTGGTTCTCAAAAACTAAGGGAAATACTTACGGTACTGTGCTGCATCACCCTTTCCTCTTCGAGGGAACACAACGCAAGCTCGAGAAGTAGCAGTGGGAGGCGCACCAGTCCACCTAGGGGCTGGTTCCTTCCCACTCTTGGCCCACGCAAGCCTCCGGGGCTGGTGGCCCCTCCCGGTGGTCCCAGTACATTACCGGTGATGCCCGGAATACTTCTGGTGGCCGAATCCTCACTTCCTATACATATTTCTTTACCTCCGAACCATTCTGGCAATCCTCGTGACGTCCGAGATCTCATCCGGGACTCCGAACAACATTTAGTAACCACGTACATATATTCCCTATAACCCTAGCATCATCGAACCTTAAGTGTGTAGGCCCTACGGGTTCGGGAACCTTGCAGACATGACCGAGACATATCTTCGGCCAATAACCAGCAGGGGATCTGGATACCCATGTTGGCTCCCACATATTCCACGATGATCCTATCGGATGAACCACGATGTCGAGGATTCAATCAATCCCGTATACAATTCCCTTTGTCTACCTGTATGATACTTGCCCGAGATTCGATCGTCAGTATACCGATACCTTGTTCAATCTCGTTACCGGCAAGTCTCTTTACTCGCTTCGTAACACATGATCCCATGACCAACTCCTTAGTCACATAGAGCTCATTATGATGATGTCTTACCGAGTGGGCCCAGATATACCTCTCCATCATACGGAGTGACAGATCCCAGTCTCGATTCATGCCAACGCAACAGATACTTTCGAGGATACCCGTAGCGTACCTTTATAGCCACCCAGTTACGTTGTGATGTTTGGCACACCCAAAGTACCCCTACGGTATCCGGGGGTTGCACAATCTATACTTGACATTGGAAAAGCTTTAGCAGACGAACTACAAGATCTTATGTTATGCTTAGGTTTGGGTCTTGTCCATCACATCATTCTCCTAATGATGTGATCCCGTTATCAATGACATCCAGTGTCCATGGTCAGGAAACCGTAACCATCTATTGATCAACAAGCTGGTCAACTAGAGGCTCACTAGGGACTTGTTGTGGTCTATGTATTCACACATGTATTATGATTTCCGGATAATACAATTATAGCATGAACAATAGACAATAATCATGAACAAGGAAATATAATAATAACCATTTTATTATTGCCTCTAGGGCATATTTCCAACAGTCTCCCACTTGCACTAGAGTCAATAATCTAGTTACATTGTGATGAATCGAACACCCATAAAATTCTGGTGTTGATCATGTTTTGCTCGTGGAAGATGTTTAGTCAACGGATCTGCGGCATTCAGATTTGTATGCACTTTACAAATATCTATGTCTCCATCTTGAATATAACCATGAATGGAGTTGAAACGACGTTTGATGTGCTTGGTCTTCTTGTGAAACCTGGGATCCTTGGCAATGGGAATAGCTCCAATGTTGTAACAGAAGAGAGTCATCGACCCCGACGCGCTTGGAATAACTCCTAGGTCGGTGATGAACTCCTTCATCCAGACTCCTTCCTGCGCTGCTTTGGAAGCAGCTATGTACTCCGCTTCACATGTAGATGCCGCCAGGACGCTTTGCTTGCAACTGCACCAGCTGACTGCCCCACCATTCAAAATATACACGTATCCGGTTTGTGAGTTGGAGTCATCCGGATCTGTGTCGAAGCTAGCATCGACGTAACCCTTTACGACAAGTTCTTCGTCACCTCCATAAACGAGAAACATATCGTTAGTCCTTTTCAGGTACTTCAGGATGTTCTTGACCGCTGTCTAGTGTTCTATTCCTGGATCACTTTGGTACCTCCCCACCAAACTTATGGCAAGGTTCACATCAGGTCTGGTACACAGCATGGCATACATAATAGAACCTATGGCCGAGGCCTAGGGGATGACACTCATCTTTTCTCTATCTTCTGCCGAGGTCGGGCATTGAGTCGTGCTCAATTTCACACCTTGTAATACAGGCAAGAACCCTTTCTTGGATTGATCCATATTGAACTTCTTCAATATCTTGTCGAGGTATGTGCTTTGTGAAAGACCAATGAGGCGTCATATGTAAGCAGCTTCTCCAAGGTGCTTCATTAAAAAACACTTATTCAAGTAGGCCTTTATGCTTTCCAAGAGTTCTATATCATTTCCCATCAACAATATGTCATCCACATATAATATGAGAAATGCTACAGAGCTCCCACTCACTTTCTTGTAAATACATGCTTCTCCATAAGTCTGTATGAATCCAAACGCTTTGATCACTTCATCAAAGTGAATGTTCCAACTCCAAGATGCTTGCACCAGCCCATAGATGGAGCGCTGGAGCTTGCATACCTTGTTAGCATTCTTAGGATCGACAAAACCTTCCAGCTGGATCATATACAATTCTTCCTTAAGGAAGCCGTTAAGGAATGTCGTTTTGACATCCATTTGCCATATCTCATAAGCATAGAATGCGGCAATTGCTAACATGATTCGGACGGACTTCAGCATTGCTACGAGAGAGAAAGCCTCATCGTAGTCAATCCATTGAACTTGTCGATAACCCATATCAACAAGACGAGCCTTATAGATGGTTACATTTCCATCCGCGTCAGTCTTCTTCTTAAATATCCATTTATTTTCTATGGCTTGCCGATCATCGGGCAAGTCAACCAAAGTCCATACTTTGTTATCATACATGGATCCTATCTCGGATTTCATGGCTTCAAGCCATTTGTTGGAATCCGGGCCCGCCATCGCTTCTTCATAGTTTGAAGGTTCACCATTGTCCAACAACATGATTTCCAGGACAGGGTTGCTGTACCACTCTGGCGCGGAACGTGTCCTCGTGGACATACGAAGTTCAGCAGTAACTTGATCTGAAGTTTCATGATCATTATCATCAACTTCCTCTCTAGTCGGTGCAGGCACCACAAAAACATCGTCTTGCGCTGCGCTACTTTCCGGTTCAAGAGGGGTGACAACCACCTCATCAAGTTCCACTTTCCTCCCACTTACTTATTTCGAGAGAAACTCTTTCTCCAGAAAGGATCCATTCTTGGCAACAAAGACTTTGCCTTCGGATCTGAGGTAGAAGGTATACCCAATAGTTTCCTTAGGGTATCCTATGAAAACACATTTTTCCGATTTGGGTTCGAGCTTTTCAGGTTGAAGTTTCTTGACATAAGCATCGCATCCCCAAACTTTTAGAAACGACAACTTAGGTTTCTTCCCAAACCATAGTTCATACGGTGTCGTCTCAACGGATTTAGACGGTGCCCTATTTAAAGTGAATGCGGCAGTCTCTAAAGCATAACCCCAAAATGATAGCGGTAAGTCGGTAAGAGACATCATGGATCGCACCATGTCCAACAGAGTACGATTACAACGTTCGGACACCCTGTTACATTGAGGTGTTCCAGGCGGCGTTAGTTGTGAAACAATTCCACATTTCCTTAGGCGTGTGCCAAATTCCTGACTTAAATATTCTCCTCCACGATCAGATCCTAAGAACGTTATTTTTCTGTCACGTTGATTCTCAACCTCATTCTGAAATTCCTTGAACTTTTCAAAGGTCTCAGACTTGTGTTTCATTAGGTAGACATACCCATATCTACTTAAGTCATCAGTGAGGGTGAGAACATAACGATAACCACTGCGAGCCTCAACACTCATTGGACCGCACACATCAGTATGTATGATTTCCAACAAGTTGGTTGCTTGCTCCATTGTTCCGGAGAACGGAGTCTTGGTCATCTTGCCCAAATGGCATGGTTCCCACCTGTCAAATGATTCATAATCAAGAGACTCCAAAAGTCCATCTGCATGGAGCTTCTTCATGTGTTTTACACCAATATGACCAAGGCAGCAGTGCCACAAGTATGTGTGACTATCATTATCAACCTTACATCTTTTGGCATTCACACTATGAATATGTGTAACATCACATTCGAGATTCAATAAAAATAAACCATTGACCAGCGGGGCATGACCATAAAACATTTCTCTCATATAAATAGAACAACCATTATTCTTAGATTTCAATGAGTAGCCATCTCGCATTAAACGAGATCCAGATACAATGCTCATGCTCAGAGCTGGTACTAAATAACAATTGTTGAGGTTTAAAACTAATCCCGAAGGTAGATGTAGAGGTAGCGTGCCGAGGGCGATCACATCGACATTGGAACCATTCCCGACGCACATCGTCACCTCGTCCTTCGCTAGTCTCTGCTTATTCTGTAGCTCCTGCTTTGAGTTACAAATGTGAGCAACTGCACCGATATCAAATACCCAGGAGCTACTAGGAGCGCTGGTAAGGTACACATCAATATAATGTATATCACATATACCTTTGACATTGCCGGCCTTCTTATCCGCTAAGTATTTGGGGCAATTCCGCTTCTAGTGACCAGTTCCCTTGCAATAAAAGCACTCAGTCTCAGGCTTGGGTCCATTCTTTGGCTTCTTCCCGGTAACTGGCTTAGTGGATGCGGCAACTCCCTTGTCGTCCTTCTTGAAGTTCTTCTTACCCTTGCCTTTCTTGAACTTAGTGGTTTTATTCACCATCAACACTTGATGTTCCTTTTTGATCTCCACCTCCGCTGATTTCAGCATTGAATATAACTCGGGAATGGCCTTCTCCATCCCTTGCATATTGTAGTTCATCACAAAGCTCTTGTAGCTAGGTGGAAGCAACTGGAGGATTCTGTTAACGACCCGTCATCTGGGAGATTAACTCCCAGCTGAGACAAGCGGTTGTGCAACCCAGACATTCTGAGTATATGCTCATTTAAATAACTATTTTCCTCCATCTTACAACTGTAGAACTTGTCGGAGACTTCATATCTCTCGATCCGGGCATGAGCTTGGAAAACCATTTTCAGCTCTTGGAACATCTCATATGCTCCGTGTTTCTCAAAACGCTTTTGGAACCCCAATTCTAAGTTGTCGGCGTACTGGGAACCAGGGTACCCAGACTTGCCTGTCTGCGGGCCGCGACGAGCTCCTACTACGGCCTGATACGGCCCAGCTGATCAACCAGCTGCCCAAGACCCTCTCGAGGGAGCCAAGCCTCGCGAGGAGAACGACGTCAAGACCTCCTCAGGAGCAGCCTCGACAAGGTGCTCCGGAGTGGTGGAGAACCCAAGGCCAAGCCTGCCTCAGGAGGAGGCAGTGATGTCAGCAGTGACGCATCGCGCCAGCGGGTGCGAGCGCGCGCCAGCGGCGCAGTTACCATTTCGGTGCAAGGGGGACAGTGCAACCGCAAGTTCCCGAGGAGCGGGGCAAAGGGTTCCTCATTGGTGCAACGAGACTGAAGACCGCAAGGACGGCAAGGAGGATGTCATCGTCGAGCCCACCACCGCGTCATCGCCTGATCCTCTTGCAGGCGAAGACTACTTTCGTTAGGGTAGGAATGTCCTTGTGTTCCCGCTCAAAAATGGCCGTTGTGGGATCCCTTCCCGCCTAAACATTACGGGGGAAGAGGACCGTGGCCGCCTATATAAGTAGCTTGGACTCCCACTGCAAAGGGACGGACCGATACACTCTGCCACCACGCAAGGAGCAAGAACACTAGCTTCCTGACCCTCCCGAGCTCGCCTCCTGAGCCCAAGAACCGTTGTACTAGCTCATATTCTAGCTCGCCCGGAGCTAATCCACCAAAGCAGGAAGTAGGGTCTTACACCACACGGTGGCCCGAACTTGGATAAACTCTTGTGTGTTTTGTTCCCTGCTTGCTTGAATCCTTCCACCACGACGAGAGCGAGGCGATAGGTAGACGAGAGTGGGAGAGATCTTCGTTCACGCCCCTGTGTTCGAACTTAACCGGTTTTGCGGAGCCCTGAATCCGACATTTGGCGCGCCAGGTAGGGGCGGGGCCCTCAAAGTGAAGGGGCGGGCACGTTAGAAGATCTCCGCTCGTGACACTCTCACGTAATAATGAGTGGGGTTGTACATGCCGCGGAGTCTCCGGAGCATCAATCTAGGACCTCGGGGGCTCCCTCCCACGCCGAGTGGAAGCACCATGCAACGCGCTGGCCGTCGACACTGCCCCCCAATGGCTATGCCCACATCCGCTAGTGGTAGCCCTATGCTCCGCGCTGGGGAGAATACTGAAGACCTGCTCAGGGGCCGGACGCGGCCCCTCCTTTTGCTATTCGCAGTTTCTCCCTTTGTATCTGCTTTCTCAAGTCGATCTCGCCGCCGCACGACTCGTTTCTTGAATAAAGGGAGAATTTTTATCTGTGTTTTGCGATTTTCGCCGTGTTTCCTCACCAGTCCATCTTTTCGTCTTGCTCAGCCGAGCTGGGATACGTCCGCAACCTCGCCCTGTCACTCCTCGCGAGCAGGGGCCGAGGCGTGGGCGCACGTTCTGTCTGGTCCGCGACCGGACCGCCAACCACTCTTGTGCTCACAGCAGGTACTCGCAAGGCGCGCCCGGACGAGGTCGGCGGGCGTTCCGTCCTGACACGCGACAAGGGCTTAAAGCCACAGCTTCAGGAACAAGCAAGGGAGTGCCTAAAACCCATCCTTACAGTGTTCAATTACATCATCACAAGTTTAAGCCTTGTGACACCCATCTCACCCGGCTCTGGAGCCACAACCAAAAAAGCAAATTTACAGCAGGAACTGGATTAAGCATCGACGCCTTCGCCGGCACTGTCGTTGTAGCCCCCCTCAGGCACCACCGCATCCTCGATAGCCGGAACGAGCTCCGTTACCAACGCGTCCAGATGGTCGCTCACCCAACTCTCCGAGGGGCCGGCGACCGCCTCAGGCGCAGGCTCGAGCAGGGCCTCGAAGTCCGCATGAGGGTGAAGACGGTGCAAGTTGCCAAAGATGCGGGAAACCGCGCTCCTCAGGACGTCGCGGCTTTGCTCCTCGATGAGCCGCCGAGCCTTCCTGACCCCGCCTTCAAGACGCTCCACCACCCTGGTAAAGAACCCAAGATACCCGGCGTCATCATTAACCAGGGGGCCGGCGACCCCCGAGCCAAGAAGTTCTCCTAGGGCCAGGCCGGCCTGGTGCCGCAGGGCCTCAAACATCTCCAGGCGGGCGTGCTGCATTCCACGGACTCGTGTGGCCTCCTCAGAAGTTCGAGCCACGAGGGTGGAAACGTCCTCCACTTGCTGGTGAAGGCAGGACAATTCCGCCCTGGCGGCGGCGCGAGCCTTCTCCGACGCTCGCTCGCGGTGTTCCACCTCGGCACAAGCCTTCTTCGATGCCCGTTCGCGACGATCGGCTCCAACACGAGCCTTCTCCAACAACTGCAGGCGACGCTCGGCATCCGCCAGTTTGCTCTTAAGTGCCGTGATCTCCTTTAGGAGCTCCTTGCGCTTGGCAGCAAAGCGAGTCTTGCGAAGCCCCAACTTCTCGCGGTAATCCTTCCGAAGACGCTCCGCCTCCCTAGCAGCCTTCTTCGCCACGACCTCGCGGTCACCAAGGTTGCCCTCGGCCTCGGCTAGCTAGCGCTCCATCATCTCTAGGCGCTCGCGCTCCATGCTCAGCTCCATCGCCTCAAGTGCCAGCGCCTCCTCCCATGCCGAGAGGCCAGCTGGACTATCATCATCAACCACAGGTGCAGCAATGGCAACCTTTCGAGCACGAACTTGGCGCTCGAGCGTGGCGTTTGAGGCTTCGAGCTCGCGCTCACGCTCCTCCGCGGCCGCGCAGCGGCGCTCGGCGTCTCGCACCTCCTTCAGGGCACGGTCGCAAGCCTCCTGAGCCGCAGCGGCCGACGCTTCCACCTTCCTTAGGACGGTTTCATGCTGCAACTTGCTCAGGTTGACGGCGGTCCTCAGCTGGCGCCAACCCCTCGCCAAAAGTAGACCCTCGGCCTCAACGCGACCATCTACTTCAGCAACCTCGACCTCGAGACGCTTCAGGGCGTCCGACGCCTCCCGCACAAGGTCATGGCGGACCACGCTCCGGCGCATTGCAAGTTCCAAAAGATGACCGGGCTCGTCCCTGGCACCCCCTCTCCCTCGTGTTCAGCGTGTGCCTCGGGGCTAGCCCAGGGAAGCGGGGTACTTCCGGCGCAGGGAGCAGGCGTGGTCCTGACGGGCGGACAGTTGCTCAAGCTGCCTCAAGAGCTTGCTGACCCATGGTGAAGGCAAGATCCAGGACACGGAGCGGGCTCCCGATGTACCAAGTGTTGCCTTGCCCTAAGGTTTTTTGGGGGCTGGGAGCACGACCTGTGCGATAGGACCTGGGCGCGATTTCAAGAGCCCGCACGAGGCCTCCCTAAGGCCCGGCATGGCCCGGAGAAGGAATGCAAGCAGATGCTCCTGCGAGCCTCGTCGGGTGACTCGAGGACGAAGTGGGAGAGACCCTGCGGAGCAAGAGGTCAGCAGAACCACATTGAGATGGATGGGGAGAGCCGAAGGACACGCACCTGCTTCGTATAGTCAGCTTCATCCTCTTCAGGGCCCTCGGAGCAGGGCCGAAGACGCTCCTTGATACGTCTCCAACGTATCTATATTTTTTTATTGTTCCATGCTATTATTTATGAAGTCTTGGATGTTTAACGGGCTTTATCATTCACTTTTATATCATTTTTGGGACTAACCTACTAACCCAAAGGCCCAGTCCAGATTGTTGTTTTTTGCCTATTTCAGGGTTTTGCAAAAAAGGAATATCAAACGGAGTCCAAACGGAATGAAATCTTCGCGAGAGATATTTTTGGAGAAAATCACGCACGGAAAATGTCAGGACCAAGTCAGGGGACAACTGGGCTGCCCTCAAGGGTGGGGGCGCGCCCCCCTTCCCAGGCGCCCCCTGCCTCGAGGCTGGCCCACACGGCCCCCGGTGCCCTCCTTCTTCCTATATATACCTACGTACCTCGGAAACTCCATATGATGAGAGACAACCCTAATTCCACCGCCGTAGCTTCTGTTCCCGTGGAGATCCCATCTTGGAGCCTGTTTCGGGAGGGGGGGTCCATCACGGAGGCCTTCATCATCATCATCATCGCCCTCACCATGAGTTGTGAGTAGTTTACCACAGACCTTCGGGTCCATAGCTAGTATCTAGATGGCTTCTTCTCTCTCTCTCCGTATCTCAATACAAAGTTCTCCTCGGTCTTCGAGGAGATCTATTCGATGTAATCTCTTTTGCGGTGTGTTTGTCGAGATCCGATGAATTGTGAGTTTATGATAGGGTTATCTATGAAAGA
Source organism: Secale cereale (assembly GCA_902687465.1). Lineage (NCBI taxonomy): Eukaryota > Viridiplantae > Streptophyta > Magnoliopsida > Poales > Poaceae > Secale > Secale cereale. The sequence continues at coordinate 324,081,177 of LR738709.1, forward strand.
TATTTGTTTCTTCTCTGAACTTTTTATGTGTGCTCATAATATCTTTGCAAGTCTCTTCAAATTATTGGTTTTGTTTGGCCTACTAGATCTATAGTTCTTGCAATGGGAGAAGTGCTTGGCTTTGGGTTCACTCTTGCGGTGTCCTTTCCCAGTGATAGTAGGGGCAGCAAGGCACGTCTTGTATTGTTGCCATCGAGGATAAAAACATGGGGTTTTCATCATATTGCTTGAGTTTATCCCTCTAGATCATGTCATCTTGCTTAAGGCGTTACTCTGTTCGTATGAACTCAATACACTAGATGCATGCTGGATAGTGGTTGATGTGTGGAGTAATAGTAGTAGATGCAGAATCGTTTCGGTCTACTTGTGTCGGATGTGATGCCTATATACAATGATCATGCCTAGATAGTCTCATAATTATTCGCTTTTCTATCAATTGCTCGACAGGAATTTGTTTACCCGTCGTAGAATATCGCTATCATGAGAGAAGCCACTAGAGAAAACTATGGCCCCCGGGTCTATTCTCAACATATCAATCTACATCTACTTTACTTTACTTGCTTTTATTTGTTGTTTTATTAAACCAAAAATACCAAAAGTATAACTATCATCTCTATCACATCTCACTCTCATAAGTGACCGTAAAGGATTGACAACCCCTTATCGCATTGGCTGCGAAGTTCTTATTTGTTTGTGCAGGTGCGAGGGACTGGCGTGTGGTCTCCTACTGGATTGATACCTTGGTTCTCAAAAACTAAGGGAAATACTTACGCTACTATGCTGCATCTCCCTTTCCTCTTCGAGGGAATACAACGCAAGCTCAAGAGGTAGCAAGAAGAATTTCTAGCGCCGTTGCTGGGGAGGCTTACGCAAAAGTCATATACCAAGTACCTATCACAAACCCTTATCCTTCGCATTACATTTATTTGCCTCTCGTTTTCCTCTCCCCCACTTCACCCTTGCCGTTTTATTTGCCCTTCTTCCGTCGTGTGTTTTCCGTTCGCTTGATTCTTGTTTGTTTTTGTGTGTTGCTTGCTTGCCTTCATGTCTGAGATGGGGGATGATTTTATCGAGAAGGGTAGCAATGTCGAGGGCAACGTTCATGTTGACCCCCCGGATGAAGCTACCACTTTACATATTAAGAAGTTCCGGGTTGGTAGTGGTGATATTATTGGAAAAGGGGTTCTTCAAGACTTCTTTACTTGCGCCGGTGCTTTGCCCACTATGGGTGGCTCTATTCTTGATAGAACTAGTAGCCTTGCGGATGTTGTATCTATGCTCATAGTAGAAATTGCAAGGCAATTTATCCATATGCATCCTTGTATTCCGAGAGTATTTTTGGAGTTCTCCAATATTGAGCATTCTTCCGTTAAGCGTGCAGCTACTATATTTTTGGCTCATGAATTTAGATATATCATGAAAGAGGCCAGAGAAATCTTTGCTCATTACGGAGTAGATGCCGGTCGACCTCCTATAGAGGCTATCTTGTTCAATCAAGAAGACCTGATGCGTTTGCCATCTCCTGATCATGTTGCTTTTAATGAAAACCTTAGAAAAAAGGTTCCTGTTGAGATCTTGATTGATAGAATTTCTGAGATAACCGATGACTTTGTTGTCCAAAACAATGGGCTAGGCTTCTCCCTTGAACGAAGGCTTATGGCCTTCTGCCAAAAGAATGCCTATAATGATGAATTGGTCATCCACTACAAAGGGCCAAAGGAGAAACCTGTTCCTCCCGAGATTGATGTAGGCAACTTTTGCCCCACTAAATTTGGCCCTTTTAATTACTTTTGCTTGCCACAAAGCAAGCTTGCTGCTTAGGGAATATGAGATAAGCTTTCGCGACATATCGTACCACTATGGCTATCCCTAGATCTATCTTGTATCGTGCCTAGCTAGGGGCGTAAAACGATAGCGCTTGTTGGGAGGCAACCCAATTTTATTTTTTTTGCTTTTGTTGCTGTTAGGGAATAAATATTGCATTTAGCCTCTGATTAGATGTGTTTTCATGTTTTGTTTAGTGTTTGTGCCAAGTAGAACCTTTGGTAAGACTTGTGTGAAGTTTATTTGATCTTGCTGTGAAAAACAGAATCGTTAGCGCTTTCTAAAGTAGACTTCAGATTTTACTGGAGCGTGATTTTTAGTTGATTCTTTTTGCTGATGATTGGTAGACAAATTGCGCAAATTTACCAATTTAGTTTGATTTTTTTGGAGTTCCAGAAGTAGGAGAACCCTGCAGATTACTACAGACTGTTTTGTCTTTGACAGATTCAGTTTTTCGTGTGTTGTTTGCTTATTCCGATGCATCTATGAGTAATAATAGAGGATATGAACCATTGAGAACTTGGATTACAGTAGGTTTAACACCAATATAAACAAAGAAAGAATTCATTGCTGTACCTTTGAGTAGTGGTTTGTTTTCTCTTACTAACGGAGCTCACGAGAATTTTTGTCTAAGTTTTGTGTTGTGAAGTTTTCAAGTTTTAAGTATTGCTTTGATGGACTATGGAACAAGGAGTAGCAAAGGCCTAAGCTTGGGGATGCCCATGGCACCCCAAGTAAATTCAATATAATCAAAAGCTTAAGCTTGGGGATGCCCCGAGAAGGCATCCCCTCTTTCGTCTTCATCCATCGGTAACTATACTTGGAGCTATATTTTTATTCACAACATGTTATGTGTTTTGCTTGGAGCGTCTTGTATAATTTGAGTCTTTGCTTGTTAGTTTTCCATAATCATCCTTGCTGGACACACCTATCTGAGAGAGTTAAATATGGCCTAGAAATTGTTAGAACACTCTATGTGGTTTACTTATATCTTTTGAGTTGAATAGTTTTTTCTCTAGTGCTTCACTTATATCTTTAAGAGCACGGTGGTAGTAATATTTTATAGAAATTTTTTAAATCTCATGCTTAACTTATATCTATTTGAGAGTCTTTTAAAACAGCATGGTAATGTGTTTAGGCTAAAGAAACTAGTCTTCACATGATAGACATCCAACGTCAATGTAGTAAAAAAATTCACACCTAGTGCATTGAATAGAAAGAGATGTTGGATGCTTGATAATTGTTTTGAGACGTGGGGTTAGTGATATTAGAGTCATGCTAGTGGAGTTATTATGAAATTGAGAAATACTTGTGTTAAGGTTAGTGAGTCCCGTAGCATGCACGTATGGTGAACCGTTGTGTGACTAAGTTAAAGCATGAGGTATTTATAGAGTGCCAACCTTTGTGTGGAGGTCGGGGGCACGCGATGGTTAACTCCTACCAACCTCCCCCCCTAGGAGCATGCGTTGATTGCTTTCTTTTGATGACTCGTAAATTTTTGCAATAAGTATATGAGTTCTTATGACTAATGTGGAGTCCATGGATTATACGCACTCTCACCCTTCCACCATTGCTAGCCTCTCTCGTACCGCGCAACTTTCGTCGGTGCCATAAACCCACTATATATCCTTCCTTAAAACAGCCACCATATTGTTCCTCAGAACAACCACCATACTTACCTATCATGGCATTTCCATAGCCATTCAGAGATATATTGCCATGCAACTTTCCACTGTTCCATTCATATGACACGCATCATATTGTCATATTGCCATGCATGATCATGTAGTTGACATCGTATTTGTGGCAAAGCCACCATGCATAATTCTTTCATACATGTCACTCTTGTTTCATTGCACATACCGGTACACCGCCGGAGGCATTCATGTGGATTCATACTTTGTTGTTGTAGTATCGAGTTGTAATATTGTGTTGTAATGAAAGTGTGATGATCATCATTTTTAGACCATTGTCCCATGGGAGGAAAGGCTGAATCTATAAAGCCCCTCCGCAAAAAAAAAGAAAAAAAAAAGAAAGAAAGGCCAAAGAAAAAAAGGAAGGTTCAAAAAAAGAGAAAAAAAGAAAAAAAAAAGAAAAAAAGGAAAAGAAAAAGGGACAATTGCTACTATCTTTTCCACACTTGTGCTTCCAAATAGCACCATGTTCTTGATGATAGAGAGTCTCATGTTTAGTCACTTTCATATACTAGTGGGAATTTTCATTATAGAACTTGGCTTGTATATTCCAACGATGGGCTTCCTCAAATGCCCTAGGTCTTCGTGAGAAAGCAAGTTGGATGCACACCGACTAGTTTCATTTGTTGAGCTTTCATTCATATTTAGCTCTAGTGCATCCGTTGCATGGCAATCCCTACTCACTCACATTGATATCTATTGATGGGCATCTCCATAGCCTGTTGATCCGCCTTGTCGGTGTGAGACTATCTCCCTCTTTTTTTCTTCTCCACAACCACCTCTATTCCACCCATAGTGCTATGTCCATGGCTCGCGCTCATGTATTGCGTGAAAGTTGAAAGGTTTGAAAAGACAGAGCATGAAAACAAATGCTTGGCTGAAATCGGGGTTGTGCATGATATGAATATTTTTGTGTAATAATAAGGGAGCATAGCCAACACTATATGATTTTGTAGGGATTACTTTATTTAGCCATAGTATTTTGAGAAGACATGATTGCTTTGTTAGTATTGCTTGAAATATTGTTATTTCTTATGTCAATATAGACTTTTGTCTAGAATCTTTCAAATCTGAACATTCATGCCACAATTAAGAGAATTACATTGAAAAACTATATTGGTTAGCATTCCACATCAAAAATTCTTTCTTTATCATTTACCTACTCAAGGACGAGCAAGAATTAAGCTTGGGGATGCTTGATACATCTCCAACGTATCTACAATTTTTGATTGTTCCATTCTATTATTTATGAAGTCTTGGATGTTTATTGGGCTTTATCATTCACTTTTATATCATTTTTGGGACTAACCTACTAACCTAAAGGCCCAGTCCAGATTGCTATTTTTTTGCCTATTTCAAGGTTTTGCAAAAAAGGAATATCAAACGGAGTCCAAACGGAATGAAACCTTAGCGAGAGATATTTGTGGAGAAAATCACGCACGGAAAACGTCAGGACCAAGTCAGGGGACAGCTGGGCTGCCCTCGAGGGTGGGGGGCGCTCCCCCCTTCCCAGGGCGCGCCCCCTGCCTCGAGGCTGGCCCACACGGCCCCCGGTGCCCTCCTTCTTCCTATATATACCTACATACCCCAGAAACTCCATACGCAGAGAGAAAACCCTAATTCCACTGCTGTAGCTTATGTTCCCGTGGAGATCCCATCTTGGAGCCTGTTCCGGGAGGGGGATCCATCACGGAGGCCTTCATCATCATCTTCATCATCCCCCTCACCATGAGTTGTGAGTAGTTTACCACAGACCTTCGGGTCCATAGCTAGTATCTAGATGGCTTCTTCTCTCTCTCCGGATCTCAATACAAAGTTCTCCTCGGTCTTCGAGGAGATCTATTCGATGTAGTCTCTTTTTGTGGTGTGTTTGTTGAGATCCGATGAATTGTGAGTTTATGATCAAGGTTATCTATGAAAGATATTTGGTTCTTCTCTGAACTTTTTATGTGTGCTCATAATATCTTTGCAAGTCTCTTCAAATTATTGGTTTGGTTTGGCCTACTAGATCTATAGTTCTTGCAATGGGAGAAGTTCTTGGCTTTGGGTTCAATCTTATGGTGTCCTTTCCCAGTGACAGTAGGGGCATCAAGGCACGTATTGTATTGTTGCCATCGAGGATAAAAAGATGGGTTTTCATCATATTGCTTGAGTTTATCCCTCTACATCATGTGATCTTGTTTAAGGCGTTACTCTGTTCGTATGAACTCAATACACTAGATGCATGCTGGATAGCGGTCGATGTGTGGAGTAATAGTAGTAGATGCAGAATCGTTTCGGTCTACTTGTCTTGGACGTGATGCCTATATACAATGATCATGCCTAGATAGTCTCATAATTATTCGCTTTTCTATCAATTGCTCGACAGTAATTTGTTTACCCGCCGTAGAATATCACTATCATGAGAGAAGCCACTAGAGAAAACTATGGCCCCCGGGTCTATTCTCAACATATCAATCTACATCTACTTTACTTTACTTGTTTTTATTAGCTATTTTATTAAACCAAAAATACCAAAAATATAACTATCATCTCTATCAGATCTCACTCTCGTAAGTGACCGTAAAGGGATTGACAACCCCTTATCGCGTTGGATGCGAAGTTCTTATTTGTTTGTGCAGGTGCGAGGGACTGGCGCGTGGTCTCCTACTGGATTGATACCTTGGTTCTCAAAAAATGAGGGAAATACTTACGCTACTGTGCTGCATCTCCCTTTCCTCTTCGTGGGAATACAACGCATGCTCAAGAGGTAGCACTCCTCAACCGTTGCCTCTTGCCTAGTGTCACGAAGGACGATTGGAGGCTGGTTGAGGCAGATATGCCTAGTCCCGGAGCAGGGCCGCAACCGGCGCCTTGCTCCCTGAGGTGGCGCTTCCCGGACTTGCCTCGACCGGAGGCCGCTGCGCCTCCCCCTCGGCTGCTTCAGGAACCAGCGGCGCCTCAACACTCCCCGCCTCCTCCACCAACACCGGCGCCTGAGCTTCATCCACTCGCTCCAGGGATGGGGTCGACCCCAGGCCAGTGGCTCCACCAGGTGCGTCTACCCCGAAAGGGAAGGACGGGATCGCGAGCCCGGATACCACCGAGGAATCGTCACGAGGATCGAGGGTGCCTCCCGGAATCCTCCCCCACGCATCGAAGCGGGCATCCTTTCAGCAAGGACCCTTCCAGCTATTGGATCCAAGTACAAGGGAACCGCGGAACCTGGGCGAGCTTCAGGCACTCCACCAACAAGCAGCCGCATCAGCCCCTGAAGCGTATCAGGAGGGAGCTGCTTCCGCTGAAGACGCGCGCGATCATCAAGAACCCACATCGGGTTGGAATGGCACTGGAGTGGGGCGACACGGAGGACAAGGAAGTCCCTGACCACCATCGCCAGGGTCAACCCGCTCTTCCTCAGGTTGGCCAGTCGGCGCATCACAGGCTCCGCCCGTGGGTCTGAAAGGGCCTCATGCCCAGCCAGAGTTCGGCACCGCCGGTGCATCAGGAAGATGAAATTAGGGGTTGTACATGACGGCGTCAACAAACACCCATTGTCGGAGAAACCCTTCTGTGGTTGGATGAAGCGAGAAGTCAATTCTAGAGGCAGCAGTCTCTTCCACCGCGCGCAATGACACGCACCCCGAGCACTGCCCCCGTCAACCAAGGAGAGAGTGAAGAAGTGCCGGATCAAGGCCACGGAAGGGGAAACGCCAACGAAAGCCTCACACAAGAACGTGAAGCCGGAAAGAAGGACGATGGACCCAGGGTCTAGGTGTAATGCCCGAATCTGGTAATGCGTGAGCACTGCGTAGAAGAAGGCGGAGAAAGGGGGAAGAAGACCACCGAAGATAGCATGGAGATGAAGCTGGATGTCGTTAGCACCAAGCTCCGTCACCGGCCAGGAAGCAAGCCACACCCGGGTCGGTCACCATTCGTTAGATGCATCGGCCAAGGCGCGACGCACCTTGTCCAGACCTTCCCGGTTCACTATGGCGGAGCGCCCCAGCGCCGGCTCGAGCACCGGCGGCGGCGTGGCAGGCTCGCTGTCCCCCCTCTTCTTCGCCTTATGCAGCATGACAGCGAGAGGGAGGGGACAGAGAAGGCAAGCAAAGAAAGGGAGCGATTGGGAGGCAGAAAGCATAGGCGGCAACAAGAAGCCCTACCGGTCGTGCGGTTGGCAAGGCGCACGACTACCAAGACTATGTGGGAGGCGGGGCCGCCCACGTCCCATCCAACCGTCACACGCCAGCCTGGCCCGCAGCCTTTGGGGCCCGTGGTGCTTCGTCCTCGACTAAGGCTTCGCCCCGAAGCCAACTCCGCGCACGCATTGGGCCCGGGGGCTACTGTCGGCGTACTGGGAACCAGGTTACCCAGACTTGCATGTCTGCAGGCCACGACGAGCTCCTACTACGTCCTGATATGTCCCAGCTGTTTAACCAGCTACCCAAGACCCTCGCGAGGGAGCCAAGCTTCGCGAGGAGAACGACGTCAAGACCTCCTCAGGAGCAGCCTCGACAAGGTGCTCCGGAGGGGCGGAGAACCCAAGGCCAAGCCTGCCTCAGGAGGAGGCTGTGATATCAGTAGTGATGCATCGCGCCAGCGGGTGCCAGCGCGCGCCAGTGGCGCAGTTACCATTTCGGTGCAAGGGCGACAGCTCAGCCGCAAGTTCCCGAGGAGCGGGGCAAAGGGTTCCTCATTGGTGTAACGAGACCGAAGACCGCAAGGATGGCAAGGAGGATGTCATCGTCGAGCCCACCACCGCGTCATCGCCTGATCCTCTTGCAGGCGAAGACTACTTTTTTCAGGGTAGGAACGTCCTTGTGTTCCCGCTCAAAAATGGCCGTTGTGGGATCCCTTCCCGCCTAAACATTTCGGGGGAAGAGGACAGTGGCCGCCTATATAAGTAGCTAGGACTCCCACTGCAAAGCGACGGACCGATACACTCTGCCACCACGCAAGGAACAAGAACACTAGCCTCCTGACCCTCCTGAGCTCGCCTCCTGAGCCCAGGAACCGTTGTACTAGCTCATATTCTAGCTCGCCTGGAGCCAATCCACCAAAGCAGGAAGTAGGGTCTTACACCACACGGTGGCCCGAACCTGGATAAACTCTTGTGTGTTTTGTTCGTTGCTTGCTTGAATCCTTCCACCACGATGAGAGCGAGGCGCTAGGTAGACAAGAGTGGGAGAGATCTTCGTTCACGCCCCTGTGTTCGAACTTAACGGGTTTTGCGAAGCCCTGGATCCGACATAAGCTGTAAAGCATGCCGCGTTGAACCAGGGAGTAATCATCACTACGCGACTGCCAGGCGTTCATAATGTCTTGAGTTGCTGGAAAATGGGTGCGTCACCTAGCGGTGCTTCAAGTACATATGCTTTCTTGGCAGCTATGAGGATGATCCACAAGTTATGGAACCAATCCGTATAGTTTCTACCATGGTCTTTCAGCTTGGTTTTCTCTAGGAACGCGTTGAAGTTGAGAGCAACATTAGCGTGGGCCATTTGATCTACAAGACATATTGTAAAGATTTTAGACTATGTTCATAATAATTAAGTTCATCTAATCAAATTTAATGAACTCCCACTCAGATAGACATCTCTCTAGTCATCTAAGTGATACATGATCCGAATCGACATGGCCGTGTCAGATCATCACGTGAGACGGACTAGTCATCAACGGTGAACATCTCCATGTTGATCGTATCTTCTATACGACTCATGTTCGACCTTTTGGTCTTCCGTGTTCCGAGGCCATGTCTGTACATGCTAGGCTCGTCAAGTCAACCTAAGTGTATTGCATGTGTAAATATGGCTTACACCCGTTGTATGCGAACGTTAGAGCCTATCACACCCGATCATCACGTGGTGCTTCGGGACAATGAACCTTAGCAGCGGTGCACAGTTAGGGGGAACACAATTCTTGAAATTTTAGTGAGAAATCATGTTATTTATGCTACCGTCGTTCTAAGAAAATAAGATGTATAACATGATAAACATCACATGCAATCAAATAGTGACATGATATGGCGATTATCATTTTGCTCCTATTGATCTCCAACTTCAGGGCTCCATGATCATCATCGTGACCGGCATGACACCATGATCTCCATCATCGTGTCTTCATGAAGTTGTCTCGCCAAATGTTACTTCTACTACTATGGCTAACGGTTGGAAATAAATTAAAGTAATTACATGGCATTTTCAAATGACACGCAGGTCATACAATAAAATAAGACAAATCCTATGGCTCCTGCCGGTTGTCATACTCATCGACATGCAAGTCGTGATTCCTATTACAAGAACATGATCAATCTCATACATCACATATATCATTCATCACATCCTTTTGGCCATATCACATCACACGTCACATGCTGCAAGAACAAGTTAGACGTCCTCGAATTGTTGTTGCAAGTTTATTACGTGGCTGCTATAGGTTTCTAGCAAGAACGTATCTTACCTACGCCAAAACCAGAACATGATATGCCAATTACTATTTACCCTTCATAAGGACCCTTTTCATCGAATTCGATCCGACTAAAGTGGTAGAGATAGACACCCGCTAGCCACCTTATGCAACTAGTGCATGTAAGTCGGTGGAACCTGTCTCACGTAAGCGTACGTGTAAGGTTGGTCTGGGCCGCTTCATCCCACGATGCCGCCGAATCAAGATAAGACTAGTAACGGTAAGTAAATTGAAAAATCGACACCCACAACAACTTGGGTTCTACTCGTGCATAGAAACTACGCATTGACCTAGCTCTGATACCACTGTTGGGGATCGTTGCAGAAATTCAAAAAAATTCTACGCATCACCAAGATCAATATATGGAGTGACTAGCAATGAGAGGGGAGTGCATCTTTATACCTTTGAAGATCTCGATGTGGAAGCATTGCAAGAACGCGGTTGGTGGAGTCGTACATGAAGCGATTCAGATCGCGGCCGAATCTGATCTACGCGCCGAACAACGGCGCCTCCACGTTCAACACACGTGCAGCCCGATGACGTCTCCCACGCCTTGATCCAGCAAGGAGAGAGGGAGATGTTGGGGAAGACTCCGTCCAGCAGCAGCATGACGGCGTGGTGGTGGTGGAGGAGCGTGGTACTCCAGCAGGGCTTCGCCAAGCACTACGAGAGACGAGGAGGGGGAGAGGTCGGGCTGCATCGAGAGAGAGATGAACTCATGTCTATGGCAACCCCAAAACCCCCACTATATATAGGGGAAGGGGAGGGGGTGCGCCTCCTCTAGGGTTCCCTCCCTAATGGGGGCGGCATCCCTAGATTGGTTCTGT
>LR738709.1:324095785-324108754 GCA_902687465.1 Secale cereale
ACAAAAACACTCCGAGTGAAGAGAAACCCTCTCACTCGGGGAATTAGCTGCGATCCCGTACTCGCCTAATTTACAAGAACACTCCGAGTGAAGAGTAACCCTGTCACTCGGGGGCTTAGCTGCGATCTCGTACTCGCCTAAGTTTCAAAAACACTCCAAGTGAAGAGCAACCCTCTCACTCAGAAGCTTAGCTGTGATCCTGTACTCGCCTAAGTTTCAGAAACACTCCGAGTTAAGAGCAACCCTCACACTCGGAAGCTTAGCTATGATCCCGTACTCACCTAAGTTACAAAAACACTCCGAGTGAAGAGCAACCCTCTCACTTGGAAGCTTAGCTGCAATCCCGTACACGCCCAAGTTTCAAAGTCACTCCGAGTGAAGAGCAACCCTCTCACTCGGAGGTTTTGCCGCACACACTGAGCTGCGCCACATGAACAACGTATGGTTGTACTCTGAGCTACGTCACAAGTATAACGTATGGTCGTACTCTGAGCTGCGCCACAAGTACAACGTACGGTTGTACTTTGAGTTGTTCCACAAGTACAACGTATGGTTGCACTCTGAACTATACAACAAGTACAATGTATGGTTGTACTGAGCTAGGCCACAAGTACAAAGTATGGTTGCACTCTGAGCTGCGTCACAAATACAATGTCTCGTTGCACTCTGAGTTGTGCCCCAAGTACAATGTCTGCTCCGAGTAGAAAGCAATCCTCTCACTCAGAGACTCAGTTGTTATATTAGATTAGCCTAAGTCAAAATTGAAATCTCTCGAGGCAATACAGACAAAGCAACTGCATCCAAATAAAGCAACCAGGTTCGGATAAATCCATGAAGGTTCAGAACCACGAACATAAGTACTCGGGCATCAAGCCTGTCACACCCTGCATTTTGTAACATGTTATTTGTATCTTTGAAGCATGAAAATTTGGACCAGCAAATTTTTTTAGCATCATTTGGCTTTTATTTGAAATTGAGTTTTCTTCATGTGCTTTTTCTTGTGCTCATTAAAGTCAACTATGACCTCTTGTAGAATTCATCTCCATACCCAAAACTTCTGCCCAATGATCATGCCAAGTGTTATATAACAGTATAGAATTTTCTTACAAAATTAATTTGGCCAAAAGGTATTTTTATAAATTTAGTTTTCCAAAAACCCCTGAATTGAGATTTGCATTGCAAGTACTTCATTTAGGGTGAGAAAGTTATTTCAAAAGGTTTATTTGAGACCTAGTAGTCATAGGACTCCCAGAAACCACAAAGGTATAATTTTAAAAGTTATTTTCCTATTTTATTTAAAAGCTTTTTCTTAAGGCCAGAAATGGTCTTTAATAGGGGAAAATTATTTAAGTATTTCAAAAATATTTGCCAAAATTCAGGGAGACTCAGAGGACATATATTGTCCATATATAAGAGTTTCAACACTTGGTCATGTTCAAAATAATGGGCTAAACCCTCTAAAACCCTTTTTTGGATATTTCAAGCTTTTGAAATATTTACAAAGGAAATATTCTCCAAAAATTCCAGGGAAATTCTATCATGTCATATATGACATATTTGATGACCTTGCCAAGTCCCATGCCTTGGAAAGCAAGAAAACATCCTCAAACCCCTTCATAACCATTCTGTCCATATTTGAAGTTTGAGCAACCTTAGATTGCCAAACTTGTCCAAATGCTCTCAAATTTTGTGCACATGCTAGAATGTCCTAATAAGGCATCTAGACCAAATGGCACAAGATTTGGAATAGAGCAACTTGATCAGATCACCCTAAAACCCTTTCTGTACAAATGCAAATTTGAACAACTTTACATTACCAACTTTTTGTCTGGAGCTTCAAACTTTGTGGGCATGATCAACACCCCAAATGATGATGCTACACCAAGTGGTGCATCAAGGGGAGATGATTAGCTTGACTCAATCAAGATGAAACTGTTTCTGTTGATTTCTAGGGTTCACTAAAGTTACATTGGCTAGTTTCTTCAAATGAGCCCAAATTTGGTGAAGCACCCTATTTTCTCATGTCTTTCAATCCTGTTAAGTGCCATGTCAAGTAGAAGTCATTTGCTTGACCGAACACTGATCAAACACCTTCTGCAGATTTACAAAAACCCTCATCCTGATCACTTTTACTCTTCTCCATGGCCTCAACTTTTTACCACATGATCATTGAGTCACTAGCTACCCCCAGTAGCTTCCCCAGCACCCCAGCTCCATGATTGAGGGGTAAGAACCCAAGTTTACCTTGCTGGACAGCATGTTTTCACCAAGTCACCAGCATCCTCCCTCTCTCTCAGCATCTCCAGGGCATCCAAGGCCGCAGGCCATTTCTTTACTCCTCCCCTGACCTTCTAGACACTCTTGGGCATGTTGGTTTTGACCGGAGCGGCGAGGGCACGGTGGTGCCAGCCATACGCGTGCTCTGGAGCACGCAACAGTGCGGACACGCACTGTAGCTCCAGCCAATCAGCCTCCCCCGACAGCCTCTGGCCACTCCCTCGCGCCAGTCGATGCTCCTCGACGTCCGCGACCGCCCCGGCGCTGTCCCCCTCCTCCTGCGCCCTCCAGTGAACATCGTTTCACGCGCACCGGCCGCCCGCAACGGTCACTCTTCTGTCTCGCACGCGCGCGCGCTCCAGAAGCTCCCCCGCACCTCCTCTCACCTCAGCTGGATGTGGAGCTCGTCCAGCAACACCATGGACTCATCCCTCTTGCCTCCCGTGCGTTGTAGCCTCGAGCCGGAGCTCGCCGGCGCACTGGACCACGGGCCTCCGTCGACCCCCTATAAATAGGACCCCCCCCGGGCCTCTCCAGCAGCACCAACAGCCTCACCTCACCTCACTGAGCCCCCCAGCACCATCAGTTCGACCCCAGGAGGTCCAAGTGCTCGGGATCAACCGGAGCTCCGCCGCGTCGGGCCGCTGGTGATCTCGCAGTACGGGCCTCCCCTGCTCCTCCTTTCACCCGATTCGGAACCCCCTCACCTCACTGACCATTTCCCCTCTGTTTCCCCTCTCCGTGGCAGTTGGAAACGGCCGGAGCGACGACCTCCCGTAGCTCCTCCGCCGTCCCACCTCGCCGCCGGCGAACCGGACCTCCCAGGCGTGCCGCACCACCACCCCTACACCCGCAACACGACGCTGGTCACGTTCCTGCCCTCCGTTGCGGTCGCCATGGCCGGAAACCTCGCCGGTGAGCTCGCCGTCGCCGTGGCCGCAAGGTTGGAGATGACAGGCGGGCCCCACCTGTCATCCCCACACCTCTCTCCCCCTCCTCTTTGCCACTGACCCACGGGCCCCGCCCGTCAGGTTCAAAAACCTGACGTGCGCGCGCAGGCACCCGTGCGGCTGGGCTGGACCGCCCTGGGCCGTGCACTGTGGCCTCTCTGGCCCAGTTGCACAGGTCTTTTTCTCCTTTTTCTTTTCTGTATTAATTCAAACATTTCTACAGAAAAGAATAATGGTCCAAATAAAATAATTCCAACTCCTAAAATCTTGTAATATTCCAACCTATTTAATGGTACCACTTTCACTCACATCTATGAAACTTTTCTGTTTTGTTCAAATTTAAATTCAAATTTGAGCAATAAAACTCCTGTTCTAAAATCAATAGATTCCATTCTGTAACTCCAAAACTCCAACTAAGATTTTTCCCCATCTTAGAAATTCATCTAGTATTTAACAAAAGTAAGTTGACATTTTTCTGAGCACTTTGATTTTTCTGTTTTATTTGTGGTCTTATTTTTCCGTGGTTATTATGCGACGTATAGATCCCGTATTTGACGAAGTTGCTGTGGAAGAAGAAGGAGAAGGATTTGAAGACTTTGAAGACCAAGCCAATCCAGGCAAGCAGCCCTTTGACCATGATACACTTGTTCTTCGGAACCCGTTTGTTTCCGATGCATGATGATAGGGTTACGACAGTAACCTAGTTGATTCCACCATATGATGCATGCCTTAATCTTGATCTTACTATGTGCTAGATGACATGCATATGGTTAGTAGTAATGAATAGTGATGCATGTGTGACATGAACCCTCGTGGTTGAAGTCTTTTACATAAAACCCCGTCGGGTGCCATTCATGCCCGAGGGAGATGATGATGAGTTAGGTGACCACTTGATGACGAAGTGGTGTACCGAGGCAAGTGTGTGTGTTTTTCAAACGGATTGGTTTAAGTTGCGACCGTTATTCCAACCATACATGTGCAACCACACTACCCCTTATGGGACGGGGCTTTATTGATTACTTAGGTCGATACTAGCATGGTGCCCGCATTACTAGTGACGGGAAGACTTGAGGTCTTTCCCGGGGCGGGGTCGTGCTTGGATAGACGACCATGACTGTTTTCACAGGGCACCGAACACACCGTTGGTCCCTTCGGGTACACGTGACATTGAAATTAGGGCAAGTCCCGTGATCTATTGTTTGTACCCGAGGGCCGTGTACCAATGAGTGGACTCTATGTTAGTGTCGTCTAAGGAAAGATAATGACCGGGTGCTTACCCCGGGTACTTGAGGTACCGCGGGTCGTGGATGACACGGAAGTTCCCCGGATCTTGTGGGTAAAGTGTACAACCTCTGCAGAGTGTCAAACTATTCGAATAGCCGTGTCCACGGTCATGGACAGTTGGGTAACCGCTCTTGGGCTACGTCTAATGTTTGTGAAACCATGCGTGTGTAAGTGAGTCAAGGTGGTGACTTGACTCGATGAGTTGAATCTTATTCATGTTGATATCGGTAATCTGTCTTCGAGGTTACGCGAGGTTATTGATGCATAAGCTTGATAGTAGAATATTTATTCTAGCCCTTTGCTAGATTGTTCATTACCGTTCAATTGCATTGTTACTTTGAACCACATCATGGGTTGCTTGCGAGTACATTCAAAGTACTCATTAGCTTGCCACTGGTTATTTAATTGGCCAGGCATGGAAGAGCAGGATTATGAGGAAGAATTCTTTGGAGACGAACATGCGAACTAGGACGCTATCCCAGTCAGAATGCCTGTAGGGTTAAGGCAGATGGCATGGGTTCTACCCGTTATCGAAGACTTCCGCTATTTGAGTTATTTGCTATTCAGCCCGTGAGGCTCTATCTATGTAAGACTTGGCCATAATGGCCTTAATTCGTGTAAGACTATTTGTATGGATGTAAGACTCTTGTTATTTCAGCTTCTGTGTGTTCAGTGAGCATTGATCTCTGGGATCACTGTACACGTGCATTCGGTGATCTCGACTTCTAAGTCGGGGTCCCCACAGAGCTGGTATCAGAGCCATCCTGACTGTAGGAAGCCTTAGTTAGCATGGGCGTTAGTTAGATGAGACCCTTTTTCAAAAACCTTCTGAACCTCTCTTATTTTCTAAACTTGAGATTTCATCAGCTTATTAACCCCTCCTATTCCACCTTTGTAGATGGCCGCTGTACCCGAAGAGCACCTGACCACTGGGTTTCCCTTACTTCTCGAGGATAGCCTCCAGGAGTGTCAGTTCCACCGAGCACCCATCCTCACCTACCATGAGCATTGGGTTAGCGATACTGAGGTGGAGTACCATGTGGAAGTGATCGTGAAGGCAAACGATCCTCCCACAAGTTGGTTCTTCGAGGGACCCTAGATGGCAACACTACCACTCGTTGTCGAGGCTGCTGCACTCAAGGCATTAACCCGTCTCCGCGAGCTTCTTCCGGAGATGGCAGCCAAGATGACGACTCGCTTCTTACCTTACCGGAAGGAAGGTGAAGAAGAAAGCAGCGCTCTAGCCCCTCCACTGAAGGAAGGACTCTCGCTTCGGTTCCAGACCTACTTCAGTCTATGTGCCGACAGCTTGGCACAAGACTTGGCCTCGGAATCAATGAAGCTTCGAGAGGAACTTCACAAGACCAAGGCACTTCTTCGTCGAGCTCAAGAGAAGGCAAATAGGATCAAGAAGGAAGGAGCACCTTCTGGACAGTCCGCTATCGCGTATCGAGGCGGAAGGCCCTCCGAGGATATATCTTCCAAGAATGAAGAACCACCTCGGCGACGCCGGATGACGGCAAGGGAATATCGCAAGCTTTTCCCTGCACCACCGACGAAGCACCGTCGTATCCAACTCCTCCACTCCCCCACACCCTCAAGTGACAAGGGGGCCCAGACAGATGAAGACAAGGAGGAAGACCCAGAAGAGCCGGAATATGCGACCGAGCATTCCGCCGCTTAGGCATTATTCGCTACTCGGATATGCCAGTTGTGACCTCTACGGTAGGATAGGTCGTGTAACCCCTATGCGTAGTCGAGTCCTTGTATGGTTCATATGAAACCATCTAGTGTTTGCTTTTGTTGTGTCTGGATGTATGTCGTATTCTTCCTTCGGGAATGTGTAAACGACTACATCATCCATTTGGATTTTAATGAATGTGTTTTGGCCTTACGGCCCTTGCATGATTTGATTTAGTATCACACCCACCCCCTTACTAGGCACCCATCTATCTTGCTTTCCCTCTTCCGAGTCATGAGACCTTTTATCGCTCCAACAGGATGCCTGTTGTAACTCGTACTGGTACCTCTACCCAGCAGCCCGAAGCCGGAGCATCCGCTCAGTCTGAGGCAGGCCATGACCAAACCAACGACCAAGCTCCACCACCACCTCCTCCAAGCATGGACATGGCTCAGCTTCTCCAAGCTTTCCGAGAGGAACGCCAAGCCAACACTGCAGCCCTTCAGCTGATTGCTCAAGCTGTCGCCAACAACCGCCAGCCGGCAGGGAATGGCAATGGACGTTCCACGTTGGCAGAGTTCAAGAAGCATGCACCGCCAACCTTCATCGAGACTGCTGAACCCCTGGATGCAGACGACTGGGTCCGTTCCATCGAGGAGATACTGGAACTAGTCGGACGCACCGAAGACCGCGAGAAGGTGGCTTATGCAGCCCACTTCCTCGGGGGGACTGCTAGAGCTTGGTGGGATGGATTCAAGGTCATGCATGCTGAACAGGACATCACTTGGGTTAACTTCAAGTCATAATTCCGCAAGGCCCACATTCCTTCTGGAATCATGGCTATCAAAAAGCGTGAGTTCCGAGCCCTGAAGCAAGGAAGTGGCGTCGTCAAGGAGTACATGCAGAAGTTCAGTATTCTGTCAAGGTATGCCCCTGAAGATGTCAGCACTGATGCTGCCAAAAGGGAGCGCTTCATGGAAGGCCTCAATCAGACTCTGCAATACTCGCTTGTTGTGTGCGATTGCCCATCCTTTCCTGACCTGGTGAACAAGGCACTTATGCTTGAAGACAAGCGGCGTGCTTTGGAAGACACTCGCAAGCGCAAGTTGGTCAGTAAGGGAAGTTCCAGCAACCAGAAGCCTCGTCCGTGGCAGTCAGCCCCGGCCAAGCCAACCTATCAGCAGCCAAGAGCTCCTGAACCTCGCACCAACCCTCAGCCTCGGCAGTATGCCAACCCCAGGCCAGCTTTCAACCCCAATACAAGTGGTGGCAACAAGATCAATCCAAACCAAGTCACTTGCTTTGGATGTGGTCAGCCCGGACACATCTCCAGGGTGTGCCCCAACAAGAAGCCCGATGCCCCGCGCCCCAATGCGCAGAACCAGGGACAAGGCCGTGGAATGCCACCAAGGAACCCAGCTCCTCGCAACCCACCAAACCATGGGAAGGGGCGTGTGAATCACGTCACTGCTGAAGAAGCCTAGGAAGACCCGGACGTCGTGCTGGGTACGTTCCTTGTCAACTCGGCACCTGCAACTGTCTTGTTTGATTCTGGAGCAACGCATTCATTTGTCACTCAAAGATTTGCATTAAAAAGTGGCATGACCCCTACACCCCTGAATAACCCTATGGTGGTACAAACCCCCGGAGCCGAGATGAGAGCCAAGATAGGCTGTAAAGGAGTCGGTATTACCATTAACGGTGTAGACTTCCTAGCAGACCTTATCATCCTGAGATCGCAAGGCTTGGATGTGATCTTAGGGATGGATTGGCTCAGTAAGCACCAAGGCTTGTTAGACTGTGCCAATCGGACAGTCACTGTGACCAATGACCGGGGAGTCGAAGTCAAGTTTGCTTCCAACTCCTCTTCCGCTCAAGCCGCTAAAGTCAACTGTCTGTCTGAAGTCGGGCTAGATCAAGTACCGGTGGTATGTGAGTATCCTGATGTCTTTCCGGATGAACTACCGGGAATGCCCCCTAACCGTGACATTGAGTTCATCATCGAGCTCGTGCCTGGAGCAGGACCCATCTATAAGAAGCCTTATAGAATGGGGACGGAAGAATTAGCCGAGTTGAAGAAGGAGCTAAGGATGGGATTTATCCGCCCAAGTGCCTCCCCTTGGGGATCTCCTGTTCTGTTTGTGGCAAAGAGGGACGGTACCATCCGCTTATGCATTGACTATCGTTCCCTCAATGAAGTTACAATCAAGAACAAGTATCCACTTCCCAAGATCGAAGATCTGTTTGATCAGCTCAGCGGAGCCAAGGTATTCTCCAAGATCGACCTCAGATCTGGGTACTACCAGCTGAAGATCAGACCCCAAGATATTCCGAAGACGGCATTCGTAACCAGATATGGCCTGTACGAGTGCACGGTCATGTCCTTTGGGTTAACCAATGCCCCAGCATACTTCATGTACCTCATGAATAAAGTCTTCATGGAATATTTGGACAAGTTTGTTGTTGTCTTCATTGATGACATTCTTGTGTTCTCGAAGTCGGAGGAAGAGCACGAGCAGCATCTGAGGATGGTCCTAGACAAGCTTCGTGAGCACCAACTGTATGCCAAATTCCGCAAGTGTGAGTTTCGGCTGCATAAAGTTGGATTCTTAGGTCATGTCTTGACCGAGGAAGGATTATCTGTTGATCCTGCAAAGATCGAAGCTGTGACCCAATGGCAATCTCCAACGACCGGCAAGGAAGTCAGAAGCTTCCTCGGACTAGCGGGCTATTACCGCAAGTTTGTGGAAGGATTCTCTAGCATTGCACGACCAATGACTCAGCTCCTCAAGAAGGACAAGAAGTTCGAGTGGACGCCAAAATGCGAAGAGAGCTTCCAAGAGCTCAAGAAGAGATTGACCACCGCCCCAGTTCTGGCAACACCTGATATTCACAAGGAGTTCGTGATATATTGTGATGCCTCTCAAATCGGATTGGGAAGCGTTCTGATGCAAGAAGGCCGCATCATAGCATACCTCTCCAGGCAGCTACGACCCCATGAGGAGAACTACGCTACTCACGATCTTGAGCTAGCGGCAGTAGTTCATGCCTTGAAGACATGGCGGCATTACCTCCTAGGGAAACGGTGTGAGATCTACACAGACCACAAAAGTCTGAAGTACATTTTCACCCAAAAGGAATTGAACATGAGGCAGCGGAGATGGTTGGAACTCATCAATTTCTATGACCTCAGTGTTCAATATCACCCCGGGAAGGCTAACGTGGTGGCCGATGCCTTAAGCAGGAAGGCTTGCTCTTTGAATGCCGTTATTCAAGTAAGGCAGCCAGCCTTGTTTAAGGAGTTCGAACAATTCATTTTGGAATTGGTCACCCCTGGATTTCTGGATCATTTGGAAGTCAGGCCAACCCTGATGGACGACGTCAAGAAGGCACAAGATGGACATGCAAGCATCGAAGGCATCAAGAAGAAGATGAAGCTGGGCAAGGCCCCTGGATTCTCCGAAGACGAGCACGGGATTGTTTGGTACAAAGGTCGCATCTGCGTACCAAACAACACCGAGCTGAAGACGTTGATTCTGCAAGAAGCCCACGACACTCCATATTCCATCCACCCCGGAGGAACCAAGATGTACCAAGACTTGAAGGCACGATTCTGGTGGCACGGGATGAAGAGAGAGATTGCAACCTATGTTGCAAAGTGTGATGTGTGCCAAAGGGTCAAGGCTGAATATCAGCGACCCGCTGGATTGCTTCAACCACTCAAGGTTCCTGAGTGGAAGTGGGATAAAGTCGGAATGGACTTCATCACTGGATTACCAAGGTCGAATAGAGGACATGACTCTATCTGGGTCATAGTCGATCATTTGACCAAGGTGGCCCATTTCATTCCTGTCAAGACTACCTACTCAGGCAACCAGCTGGCAACTCTCTATATCAATCGAATCGTAAGTCTTCACGACGTTCCCAAGGAGATTGTGTCAGATTGAGGCACCCAGTTCACTTCAAGGTTCTGGAAGAGATTCCAAGAAGCCTTGGGAACCAAGTTGTCTTTCAGCACGGCTTTCCACCCACAGACCGGAGGTCAGACAGAACGAGTCAATCAGATTCTCGAAGATATGCTCCGAGCCTGTGTCCTGGCGTATGGAGCCAAGTGGGAAGACTGTCTCCCTTTTGCCGAGTTCTCCTATAACAACAGTTACCAGTCAAGCCTTCAGATGGCACCATTTGAGGTGTTGTACGGACGCAGATGCCGCACACCCCTCAATTGGTCGGAGACTGGAGAAGGACTAGTCTTTGGACCGGATATTCTCCGCGCAGCAGAAGAGCAAGTCCAACTAGTCAGAGAGCGATTAAAGGCAGCCAAGTCAAGGCAGAAGAGTTATGCTGACACTCGATGCCGAGACATGAGTTTCCGTGTCGGAGATCATGTGTACCTGCAGGTAACTCCTCTGAAGGGAACCAAGCGTTTCCACGTTAAGGGGAAGCTCGCGCCAAGATTCATTGGCCCTTTCAAGATCACCGACCGACGAGGAGAAGTGGCTTACCAGTTGGAACTACCACCTGAGCTATCCGATGTGCACAATGTATTCCATGTGTCGCAACTCCGGAAATGTCTCCAAGTTCCGGACAAGCCCAATCTCTACAAGGATGTGAATCACCAAGCCATTGATCTGCAGCCTGATTTGACCTACCGCGAGAAGCCCATTCGCATTCTGGATGAAGCAGAACGACGTACGCAAAGCCGTACCATCAAGTATTTCAAGGTCCAGTGGAGCAACCACACCGAAGCAGAAGCAACCTGGGAACGAGAAGACTATCTTAGATCCGAGTTTCCCGACCTCTTTTAAGACCTAGTTTAGGAATCTCGGGGACGAGATTCTTGTAAGGGGGGTAGGTATGTCACACCCTGCATTTTGTAACATGTTATTTGTATCTTTCAAGCATGAAAATTTGGACCAGCAAATTTTATTAGCATCATTTGGCTTTTATTTGAAACTGAGTTTTCTTCATGTGCTTTTTCTTGTGCTCATTAAAGTCAACTATGACCTCTTGTAGAATTCATCTCCATACCCAAAACTTCTGCCCAATGATCATGCCAAGTGTTATATAACAGTATAGAATTTTCTTACAAAATTAATTTGGCCAAAATGTATTTTTATAAATTTAGTTTTCCAAAAACCCCTGAATTGAGATTTGCACTGCAAGTACTTGATTTAGGGTGAGAAAGTTATTTCAAAAGGTTTATTTGAGACCTAGTAGTCATAGGACTCCCAGAAACCATAAAGGTATAATTTTAAAAGTTATTTTCCTATTTTATTTAAAAGCTTTTTCTTAAGGCCAGAAATGGTCTTTAATAGGGGAAAATTATTTAAGTATTTCAAAAATATTTGAAAAATTCAGGGAGACTCAGAGGACATATATTGTCCATATATAAGAGTTTCAACACTTGGTCATGTTCAAAATAATGGGCTAAACCCTCTAAAACCCTTTTTGGATATTTCAAGCTTTTGAAATATTTACAAAGGAAATATTCTCCAAAAATTCCAGGGAAATTCTATCATGTCATATATGACATATTTGATGACCTTGCCAAGTCCCATGCCTTGGGAAGCAAGAAAACATCCTCAAACCCCTTCATAACCATTCTGTCCATATTTGAAGTTTGAGCAACCTTACATTGCCAAACTTGTCCAAATGCTCTCAAATTAGGTGCACATGCTAGAATGGCCTAATAAGGCATCTAGACCAAATGGCACAAGATTTGGAATAGAGAAACTTGATCATATCACCCTAAAACCCTTTTTGTTCAAATGCAAATTTGAACAACTTTACATTACCAACTTTTTATCTGGAGCTTCAAACTTTGTGGGCATGATCAATACCCCAAATGATGATGCTACACCAAGTGGTGCATCAAGGGGAGATGATTAGCTTGACTCAATCAAGATGAAACTGTTTCTGTTGATTTCTAGGGTTCACTAAAGTTACATTGCCTACTTTCGTCAAATGAGCCCAAATTTGGTGAAGCACCCTATTTTCTCATGTCTTTCAATCCTGTTAAGTGCCATGTCAAGTAGAAGTCATTTGCTTGACCAAACACTGATCAAACACCTTCTGCAGATTTACAAAAACCCTCATCCTAATCACTTTTACTCTTCTCCATGGCCTCAACTTTTTACCACATGATCATTGAGTCACTAGCTACCCCCAGTAACTTCCCCAGCACCCCAGCTCCATGATTGAGGGGTAAGAACCCAAGTTTACCTTGCTGGACAACATGTTTTCACCAAGTCACCAGCATCCTCCCTCTCTCTCAGCATCTCTAGGGCATCCAAGGCCGCAGGCCATTTCTTTACTCCTCCCCTGACCTTCTAGACACTCTTGGGGCACGTTGGTTTTGACCGGAGCGGCGAGGGCACGGTGGTGCCAGCCATACGCGCGCTCTGGAGCAAGCAACAGTGCGGACATGCACTGTAGGTCCAGCCAATCAGCCTCCCCCGACAGCCTCGGGCCACTCCCTCGCGCCAGTCGATGCTCCTCGACGTCCGCGACCGCCCCGGCGCTGTCCCCCCTCCTCCTGCGCCCTCCAGTGAACATCGCCGCACGCGCACCGGCCGCCCGCAACGGCCACTCTTCTGCCTCGCACGCGCGCGCTCTCCAGAAGCTCCCCCGCTCCTCTTCTCACCTCAGCTGGACGTGGAGCTCGTCCAGCAACACCATGGACTCATCCCTCTTGCCTCCCGCGTGCTGTAGCCTCGAGCCGGAGCTCGCCGGTGCAGTGGACCACGGGCCTCCGTCGATCCCCTATAAATAGGA
>LR738709.1:324108764-324122531 GCA_902687465.1 Secale cereale
CACTGAGCCCCCCAGCACCATCAGTTCGACCCCAGGAGGTCCCAGTGCTCGGGATCAACCGGAGCTCCGCCGCGTCGGGCCGCCGGTGATCTCGCAGTATGGGCCTCCCCTGCTCCTCCTTTCACCCGATTCGGAACCCCCTCACCTCACTGACCATTTCCCCTCTGTTTCCCCTCTCTGTGGCAGTTGGAAACGACCGGAGCGACGACCTCCCGTAGCTCCTCCGCCGTCCCACCTCACCGCCGGCGAACCGGACCTCCCCGGCATGCCGCACCACCACCCCTACACCCGCAACACGACGCTGGTCACGTTCCTGCCCTCCGTTGCCGTCGCCGTGGCCGGAAACCTCGCCGTCGCCGTGGCCGCAAGGTTGGAGATGACAGGCGGGCCCCACCTGTCATCCCCACACCTCTCTCCCCCTCCTCTTTGCCACCGACCCACGGGCCCCGCCCGTCAGGTTCAAAAACCTGACGTGCGCGCACAGGCACCCGTGCGGCTGGGCTGGACCGCCCTGGGCCGTGCACTGTGGCCTCTCTGGCCTAGTTGCACAGGTCTTTTTCTCCTTTTTCTTTTCTCTATTAATTCAAACATTTCTATAGAAAAGAATAATGGTCCAAATAAAATAATTCCAACTCCTAAAATCTTGTAATATTCCAACCTATTTAATGGTACCACTTTCACTCACATCTATGAAACTTTTCTGTTCTGTTCAAATTTAAATTCAAATTTGAGCAATAAAACTCCTGTTCTAAAATCAATAGATTCCATTCTGTAACTCCAAAACTCCAACTAAGATTTTTTTCCCATCTTAGAAATTCCTCTAGTATTTAACAAAAATAAGTTGACATTTTTCTGAGCACTTTGGTTTTTCTGTTTTATTTGTGGTCTTATTTTCCCGTGGTTATTATGCGACGTATAGATCCCGTATTTGACGAAGTTGCTGTGGAAGAAGAAGGAGAAGGATTTGAAGACTTTGAAGACCAAGCCAATCCAGGCAAGCAGCCCTTTGACCATGATACACTTGTTCTTCGGAACCCGTTTGTTTCCGATGCATGATGATAGGGTTACGACAGTAACCTAGTTGATTCCACCATATGATGCATGCCTTAATCTTGATCTTACTATGTGCTAGATGACATGCATATGGTTAGTAGTAATGAATAGTGATGCATGTGTGACATGAACCCTCGTGGTTGAAGTCTTTTACATAAAACCCCGTCGGGTGCCATTCATGCCCGAGGGAGATGATGATGAGTTAGGTGACCACTTGATGACGAAGTGGTGTACCGAGGCAAGTGTGTGTGTTTTTCAAACGGATTGGTTTAAGTTGCGACCGTTATTCCAACCATACATGTGCAACCACACTACCCCTTATGGGACGGGGCTTTATTGATTACTTAGGTCGATACTAGCATGGTGCCCGCATTACTAGTGACGGGAAGACTTGAGGTCTTTCCCGGGATGGGGTCGTGCTTGGATAGACGACCATGACTGTTTTCACAGGGCACCGGACACACCGTTGGTCCCTTCGGGTACGCGTGACATTGAAATTAGGGCAAGTCCCGTGATCTATTGTTTGTACCCGAGGGCCGTGTACCAACGAGTGGACTCTATGTTAGTGTCGTCTAAGGAAAGATAATGACCGGGTGCTTACCCCGGGTACTTGAGGTACCGCGGGTCGTGGATGACACGGAAGTTCCCCGGATCTTGTGGGTAAAGTGTACAACCTCTGCAGAGTGTCAAACTATTCGAATAGCCGTGTCCACGGTCATGGACAGTTGGGTAACCGCTCTTGGGCTACGTCCAATGTTTGTGAAACCATGCGTGTGTAAGTGAGTCAAGGTGGTGACTTGACTCGATGAGTTGAATCTTATTCATGTTGATATCGGTAACCTGTCTTCGAGGTTACGCGAGGTTATTGATGCATAAGCTTGACAGTAGAATATTTATTCTAGCCCTTTGCTAGATTGTTCATTACCGTTCAATTGCATTGTTACTTTGAACCACATCATGGGTTGCTTGCGAGTACTTTCAAAGTACTCATTGGCTTGCCACTGGTTATTTAATTGGCCAGGCATGGAAGAGCAGGATTATGAGGAAGAATTCTTTGGAGACGAACATGCGAACTAGGACACTATCCCAGTCAGAATGCATGTAGGGTTAAGGAAGATGGCATGGGTTCTACCCGTTATCAAAGACTTCCGCTATTTGAGTTATTTGCTATTCAGCCCGTGAGGCTCTATCTATGTAAGACTTGGCCATAATGGCCTTAATTCGTGTAAGACTATTTGTATGGATGTAAGACTCTTGTTATTTCAGCTTCTGTGTGTTCAGTGAGCATTGATCTCTGGGATCACTGTACACGTGCATTCGGTGATCTCGACTTCTAAGTCGGGGTCCCCACAAAGCCTGAATGAGTTTAACGATTACAGAATTGCTCGGCATTCCAAGGCAAATAAATTCAAGTTATTAAGTTGTTCACTCGATAGGAGGAGGACTTGCTGGCTCGATGAAACTGTCCAGGTCGATGCCGTCTGCAATGCGAGTAGCTGCGTCGATGAAGGTCTCCATGAAGTATTGGAATTGAAGCTTCTTGGTGTTGGAAACCTTAAGAGCCGCCAACTTATCTTCTTTGACTTTCTTGCAGTGAATGTGGACGAGTGACAAAGCCACGTCAGCACCGCAGCGGGCAGCTGACTTCTTCCATGCCTGCACTCGGTCCGGGATGCTGTTGAGTCGAGTCATCAGTGACTCGAGGTCGTTTAGAAGGACATCCTTTGGCCATAATTCCTTGTCAATCCAGGACAGCGCGACCTTCAGTCGAGCGATGTAATCTAAGACACTAGCAAGCCGAGATTCCAGTCGCGGCACATTCATTGCAGCTTCGTCCTTGACGGGAGAGTTGATAGGGTCTAGACCTGTCTCAATCAGCTCGGTTTCTTCCTCGAACTTTTGACAGAATTCTGCACACACAAAAAGGTGTTGAAGCGACAGTAACATAATGGAAGAGTTCTCTGCAGATAGTCGGATAAAGAAAGGTACCTTCAAGCATTAGGAACATCTTCTTGGCAAGACCTCCCAGATAAGTTTCTAGTTCGTCTCTCTTCCGAGTGAGAGCATCAACTTTATCTGCCAAGGCCACCTTCTCCTCCTTCAGTTGTACATCTTCCTTCTTCGCCTCATCAACATCGGTTTTCAACTTGTTGTTCTCTTCTTCCAACTTTCCGACAGAAGCTAGCTTCTGATTGGCAAGTTCAGTCTTCTCCCGCGCCATCTTCTGTGCCACTGCAAGGTCAAGATCCTTCTGCTCCAGAGCCTACTTCATTTTGTCTAAAGAAATAACATTCTTTAGACGAGCTTGGAGTTGACGGTTTTCACTACGCACATCTGTTCGAGTGGAATCACTCAGTTTAAAGGTTGAAACGAAAAGATGGCAAGGCGAGCAGTCGACAATTTATTACCCCCCCCCCCCAATATAGCTGCTTCATTTTGGGCTCTCTTCAGGTTCTCCTTAGCCAACTCCAGATCGAGATTGAGCTGAATCTGTTTTTTCTCCAAATCAGCAAACTTGGATCCAAGCTCACAAGATTTCTGCAATTAATAAACAAGACACATCAGTCGACAAAAACCAAGATTGGTCACTTCCGAGTGATAAGATGCAAGGTCAGATTATTATAACAAAAGGAGTTCTAAGACTACCGTCGAATCACACATTCAACAGCAGTCTCGGGGACTACACCTAGTGGGTGCACTTGGCGTGCCCGACTCGTTCGATTTCCCACTCGGCATGGTCTGCCCATCTCGAGTGGAAGGAGTAAAAAAACCATATGTTCTCAGACCACCGCCGACTGCCTGCAGTCGACGGCGGTCTCGGGGACTACACCTAGTGGGTGCACTTGGCGTGCCCCCACGGGTTCAATGGTTCACTCGACACGACCTGGTCGACTTAAGTGAAAGTGCTTCAAAGCAAACGACAAACACTAAGTGGGTGAACAGATGCAAGGTGCAAACTCATGATAGATGCGCATAAAGTTCCAAAACGCTCATCCACGGACATCTTACGAATGATAAAGCAGCAGTTTTGAAGTAGCATATCCTAAAAGAGCAAAGATCAAGCTGAAACTCGATCGGAAATCAACTTACAATCCCACTTACTCGGACGTTGGTTTGAAGGGCAGAGTTGGAATCATAGGCGGCCTTGCTGGTTTCATACACCACCTTCATTCGGTCCATCATTAAGCCTGCCTGGATCATGGCTTCCTTAGCAGCGCCTACTTGATCCTCCAAGACGTGATAGACAACAAAAGGAGGGCTTGTTTGAGCAGACGAGGTAGCCAGAGGAGCTGAAGCTTGAAGTTGCATAGTCGAAGCAGGGGCCTAAGCAGTCGTCGCCGAGGGCTGGTCGGTCGACAAAGGATTAGCAAAAGAAATATAAGTCCGCACTGGATCACCAAGTTGCTGAACGACTAGTTCTGGTGTTGATGTCTAATGAGACACTTTGCTGGTAGGCACCTTCTTGCTCAGAATCCTTCCCCTCCTCCTTGTATTCCTTAGTGGCACTTCTTCATCATCATAATTGTCTGGAAGTTGAATAACATTTGTTGGCACTGCAAAACACTCAATCGTAAGAGTTCAGTCGACCATCAGAACAGTTGACAAAGTAAGAGCATAGCTATGTAGTCGTACCTGCCCGAGAAGTGGCCGCATCTACAGTTTCCGCATCGTCCTGCTCCTTGTCAATATCAATGGACGTCCCTGAAGCAGCAGCACTGAAAGTCCCCAACTTCACCCGGTCAAATAGGAAAAGGAGTTCCTGATCCAAACGAAAACAAAGAGAAGAAACACTCACGTTGAGGTGATAGGTACATCCACCTTGATCCTAGGCAGGGCCTTCTGAGGTTTGGACGCGGCAGCTTTGGCTTGCTTTGGGGCTTTCTCTGATGGCTCGGGAGTAGACGTCCGAGTGCGCTTTGGAACTTGCGTACTCGGCAAAGTTTCTTTGCCACGCCCACCCGCAGGATTCTGCGACTGCTTGGAGCGCCGCTCAGAGCGGGGCGGCGAGTCGGCCTCCTCACTGCTACCAGAATCCTCACTGTCTTCATCACTTTCATCTTCAGATTGCCAGTCGGCACTTCCGCCTTCGCTCTTCGCTCCCTCCAGAAGTTGCTCCCCGTTCGGCATCGAGTACATCTTGGTATAAACCTGCAAGACGCGAGTGAACAAATATCAGTCTGATTCAAGAGCGATTACAGACCAGAAGAAGAAAACACTCAGTATTTTGAGCCTAACCTCTTCTGGCTCGTGGTCAACGTCGAATTGCAGAACCCTCCTGGACCCCCTGGGGTTATCCTTATTCCTAGTGATGCTCTGCAGCCACTGAGCCACCGTCTCCTCGGCAACATCCTCTGGGTGGACCCGAGCAGTGTCTTCAGAGCCCGAGTATCTCCACATCGGATGATTGCGGGCTTAGAGAGGCTGGATGCATCGACTGAGGAACACCTCCAACAAATCCATGCCAGCCACACCTCCCCGAACTAAGTTAACGACCTGTTCGACTAAAAGGGATATCTCGCCTTTCTCCTCTGGGGTCACAATCAATGAAGAAGGCTGGCGGAGTCGCTCCATAGTGAAAGGGGGGAGACCGGGTGACTAAGCAGGAGTCGGAATGTCTTGATGGTAGAACCAGGTCGACAGCCATCCTCTGACTGACTCAGGAAGGGTCATGGGAGGAAAAGTGCTTCTACCCCTACATTGAATCCCTAAACCCTCGCACATTTGAATCACATGCGTCTTTTTGTCAGTCGGATTTTCTTTCTTCACTGATTGGGAACGGCAAGTGAAGATGTGTTTGAATAGACCCCAATGTGGTTGGCAGCCCAGGAAGTTTTCACACTATGAGATGTACGCAGCAAGATACATGATTGTGTTTGGGGGGAATTGGTGAATCTGAGCACCAAAAAAGTTCAAGAAACCCCGAAAGAACAGATGCGGGAGAAGGGAAAAACCTCGATTGATGTGGGTGAGGAGGACACGCTCACCCTTGGTACGTCCATTTTGCATCATGCTTTTATGCTGATATTTATTGCACTATGGGCCGTTATTACATGTTATGTCACAATACTTATGCCTTTTCTCTCTTATTTTACAAGGTTTACATGAAGAGGGAGAATGCCGGTAGCTGGAATTCTGGGCTGGAAAAGGAGCAAACATTGGAGACCTATTCTGCACAACTCAAAAAGTTCCGAAACTCCATGAAACACCATTTCAGAAAATATAAAAAATATCTGGCGAAAGAGATCTGCTAGGGGGGGCACCACCTGTCCACGAGGGTGGGGGCGCCCCCTGGGCGCGCCCCCTGGCTCGTGGGCCAACCGGTGACCCCCCCGATGCCCATCTTCTCCTATATGAGGTGTTTTGACCTGGAAAAAAATCAGAAGGAGGCTTTTGGGACCAGACGCCGCCGTCTCGAGGCGGAACCTTGGCGGAACCAATCTAGGGCTCCGGCGGAGCTGTTCTGTCGGGAATACTTCCCTCCGGGAGGGGGAAATCGTCAGCGCCGTCATCACCAACAACTCTCTCATGTTGGGGAGGGTTATCTTCATCAACCTCTTCACCAGCACCATCTCCTCTCAAACCCTAGTTCATCTCTTGTATCCAATCTTTGTATCAAAACCTCAGATTGGTACCTGTAGGTTGCTAGTAGTGTTGATTACTCCTTGTAGTTGATGCTACTAGGTTTACTTGGTGGAAGACCACATGTTCAGATCCATTATGCATATTAATACCCCTCTGATCATGAACAATATTATGTATTGTGAGTAGTTACTTTTGTTCCTGAGGATATGGGAGAAGTCTTGCTATAAGTAGTCATGCGAATTTGGTATTCGTTCGATATTTTGGTGAGATGTATGTTGTCTATCCTCTATTGGTGTCATGTGAACGTCGACTACATGACACTTCACCATTGTTTGGGCCTATAGGAAGGCATTGGGAAGTAATAAGTAGATGATGGGTTGCTAGAGTGACAGAAGCTTAAACCCTAGTTTATGTGTTGCTTCGTAAGGGGCTATTTGGATCCATATGTTTCATGCTATGGTTAGGTTTACCTTAATACTTCTTTTGTAGTTGCGGATGCTTGCAATAGAGGTTAATCATAAGTGGGATGCATGTCCAAGTAAGGGCAGCACCCAAGCACCGGTCCACCCACATACCAAATTGTCGAAGTAACGAATGTGAATCATATGAACGTGGTGAAAACTAGCTTGACGATAATTCCCATGTGTCCTCGGGAGCGCTTTCCTTCATATAAGATTTTTGTCCAGGCTTGTCCTTTGCTACAAAAAGGATTGGGCCACCTTCCTGCACCTTATTTACTTTTACTATTTGTTACTTGTTACCAAATACCTTATCACAAAACTATCTGTTACCGATAATTTCAGTGCTTGCAGAAAATACCTTACTGAAAACTGCCTATCATTTCCTTCTGCTCCTCGCTGGGTTTGACACTCTTACTTATCAAAAGGACTACAATAGATCCCCTACACTTGTGGGTCATCAAGAATCTTTTCTGGCGCCGTTGCCGGGGAATTTATATAGTGTGCTGAAATTTACTGTCACTTGTTACTATGGCTCATGATCCTTGGAGGGGCTTGTTCGGGGTATCTTCACCCCGACCATAAGAGCAAAGAGTTGCTCCTCAACCTACTGAACCTACTAAAAATGTTTGCTTTGAAATTCCTTCGGGTATGATAGAGAAATTGATAGATAATCCCTTTACAGGAGATGGAACACTGCATCCCGATTTGCACCTAATCTATGTGGATGAAGTTTGTGGATAATTTAAGCTTGCAGGTATGCCCGAGGATGTTATCAAGAAGAAGGACTTCCCTTTATCTTTGAAGGGAGATGCATTGACATGGTTTAGGCTATGCGATGATATTGGATCATGGAACTACAATCGATTGAAGTTGGAATTTCATCAGAAGTTCTATCCTATGCATTAGGTTCATCGTGATCGTAATTATATATATAATTTTTGGCCTCGCGAAGGATAAAGTAGCGCTCAAGCTTGGGGGAGGCTTAAGTCAATGTTATAGCTTCTTTCTGTGAATCAGTTGCTACTCATGTTAACATCCCTAAGGAGAAGTAGTTTAAATACCATTCTCCCATTGAAGTAAAAGTAGTTGAACCTGTTAAAGTTGAAGAAAATACTATCACTTATAATGTTGATCCTATTGTTCCTACTGCTTATATTGAGAAACCGCCTTTCCCTGTTAGAATAAAGGATCATGCTAAAGCTTCAAATGTGGTTCGTAAGAGTAATACTAGAACACCTACACCCTCTGAGCAAATTAAAGTTGAACCTAGTGTTGCTATGGTTAAAGATCTCTTGGTTGAAAATTTAGATGGACATGTTATTTACCTCCAAGAGGAAGCTGCTAGAATATACAAACCTGATACTAGGAATAAACATAGACCTGTTGTAGGAATGCATGTTATTTCTGCTAAAATAGGAGAACATTTCTACCATGGTTTATGTGACGTAGGTGCTAGTGCGAGTGTAATACCTCATTCCTTCCATAAAGAAATTATGCACGATATTGCACCTGCTGAGCTAGAAGGGATTGATGTTACTATTAAGCTTTCCAATAGAGACACTATTTCTCCAATGGGGATTGTTAGGGATGTTGAAGTCTTGTGTGGGAAAGTTAAATACCCTGATGATTTTCTTGTTCTTGGTTCCCAGAATATAATTTCTGCCCCATTATATTTGGTAGACCCTTCTTGAATACTGTTAATGCTAAGATATACTGCATAAAAGATATTGTTACTGTTGGTTTAGGGCATATGTCTCATGATTTTAACTTTGCTAAATTTCGTAGACAACCCCATGATAAAGAATTACCTAGTAAAATTATTGGTCTTGCTTCTATTGTTGTGCCTCCTAACGATCCTTTAGAACAATATCTGCTAGACCATGAAAATGATATGTATATGAATGAGAGAAGGGAAATAGATGAAATATTCTTTAAGCAGGGACCCTTATTGAAAAACAACTTGCTTGTTGAAATTCTAGGCGATCCTCCTCCACCCAAGGGTGATCCCGTGTTTGAACTTAAACCCTTACCTGATACTCTTAAGTATGTTTATCTCGATGAAAAGAAGATATATCTTGTTATTATTAGTGCTAACCTTTCAGAGTAGGAAGAAGAAAAACTATTGAAAACTCTGAAGAAGCACCGTGCTGCTATTGGATATACTCTGGATGATCTTAAGGGCATTAGTCCCACTTTATGCCAACACAAGATAACGTTGGAAGAGGACGCGAAACCGGTTATCGATCATCAACGACGGTTAAATCCTAAGATGAAAGAAGTGGTAAGGAAGGAAATACTAAAGCTTCTAGAGGCAGGTATAATCTATCCAGTTGCTGATAGCCAGTGGGTAAGTCATGTCCATTGTGTCCCTAAGAAGAGAGGTATGAATGTTGTTCCTAATGATAAAGATGAATCGATCCCGCAAAGAATTTTTACAGGTTATAGGATGGTAATTGATTTCCAAAAATTAAATAAAGCTACTAAGAAAGATCATTACCCTTTGCATTTTATTGATCAAATGCTAGAAAGATTATCCAAACATACTCATTTTTGCTTTCTAGATGGTTATTCTGGTTTCTCTCAAATACATGTGTCAAAATGGGATCAAGAAAAGTCCACTTATACTTGTCCTTTCGGTACCTTTGCTTATAGATGTATTCCTTTTGGTCTATGTAATGCACCTGCTACCTTTCAAAGATGCATGATGGCTATATTATCTTATTTTTGTGAAAAGATTGTTGAGGTTCTTATGGATGATTTTTCCGTTTACGGAACTTCTTTTGATGATTGCTTGAGGAACCTTTATCGAGTTTTGCAGAGATGTGAAGACACTAATCTTGTCTTGAATTGGGAAAAGTGGCACTTTATGGTTAATGAAGGCATTGTCTTGGGACATAAAATTTCTGAAAGAGGTATTGAAGTTGACAAAGCTAAAGTTGATGCTATTGAAAAGATGTCGTGTCCCAAGGACATCAAAGGTATACGAAGTTTCCTTGGTCATGCTGGGTTTTATAGGAGGTTCATTAAGGACTTCTCCAAAATCTCCAGGCCTCTGACTAATCTCTTACAAAAAGATGTTCCTTTTGTCTTTGATGATGATTGTTTAGAAGCATTTGAAATACTTAAGAAAGCATTGATATCTGCACCTATTGTCCAGCCTCCTGACTGGAATTTACCCTTTGAGATTATGTGCGATGCTAGTGATTATGATGTAGGTGTTGTTCTAGGACAAAGAGTTGATAAGAAATTGAATGTTGTTCAATAGGCTAGTAAAACTCTAGACAGTGCCGAGAGAAATTATGCTACTACTGAGAAGGAGTTTTTAGCAGTTGTATTTGCATGTGATAAGTTTAGACCTTATATTGTTGATTCTAAAGTAACTATTCACACTGATCATGCTGCTATCAAATACCTTAGGGAAAAGAAAGATGCTAAACCTAGACTTATTAGGTGGGTTCTCCTGCTACAAGAATTTGATTTGCATATTATTGATAGAAAGGGAGCTGAGAACCCCGTTGCAGACAACTTGTCTAGGCTAGAGAATATTCTTGATGACCCACAACCCATTGATGATAGATTTCCAGATGAACAATTAGCTATCATAAGTACTTCTCATACTGCTCCATGGTATGCTGATTATGCTAATTACATTTTTGCTAAGTTTATACCACCTAGTTTCACATACCAGCAAAAGAAAAAGTTCTTCTATGATTTGAGACATTACTTCTGGGATGACCCACACCTTTATAAAGGAGTAGATGGTATTATTAGACGTTGTGTACCTGAGCATGAATAGTAACAGATCCTACGCAAGTGCCACTCCGAAGCTTATGGAGGACACCATGCTGGAGATAGAACTGCACATAAGGTATTGCAATCTGGTTTTTATTGGCCTACTCTCTTCAAGGATGCTCGTAAGTTTGTCTTGTCTTGCGATGAATGTCAAAGAATTGGTAATATTAGTAGACGTCAAGAAATTCCTATGAATTATTCACTTGTTATTGAACCATTTGATGTCTGGGGCTTTGATTATATGGGACTGTTTCCTTCCTCTAATGGGTATACACATATTTTAGTTGTTGTTGATTACGTTACTAAGTGGGTAGAAGATATTCCAACTAGTAGTGCTGATCACAACACATCTATCAAGATGCTTAAAGAAGTTATTTTTTTGAGGTTTGGAGTCCCTAGATACTTAATGACCGATGGTGGTTCACACTTTATTCATGGTGCTTTCCGTAGAATGCTTACTAAGTATGATGTTAACCATAGAATTGCATCCCCTTATCACCCGCAGTCTAGTGGTCAAGTAGAACTAAGTAACAGAGAGCTGAAATTAATTTTGCAAAAGACAGTTAATAGGCAACAACTTCGAAGGCACAAATCCGAAGGTGGTGAACGGTCAAAGAATCAAACATTATATCTCAGGTAATCCTATAAATACTGAAACCAATGTTATTGAAACCGTAACCCCGGAGGAATACATAAGGGACACTTTCCAGAGCGATTCAGACCCCGAAAAGGAAGAGGTATGTGGTACGGTAAGTAAACCGACTCCAAAACAGTTCTAATGGCCATTTTCACCGTTTTGGAATATTTAGAAAAATAGAAAAATAAGAGGCAGTCTGGAAAGGACACGAGGCGTCCACGAGGGTGGAGGGCATGCCCTACCCCCTGGGTGCGCCCCCTGCCTCGTGGGCACCTCGTGTGCCTCCTGGACTCTGATTTCTTGCACGTTACTTCTTTTGGTTGGTAAAAATTCACTATATATTCTCCCGAAGGTTTTGACCACCGTATCACGCAAAAATCCTCTGTTTTTGTTTCAAGTTGTTTCTGTCGCAGAAAAGAGCGATATGTCGTCCCAGAATTTGGAGGGAGAAAGCTATGTGGCTGATCTCCTTGCTGACCCTAAGGTCTATGGGGACTGGGAGCATTATGGTTGGACCACGGAGGAAGAAGAAGACCATGATCCCAAGGGACAGGATTGGACCAGCTCAGATGAAGACGAAGTCCCATTACCTCAACCTGGGGACATGCATGTGGAGTTCAAAAAGTCAAGCCTCCCTGACAGAGCAAAGAAACCTTAGATCGAGTTTATCCCATTTCGCCTCTTGCAGGAAAACAAGCAGGAACTATGCAAGAAGATATTAATCCTTGAGGAGGAGATCAATGACCTAAGGGAGCAAAATTCTATCCTTAAGCGCAAGTTAAGGAACAAGCCTACTCCGTCACCACCTCCGAAGAAGGAGACATAATCATATGCGTATGGGCACTCCCCTTAGCAACTGCCAAGCTTGGGGGAGTTGCCCCGGTATCGTATCACCATCACACTCCTATCTTTAACATTTTTCTTAGTTTGATTCTTTTGGTAATATTTTGATCTAGTAGAATAAAGTTAGCATGATCTAGTTGTGAGCTTTTGCTTTATGATCTTTATCTTTGTAATCAAGTCGGTGAGCTATATAACAAAGATTAGTGTTGAGTCAAGGGCTTGATTTCCTCACTATGGTCATGAGAGAATAAGAGAAAATATAAAATGTATCAAAGAGATCATATTGATCTTATGGAAGGTAATGACTTCACCTATAAAGAGTATGATGAATAAAAGTTGTTGAGAGTTGACAAACATAGTTTTGGTCATCGTTGCAATTAATAGGAAGTAATAAAGAAAGAGAGGGTTCACATACAAATATACTATCTTGGACATCTTTTATGATTGTGAGCACTCATTAAAATATGACATGCTTAAGAGTTGATGTTGGACAAGCAAGACAACATAATGGTTTATGTTTTCTTATATCGAAAATAAAGTATATTGTCATGGATCATCCAACATGTTGAGCTTGCCTTTCCCCCTCATGCTAGCCAAAACTCCTTGCACCAAGTAGAGATACTACTTGTGCTTCCGTACATCCTTAAACCCAGTTTTGCCATGAGAGCCCACCATACCTACCTATGGATTGAGTAAGATCCTTAAAGTAAGTTGTCTTGGTTGCAAACTCTCTAAAATATTTATGATTTATTATTGTGGAAGAAATAAGCTTTATACGATCTTGTGATATGTAAGTAATAAAAGCGACGGACTGCATAATAAAGGTCCCTACCACAAGTGGCAATATAAAGTGACGTTCTTTTGCGCTAAGACTTTGTGCATCCAACCATAAAAGCACATGACAACCTCTTCTTCCCTCTGCGAAGGGCCTATCTATTATTCTTGCCTCATGAGAGTCAAGGTGAAAATCACCTTTCCTTTTTACATTTTATCCTTTGGCAAGCACATTGTGTTGGAAAGATCCTGACATATATACCCAATTGGATGTAAGTTATCATGGTCTATTACTGTTGACATTACCCTTGAGGTAAAAGGTTGGGAGGCAATACCATAGGCCCCTATGTTTCTCTGTGTCCGATTAAAACTCCATACCCATAAGTATTGCGTGAGTGTGAGCAATTGTGAAAGACTAGATGATAGTTGAGTATGTGGACCTGCTGAAAAGCTCTTATAATGGCTCTTTCGCGGAAAATGATAAATTGCAATTGCTTCAATGACTGAGATCATAGTTTGTTGGTTTTCAATGAAGTTTCTGATTCATACTTGACATTGTGAATAGCTTGTTACCTTAGCATAAGAGTCATATAACAATATATATATATATATATATATATATAT
>LR738709.1:324122587-324142349 GCA_902687465.1 Secale cereale
ATGATGCCCTCATGTCCGTATTTTATTTTTATCGACACCTCTATCTCTAAATATGTGGCCATATTTTTCGATATCGGCTTTCGCTTGAGGACAAGCGAGGTCTAAGCTTGGGGGAGTCGATACGTCCATTTTGCATCATGCTTTTATGCTGATATTTATTGCACTATGGGTTGTTATTACACGTTATGTCACAATACTTATGCCTTTTCTCTCTTATTTTACAAGGTTTACATGAAGAGGGAGAATGCCGGCAGCTGGAATTCTGGGCTAGAAAAGGAGCAAACATTTGAGACCTATTCTGAACAACTCAAAAAGCTCCGAAACTCCACGAAACACCGTTTCAGAAAATATAAAAAATATCTGGCGAAAGAGATCTGCCAGGGGGGCCACCACCTGTCCATGAGGGTGGGGGGCACGCCCCCCTGCCTCGTGGGCCAACCGGAGACCCCCCCAATGCCCATCTTCTCCTATATGAGGTGTTTTCACCTGGAAAAAAAATCAGAAGGAGGCTTTCAGGACCAGACACCGCCGTCTGGAGGCGGAACCTTGGCGGAACCAATCTACGGCTCCGGCGAAGCTGTTCTGCCGGGGATACTTCCCTCCGGGAGGGGGAAATCATCACCGCCGTCATCACCAACAACTCTCTCATCTTGGGGAGAGTTATTTTCATCAACCTCTTCACCAGTGATAACCCACAAGTGCAGGGGATCAGTTCTAGCCTCTTTCAATAAGTAAGAGTGTCGAACCCAACGAGGATCTAAAGGCAGAACAAATATTTCCCCAAGTTCTATCGACCACCGATACAACTCTACGCACGCTTGACGTTTACTTTACCTAGAACAAGTATGAAACTAGAAGTACGTTATGGTTTTTGTGCGATAGGTTTGCAATAAAATAAAGAGCGTGTAAATAAAAAGTAGGGGTTGTTAAGATAAAGACACAACTAAATTAGTTTTAGTAGAGATCTTTTTGTCACGAGAAAGTTATTTGTCCCTAGGCAATCGATAACTAGACCGATAATCACTATTGCAATCTTATTTGAGGGAGAGGCATAAGCTAACAAACGTTCTCTTCTTGGATCATATGCACTTATGATTGGAACTCTAGCAAGCATCCGCAACTACTAGAGATCATTACGGTAAAACCCAACCATAGCATTAAAGTATCAAGTCCTCTTATTCCCATACGAAACAACCTACTTACTCAGGTCTGTGCTTCTGTCACTCACACCATCCACCATAAGCAAATCATGAACATATTGCAAACCCTACCGCGAGGATCCCTCACACTTGCGCGACATGGAGAGCACCATAGGACAGCACCAATAATAAAACATGCAACTCAAACCAATCACGATCATCAATTAACCCATAGGACAAAACGGATCTACTCAAACATCATAGGACAGCCATACATCATTGGGAAATAATATATAGCACTGAGCATCATGTTCAAGTAGAGATTACAATGGGTAGAAGAGGGGTTACACTGCTGCATAGAGGGGGGAAGAGTTGGTGATGACGGCGGTGAAGTTGTTGGTGTAGATTGCAGTGACGATGATGGCCCCGGCGGCACCCCGGTGCCACCGGAAGCGAGGGGGAGAGAGCCCCCTCCTTCTTCTTCTTCGAGAAGGGTTCCCCTCTGGTCCATGGTCTCCATGGTGGCGGAGGGGCGAGAGCCCCTCCGAGATTGGATCTGTCTCTATGTCTCTCTCTGTTTCTGCGTTCTCAGATTCTGCCCTTTCACCATTTCTTATATATCCGGAGATCCGTAACTCCGATTGGACTGAAACCGTCGCCCAGTTTTTTTCCCGAAAATTAGCTTTCTTGCGGCCAAAGAAGAGCAGCAAGCGCCTTACGGGGTGCCCACAAGGGTCAGGGGCGCCCCCCTACCTCGTGGCCCCCTCGGGCACTGTCTCGCGTTGGTTCTTCTTCCCATATGTCACAAATATTCCAAAAATATTCTCCGTCCATTTTTATCCCGTTTGGACTTTGTTTGATATGGGTTTTCTGCGAAACATAAAACATGCAACAAACATGAACTGGCACTGGGCACTGGATCAATATGTTAGTCCTAAAAATAATATAAAAAGTTGCCAAAAGTATATGAAAGTTGTAGAATATTGGCATGGAACAATCAAAAATTATAGATACAACGGAGACGTATCAGCATCCCCAAGCTTAATTCCTGCTCGTCCTCGAGTAGGTAAATGATAAAAAAGATAATTTTTGATGTGGAATGCTACCTAGCATAATCTTGATCGTGTAATCTAATCATGGCATGAATATTAAGACACGAGTGATTCAAAGCAATAGTCTATCATTTGACATTAAGACAATAATACTTCAAGCATATTAATAAAGCAATCATGTCTTTTCAAAATAACATGGCCAAAGAAAGTTATCCCTACAAAATCATATGGTCTGGCTATGCTCCATCTTCACCACACAAAGTATTTAAATCATGCACAACCCTAGTTTTAGCCAAGCAATTGTTTTATACTTTAGTATTCTCAAACTTTTTCAACTTTCATGCAATACATGAGCGTGAGCCATGGACGTAGCACTATAGGTGGAATAGAAGGTGGTGATAGACAAAAGGAGGGAGAAAGTTTCACATCAGCCAGGAAAATCAATGGACTATGGAGATGTCCATCAATCGATATCAATGTGAGTGAGTAGGGATTGCCATGTAACGGATGCACTAGAGATATAAGTGTATGATAGCTCAAAAGAAAAATAATGGGTGTGCATCAACTTGCTTGCTCATGAAGACCTAGGGCATTTGAGGAAGCCCGTCGTTGGAATATACAAGCCAAGTTCTATAATTAAAATTCCCACTAGTATATGGAAGTGACAACATAGCAGACTCTCTATCATGAAGAACATGGTGCTATGATGAAGCACAAGTGTGGTAAAAGGATAGTAACATTGCCCCTTCTCTCTTTTCTCTCATTTTTTGGAGGAGCTTTTCTTTTCTTTTTCTTTTTTAGCCCCCATCTCTTTTTTTGGGCCATCTCTTTTTTTGGCCTTTCTCCTTTTTTTGTTTCCTCACACGGGACAATGCTCTAATAATGAAGATCATCACACTTTTGTTTACTTACAACTCAAAGATTACAACTCGAAGGTAGAACAAAATATGACTCTATGTGAATGCCTCCGGTGGTGTACCGGGATGTGCAATGATCTATCATAGCAATGACATCAAAAAACGGACAAGCCATGAAAACATCATGCTAGCTATCTTACAATCATGCAAGGCAATATGACAATGATGGTGCGGGTCATAATAAACTGAACGGTGGAGTTTCATGGCAATATATCTTGGAATGGCTATGTAAATGCCATAATAGGTAGGTATGGTGGCTGTTTTGAGGAAGGATATAAGGTGGTTTGATGCACCGGCAAAAATTGTGCGGTACTAGAGTGGCTAGCAAGGTGGAAGGGTGAGAGTGCATACAATCCATGGACTCAACATTAGTCATAAAGAACTCACATACTTATTGCAAAAAAATATTAGCCATCAAAACAAAGTACTACATGCATGCTCCTAGGGGAAGGGTTGGTAGGAGTTAACCATCGCGCGATCCCGACCTCCACACAAAGGATGACAATCAAAAAATAAATCATGCTCCGACTTCATCACATAACGGTTCACCTTACGTGCATGCTTCCGGAATCACAAACCTCAACACAAGTATTTCTATAATCCACAACTACCCTCTAGCATGACTCTAATATCACCATCTTTATATCGCAAAACTATTGCAAGGAATCAAACATATCATATTCAGCGATCTACAAGTTTACGTGAATGATCAGTTCCTGTCAACTCTCTAAATAGATATAAGTGAAGCAAGAGAGTTTTAATTCTTTCTACAAAAGTTATGCCCATGCTCTAACAAATATAAGTGAAGCAAAAGAGCATTCTACAAATGGCGGTTTTCTATGTGAGGAGAAACAGGCAATCCAAACTTCAACTGATATAAGTGAAGCACAAGAAGCATTCTATAAAGCCATACTCAAAAGATATAAGTGAAGTGCAAAGAGCATTCTATAAATCAACCAAGGACTATCTCATACCAGCATGGTGCATTTATTAAAAAAAAAAAAAGCACGCAACGCTCCAAGAGTTTACGCATATCATGTGAACGAAACAAATCCGAAAACATACCGATACTTGTTGAAGAAAGATGGGATGCCTTCCAGGGCATCCCCAAGCTTAGACGCTTGAGTCTCCTTGAATATTTACTTGGGGTGCCTTGGGCATCCCCAAGCTTGAGCTCTTGCCTCTCCTCCTTCTTCTCACATCGAGACCTCCTCGATCTTCGAACACTTCATCCACACAAAACTTAACTGAACTTTTTAGTGGCGGGGTTAGTGCATCTGATCAATAAAATCACATCATGTACTGCTCTAACATTATTGTATAATTATGAACAAAAATTACCCACAGTATGCTATCACAATTCTATGGCCCCAAGTCAAGGAGGCTTCAACAAGAATTCAAACATATGCAAATAATGAAGCTATAACAGCAATCTGTGAAAACTGGACAGTCTGTAGTAATCTGAATATTAACCATACTTCTATAACTCTAAAATTCTGTAAAAATTAGGAAAAATCAACAATTTGTATAGCAAGACTTTGCAAAAAGTTTCAGATCCTTTCGACGTCCTAGTAAAAAATGTAAAATCGTGCACTACAGCCAAAGTTTCTGTTTTTGCACCGCACAAACCAACAAGCAGTTTACTCATCCTAAAGGAAACTCTTGGCACATTATTTTTATAATACAATGAAATTGTACAGGGGGGGTAATTTTTTAAAAAAAGTTTCTGTAATCAAGGTTCACAAAGTTTCCATGGGCATGAACAAAGTTCAAGGCTAGCTCCCACTTTAACAATGCTCGTCTTTCTCACTTTTGCTTTTCTTTTTGAAAAAGTTTTCGGTTCCCATATTTATTTTTTTTGTTTTTAAACTTTATAAAAGCACACAGCAGAAATAAATGTCTCTCTAAAACTTCTGGGTTGTCTCCCTGGCAGCGCTTTCTTTAAAGCCATTAAGCTAGGCATATAGTGCTCAAGTAATGGATCCACCCGGATCCCAAGGTATATCAAAGCCAATTTTAATTAGCAATGATTTGACATTTAGTAGTGAGCACAAAGTGATATGTGTCATGCAACAACGAAGTCTAACTCTCTTCCTATGCATCTGCATGTCATACAAGAACAATTCATGCACATCAAGTAAAGGCCAATGCATAGTATAAGCAGTTTCTTGCAATTTTATCATGTTGGAAACATAGAGAGGCGGAGATGTAGTTCCTCTCTCATAATAGTTGCACGTAGGAGCAGCAAGCACATGCATATTATACTCATCAAAATCATCACGTGTAACGGAAAAAGGCAACCCATCAATATAATCCTTAATAAGTGCAAACTTCTTCGATATAGTGTAGTTTGGAGAATTCAAAAAGATAATAGGACTATCATGCGTGGGTGCAATAGAAACAATCTCATGTTTAACATAAGGAGCTATAGCATGTTTATCTCCATAAGCATAATTCATATTGGCATCTTGGCCACAAGCATAGCAAGCATCATCAAAAAGGGATATTTCAAACGAATCAAAGGGGTGATGGCAATCATCATAGCAATCATCCTTCGGTAAGCACAAAGGGAAATTAAACAATGTATGAGTTGAAGAGGTACTCTTATTAGAAGGTGGGCATGGGTAGCTAATCCGCTCTTCCTCCTTTTGTTCTGCGCTCTCCTCGTCATCTTTTTCATCTAATGAGCTCACAATGTCATCAGTTTCTTCTTCCAAAGTTTCCTGCAAAATATTAGTCTCTTCTTGGACAGTGAAGACTTTCTCAATAAACGCATCAATATTGGAGTTATATCATATTTCAAATAGCAACATTTCAATATAGCAAGATTTTCAGGCCTATAAACATCATCATCAAAAGCATCATACTTTTTAAACAGAGATTCAATTTCATAAGCACCCTTAAAAGCAATGAATTCTTCTATTTGTTCCACATCATAATAATCATATATACCATTAGCATAAGAAGCTAAGGTTTAATTATCATTAAATTTGCATGTAAAGGGAAGGTGTGGAGCCTTCATCCTAGAGAAACAAGTATAATCATAGCCCAAGCATAGTTGCCGAGCATACCAACGCAACATATAAATTTGATCCCATAATAGTTTCCGTTTTTGTGTCAAGCGATAATCCGTAAAGTATTCACGTTGATCCAATGTTACTCCCATTATATAGTTGAATGGGGTTTTCTCAGGATTATCAAAGTAGTACATAATATCTTTCACATAATGAGCATCGAGGGTTTTAGGAGGTTCCCCGTCTCCATGAGTAGCAAGTACACCTAAGTTTTTTGGTATTTCATGTTCCATATCCATAACTAAAGATAGAGAACAACTTAGAACAACAAATAAAATCTACTTAGTGATAAAGCAAACAAGCACACACGAGAATATTCACCCCACGCTATTGGTCCCCGGCAACGGTGCTAGAAAAAGGTCTTGATAACCCACAAGTGTAGGGGATCAGTTGTAGCCTCTTTCGATAAGTAAGAGTGTCGAACCCAACAAGGAGATAAAGGCAGAACAAATATTCCCTCAAGTTCTATTGACCACCGATACAACTCTATGCACGCTTGATGTTTACTTTACCTAGAACAAGTATGAAACTAGAAGTACTTTGTGGTTTTTGTGGGATAGGTTTGCAAGAAAATAAAGAGCGTGTAAATAAAAAGTAGGGGCTGTTAAGATAAAGACACAACTAAATTAGTTTTAGTAGAGAGCTTTTTGTCACAAGAAAGTTATTTGTCCCTAGGCAATCGATAAATAGATCGGTAATCACTATTGCAATCTTATTTGAGGGAGAGGCATAAGCTAACATACTTTGTCTTCTTGGATCATAGGCACTTATGATTGGAACTCTAGCAAGCATCCGCAACTACTAAAGATCATTAAGGTAAAACACAACCATAGCATTAAAGTATCAAGTCCTCTTATTACCATACGCAAACAACCTACTTACTCGGGTATGTGCTTCTGTCACTCACACCACCCACCATAAGCAAATCATGAACATATTGCAAACCCTACATCGAGGATCCCTCACGCTTGC
This sequence comes from Secale cereale, assembly GCA_902687465.1. Classification (NCBI taxonomy): domain Eukaryota; kingdom Viridiplantae; phylum Streptophyta; class Magnoliopsida; order Poales; family Poaceae; genus Secale; species Secale cereale. The sequence goes on from LR738709.1 coordinate 324,129,742, forward strand.
GCGACATGGAGAGCACCATAGGACAACACCAATAATAAAACATGCAACTCAAACCAATCATGGTCATCAATTAACCCATAGGACAAAACAGATCTACTCAGACATCATAGGATAGCCATATATCATTGGGAAATAATATATAGCGTTGAGCACCATGTTTAAGTAGAGATTACAGCGGGTAGAAAAGGGGTTACACCACTGCATAGAGGGGGGGAAGAGTTGGTGATGACGACGGTGAAGTTGTTGGTGTAGATTGCGGTGACGATGATGGCCCCGGCGGCACTCCGGTGCCATCGGAAGCGAGGGGGAGAGAGCCCTCCTCCTTCTTCTTCTTCCTTGACCTTCTCCCTAGGTGGGAGAAGGCTTTCCCCTATGGTCCATGGCCCCCATTGTGGCGGAGGGGCGAGAGCCCCTTCGAGATTGGATATGTCTCTCTGTCTCTCTTTGTTTCTGCGTTCCCAGATTCTGCCCTTTCATCGTTTCTTATATATCCAGAGATCCGTAACTCCGATTGGACTGAAACCTTCGCCCAGATGTTTTTCCGAAAATTAGCTTTCTTGCGGCCAAAGAAGAGCAGCAACCGCCTTACGGGGTGTGTCGTGGTTTTGTCATGGCAGATGTCCTAGCAAAAGGACTTAGTCGTGAGGCCATCGCTACGGGTTAGCTTAAAGGGGTTAAAGTGGACAAGGACACAGGGATTTTATACTAGTTCGGACCCTTCGATGAAGGTAAAAGCCTACGTCTAGTTTGGTGTGTATTGCTAGGGTTTCGATGACCAGGGAGTGAATCCTCTTTGCCTGTGTCTCGAGCTGTTGTTCTCTCCCCTGAACCGTCGCCGGGTCGTCCCTTTATATAAGAGGTGACGCCCGGTCTGGTTTACAGAGTCCCGAGGCCGGTTCATAAACGTGTCCGCCTCGGTCTCTATTCTTTCTATCTTACATCTCAAGTTACATAGTATGGCGGTTTACAAATCATGGGCCCTAGCACTTGGGCTCTAAACCTCTTAGGCTGAAATCTCTTACTTCATGCTCCGTTGGGTTTTAGCAAAATAATCTTGATAACATAAACCGGCCCCTCCTGGGCGGTTTATACCTGGTAGTAATATCCCTGACATTAGGCCCCAGATTGATTTAAACCTGTTCATGTCAATCTTCAAAGTCTTGTACAGATCTTCCCTTTACGCAGCTTCAAAATGCTTCATAAACCGGCGTGACGTCATTTCCTCAAATCACTTTAAACCGCCGTGACGCCATCTGCATATTTAATACTTGTACCTGTTTTTTATCTTTATCCATTAAAGCTCCGTAGATCGAGGCGACCGTATCGTCCATATCTGCTTTTTGGGCTCCTCGATTCCCGCACCTGCCGTTTTATCCCTTCGGCTTATAAATAGGGCAGAGGGGCATCTCTTTTTCCCCCTTGCCTCTTCTTCTTCCTCTATCCACTTGCGCTCGAGCTCCGCCGCCGTCCGTTGAACTCTGCGTCTTCGTCGAGCCCGGCCGCTGCATCAACCTGAACGTTTCCAGAGATTCGCCAGTGCCTCTCCGCACCCGTCGCCTCGGGTACATCCTCTTCTTCCCTTCTCATAGATCTCAGTTCTAGGTTTTCCTCATGCGAGCTCGTGGATAGGTCCTTGTTCTTCGCAGTTCTTTGCCATAGCCAGTAGTTCGCCGTAGATCTCAAACTTTAGGTCAACAACCGTAAGAATGACTCCGCTCCATCGTTGTAGCTTTATCTCTCCCAATACGATCAGTTAGACTGAATCTGTTTAGGACCTTCATCGCGTCTACTGAATATAACTTGAATTATTTCTGATTTTTCCACATGCTATAGATCCGTATTTTACTGTTGTTTGTGTGGAAGTTGTTTCCCCAAAACTTCAGATCTGCGTCTTGTTTGCCTGTGTTGGCGGTTTAGCTTTTTTTCAAACTTCATAATCCGGTAGATGTCATTGTTATAGCTATTCCGGATATTTAACCCGGTAGATACCATTAGGTCTCTCCTTAAACCGCCGTTTAAACCAGTACCTTCATAGAGCATGACGGTTTAAATCTGCGTAGATCACAAACCGGCTCTTCATTGTATTTTCAGCCTTTCCCTTGCGAAAAGATGACTACTCAAGCCAAACAGTTTGTCTCCTGCAACTGGGTCCAATCCCGTATCACCGAGGATGATTTAGAGAAAATTGCCTCAATTGGCGCTTTAGGCCCAAAGGATGTCCTCCACTCGAGGGCTCCCGGATCAGAATGTCCTCTAGAGCCCAAGGACGGAGAAATCGTCGTCTTCTTCGATCACTTGGCCCGGGGATTCAACCCTCCTGGGTCAAAAAAATTTCGCGATGTGTTAGCAAACTTTCAGCTTCACCCACAAGACATTGGTCCCAACACTGTATCAAACATTTGCAACTTCCAAGTCTTTTGTGAAGCTTATCTGCAAGAGGAGCCAACAGTGGAGCTATTCCGGGACTTCTTTCATTTAAATCATCGTACTGAATTTCATGATGGCCCAAATACTGAACTTGGCGGAATGTCTATTCAGAAGAGGAAGGATGTTAGTTTTCCTCACGCCACTCTTCACAGCCATCCAAAGGACTGGAACCAGACTTGGTTCTACTGCATAGACACTTCACCGGAAGGTGAAAATCCACTACCGAGTTATCACTCCCACCGTCTTCCAGAGAACCACCCTTTTCCACAGTGTTTAAGTGCCCAGGAGCGAGCTCAATATGCCCCTCCGCTTTCAAAACTCAGGGTATTTGTAGCCAATGGACTGACAGGAGTTGACTTTGTTCGCTGCTGGCTTTCTTGGAGTATTCTCCTGCTAAGCCGGCATTCCGGTTTAATGTGTGAGTATACTGGGAATCCCAAGGACCCTTTGCGCCACACAGAGACGATGCTACGGGAAAACAAGATCAATGAATCCGTCAAGAAGCTGCTGAATCTACCTCTAGAAGCTCGCACTCAAACCGGTCTACCACCCTTCTGCGCGACCAACAAACCAACATCGGTAAGAATTCCTTCTGCCATTTTCTTTGTTTTAATCCGTCTGCAGCATTTGTCTTGAAGTGTCTTTATTTCTTTCAATAGGACAATGACCCTTTTTGGAAAAGGAAGACCCAGGATAAACCGGTGAAGGCAGCTCGCCAAAAGACCCTGGCTGTTAAGAGAAACAAGAAGAAAAGCACTGTCGCGTCGGGATCTAATGCGGAAGAAGATGATCCGGCCTTCGAGGTACCGCCTAATTCTTTTGATTTCCTTGTCTTTTCTTTATCTGCATTTTTATTAACAATAATTGTTCCCAGGGACGTGTCGAGGGTAGGAAAGCGGACGCTGTAGAGATAATCACGCTTTCTTCTGATTCAGAACCGCTGCCACCACCAAAAATTCATCGGACAGTCCGGAAATTTCAATTTTCTCATCCTTATGCTCATTTGGATCCAAACTTTCTTTTGAAGAAGCAGCAACATGAAGCGCGCCGCACCACTCGTCATAGCGGTCATGCTATTGAATCAACCGGATTAACGCACACTCCAGCTCGGTGGCGTCATTCCGAGGTTTTACTTACTACAACTGCTCTTTTCCCCAAAGCACGTCTTATTCGACAACCCCTTAATCCATCTGACATGAATTATCAGGAAACTCCTCTCTCATCTTCTGGCGAATCAACAGCCACACAAATTCCTCCCATTAAGACCGTTCTTGGGTAAGCTGTCTTTCACTCTTTCCGGTTTAACTTTTCATCTTTGACTCTTCTGATTTTCATTATCTCTAACTTGCACAGTAAGCCCAAGCCTAGCAAAAAGGCCAAACTGAGCAAACCGGTAGCCGACAATACCGCTCCTGAACCGGCAGAAGATCCTGAGCTTGCTGATCCTTCGGAAGACAACGTTGAGATTCCGCATGATGATCCTCCTCCTATGGACCAAGAAACCTTTGTTGATCAGGGGAGCGATCCCATGGAGCGTGACCTTGAACCGGCCAGCCCTGCCCGGGCTAGTCCTGCTCCTGCTAGCCCTGCTCCTGATAATTCCCCTAAGCCAACGACCGCTTCACCTGGTGATGTTGAAATCACTGGGACTGGTTTTACCACCCAGGGGAGCCTGTCGCTTTGGCCAAACACAGTGCCCAGGAAGAATTTCTCAACAAGGACAAGGGCAAGTGGAATACTGACTTGTCCAGCTATGCTCAGCTCAGCGCTCAGGAGCTTCATTCGGATACTTAAACCGGCTACATACCAGCCGTGATTATGAAGTTGGATTGGTAAACCTAAAGAAGGAATGTTATGAGGTAACTTCTTTTCATTTGTCTTTGTCCTCTATTTCTGCTTGTTTCTTGTAATTGTACCTTTACTCCATCGTAGCCCCCAAGTGTCGGTTTAGCCTTTTAGGGTGAACCGGAACTTCAGTAGATCTAGTAGATAGCTTTGTTTTGCACATGTGTAGCCCCCAAGGGCCGGTTTACTTCCTTTAGGGGGAACCGGGACTTCTCCTGTTTGTCGAACAATGTCACATTAGCCCCCAAAGTGCCAAGTATATAACTTGTTTATGTGCTTGGGACTTGTCTGAAAAAATTGCCTGTTTTCACTACAAATATACATTAGCCCCCAAGTGTCAAGTGCATAACTTGTTATGTGCTTGGGACTTTGGTTGAATTTCTCCATGAATATCCGATATACTTTCATTTTTGGTAGACTGACTTGAATCGGAGGGCCTCTGAAATAAATGAGCTCCGGGATAACTTAAAATTCCAAGAGACTGCTGCTTCTAAAGTCAAGGATGAGCTTATACTTGCTTTAGCCAATATGGAGAAGATAAAAAAGGACTTTGAAACAGAGCGGTCAGCCTGGGAGGTTGAAAAGGCTGCTCTAGAGAAGAGAGCTAGTGATGCAGATGTTGCTCTTAATCCGGCGACAGAGGAGCTATCCAGATTGAGGCAGCAAATAAATGACATGACGTCTGCCATCTTTGGTAAGTACTCTTAACATAACCTTATCCTTGCAATCCTGTACTGTTCCGGTTTGACTCATAATTTTGATGCAGGGAGGCGCATCACTCATCTTGGCGATGATGTGCGAAAGAAATTGAAAGCTGCGTACACTCTGGTGGAGCAACTTTATTCCGGCGCTCAGAGGGCAATCAGCGCTATCTCGCACAACAAACCGGCTCCTACCACCATCCAAGGTACCTTGGAAAAGCTGTCTATTCTGCCTGCCCGCCTTGTAGAAGTGAAGAAGTCATCTGCAAGAGCAGGCGCTCTGATGGCTTTAACCTGAGCGAAGGCTTGGGGTTCCTGACTTTGATCCGACGGAGGCAATGAACGGCTATCCAAGCATGAAGGAAGATGGATCAGCCTTTTCCAGTGATGATCTTCGCGCCTTAACCAAGGATATGCGGCCTCTTTCTAGCAAACTTGCTGATGAAGCCGATCTATCAAGATATCATCCAGGCTATGATGCGGAGAACGTGTGGGCGGAGCATCCGTCTTATGATATTGAAAACCTTATTCCGCCCGTTCGTAAGCACACCTTTGCTCCTGACATTGATCCGTCAGATCTCATAAATGACGAAGTTTATATCCGAGATCTGGCCAAGATTAACTGGACCACCACTGACTTCCAGCAGCTGGAAGAAACCGCCGAAGACCCGGAGTAAGCTGACCCTCAGTCTTCATAGCGAGCTGATGCAGAATCTTAAACCAGCACCGGTTTAACTTTATGTCTCAGTACTTTGAGGAAAAACTGATATTCTTTTGGGCCTTCCAGCGCCTTGTAATAGGATAGCTGAGATACTCTGCGTTCGTCCCATACTTATATTTTGTGAGATTGCTTTGATTGGCAACTTCTTAAATATATCTTGCTTTCCATGCTTTTGACGGTTTATTCTACCTGTTTCTGCATAAAACAATGTTCAAAGTGTCCTGGCGGTTTATCGTCGGACGGGTCATAATGCCCAAGCACATGATCTAAGTTGATAACTTAAACTGTGTATAAAGTATAAGTATGTATCATACCTGTGATTAAGTGTATCACAATAAACCTTAATCCGGCAGGAAGATATAATGATTCAAGATGTAAGTGCCGATGACTCCCTTGATTATTTGTCGGTTCAGCATGAAAACCGAACCGGGTTATGATGAACTCCGGTTTAGCTGTAGTTAGTACTGGTGTTTATAACCCAGACTAGAATTCTGTAAACACAGATGTAGTGGCAACGTATAGTCATCCACTTCCTGAATCGATGGACTTGGGTGAAAAACCAATGACCTTAATTATAAAGATTTGATAAAACATAAAAAATAAAAATGAAGTTTTGGGCAAATAAGACCATGTAGTCGAGGCTTTTTACGAGCTGCCAGGCTTCAAATTCGAGGCTTTTTATGAGCTGCCAGGCTACTGTCATTAACCATTTTGCAAAGTGTTAAGATGGTCCTCAATCCTTAACCAAATCATCAATGTCAAATGCTACCAAGTTCAAAAAATCTCGTAAAGATTGACTTGTGTAATCACTTGATGATCGTCAATTTAACGTTACTGAGTTCAGGGTCTGTATAGATTGACTTGTGTGTACGTTCGACGGATCGTACCAGGTTTACCTGGATGGAGTGACTTACTTTATGCACGCAGGTTAATCCAGGGTTTTAGGTGTATACACCAAGCTTCCAAGCCGTGTTTACTACAAGGGTTGTTAACTCGTTGATGTCTTGCATCAGGATCCCCCAGGTAGCATTTGATCATTGCTCATCGGGGCCTATGTTTGAGTTGTGCTAGGCATCAAACTCTCTTTTGCCCCTCATCATCTTGTGGAAATTGCCGAAGCAACCAAAGTTATGCTCTTATGATGGCCTTGATGTGGTCGCCGGTTTAAGAGGCCATAGGAACTCCCTTGCCCACAGAAGCCCCCATGTGATACTCTTATGAAAAAGGCGGCTGATACCCCGCTTTATCGGGGGCGCCAGTTTATTATATTAATCATAATATATACATTGTAAAGATATGTACATAAAGCGGAGCCTATGGCTCAGGCATAGTAAGGTCGAAGAAGAGCGATGTTCCACGGCCGTCTGGTCTCCTCCTCCACCGTACGTGAGTCCTTATGTTCTCGAACGTCAACGAGGTAGTATGATCTGTTGTGCAGGTTCTTGCTGACCACAAAGGGTCCTTCCCAATGTGGGGATAGCTTGTGCATGTCTGTCTGGTCTTGGATGAGCCGGAGCACCAGATCTCCTTCTTGAAACGTCCTGGTTTTAACCCGACGACTGTGGTACCGGCGCAGATCTTGCTGATAAATCGACGATCGAGCTGCTGCCGTGTCCCGTTCTTCATCCAGCCGGTCCAATGCATCTTGCCTTGATTTTTCGTTATCCGCTTCAACGTAAGCCTCCACCCGCGGCGAGTCATGACGGATACCACTAGGGAGGACCACTTCAGCTCCATATACCATGAAAAAGGCGTGTACACTGTGGATCTGTTAGGTGTAGTGTTGATGCTCCATAGTACAGAAGGTAACTCCTCCACCCAACAACCCGGTGTCCTCTGCAAAGGAACCATAAGCTAGGGTTTGATGCCTCTCAAGATCTCTTGATTGGCTCTCTCCGCTTGGCCATTAGACTGAGGGTGAGCTACTGATGATACATCAAGGCTGATGTGCTCTCGTTGACAGAACTCCTCCATAGCCCCCTTGGATAGATTGGTACCATTATCAGTTATAATGCTGTGTTGAAAGCCAAACCAGAAAAACACCTTTTTGATGAACTGAACCGCCATTGCTGCATCACACTTACTGACTGGTTCCGCTTCAACCCATTTGGTAAATTTGTCCACTGCCACTAAAAGGTGGGTCTTCTTGTCTTGGGATCTCTTGAAGGGTCCAATCATATCAAGCCCCCAAATCGCAAACGGCCAAGTAATTGGAATCATCCTCAATTCCTGCGCCGGTATATGAGCACGCCGTGAGAACTTCTGGCAAGCATCACATTTTCTGACCAAGTCCTCTGCGTCGGCATGAGCCGTCAGCCAGTAGAACCCATGACGAAAAGCTTTAGCTACCAAAGACTTTGAACCGGCATGATGACCGCAATCTCCTTCATGGATATCTGTAAGAATGTCACAGCCCTCCTCTGGTGACACACACCGCTGAAGCACCCCAGAGACGCTGCGATGATGAAGTTCTCCATTGACAATAGTCATTGACTTGGATCGCCGGATTATCTGTCTAGCCAAGACTTTGTCCTCTGGTAAATCACCTTGGTTCATGTACGCCAGGTAGGGGAGCGTCCAATCCGGAATAACATGAAGCGCCGCGACCAACTGTGCCTCCATATCAGGAACAGCCAAGTCCTCTTCTGAAGGTAATTGCACTGACGGATTGTGTAATACATCCAAGAAGGTATTGGGTGGAACCAATTTACGCTGAGAACCCAGCCGGCTTAACGCGTCAGCCGCTTCATTCTTTTGCCGGTCTATGTGATCCACCTGATAACCCTTGAAGTGTCCAGCAACAACGTCTACCTCTCGTTGATACGCTGCCATGAGTGGATCCTTGGAATCCCACTTGCCAGATACTTGATGTGCCACCAGGTATGAATCGCCAAAGCATTTAACCCGGCTTAAGTTCATCTCCTTGGCCATCCATAGACCATGGAGGAGAGCTTCATACTCAGCTGCATTGTTAGTACAAAGGAACATTAAACGGAGGACGTAACAGAACTTATCACCTCACGGGGAAGTTAACACGACTCCAGCCCCCGAGCCCTCCAATTGTCTGGACTCGTCAAAGTGAATAGTCCAATATGTGTGATCCGGCTTTTCCTCGGGTGCTTGCAACTCTGTCCAATCGTTGATGAAATCCACCAATGCCTGGGACTTTATCGCAGTGCGGGGCACATACTTCAATCCGTGCGAGCTAAGCTCAATGGCCCACTTTGCAACCCGACCAGTAGCCTCTCTGTTCTGGATTATATCCCCCAATGGAGCTGAACTGACAACAGTGATTGGATGGCCTTGAAAATAGTGTTTTAGCTTCCGGTTTGCCATGAAGACTTCGTATACCAATTTCTGCCAATGAGGGTATCTCTGTTTTGATTCAATGAGCACCTCACTCATGTAATAAACCGGTCATTGAACCGGATATTCTTTGCCTGCCTCCTTGCGCTCTACCACAATGGCAACGCTTACTACACGGGCATTAGCAGCCACATACAACAACAGCGGCTCATTGTCAACTGGGGCAGCAAGGACAGGTGGCTCTGCTAATTGCTTTTTCAAATCCTCAAACGCAGCATCAGCGGCATCACTCCAGATAAAGCGATCTATCTTTTCCATCATCTGATAAAGCGGGATAGCCTTCTCCCCCAAACGGCTGATAAACCGGCTGAGCGCTGCAATACGGCCAGCCGCGCGTTGGACATCATTGATGCACGCCGGTTTAGCCAAGGATGTAATCGCCTTGATCTTCTCTGGATTAGCTTCGATTCCCCTGTTTGATACTAAGAACCGCAAGAGCTTGCCTGCTGGAACACCGAAAACGCACTTCTCCAGATTAAGCATCATTTTATAAACCCGGAGATTGTTAAAGGTCTCTTTCAGGTCTGTTACCAATGTCTCCTCCTTCCTGGATTTCACCACAATGTCATCCACATATGCATGAACATTTCGCCCTATCTGTCCATGAAGGCAGTTCTGCACACAACGCTGATAGGTCGCCTGGGCACTCTTAAGCCCAAATGGCATAGATACATAGCAGAAGGCTCCAAAGGGAGTTATAAAGACCGTCTTCTCCTAGTCCTTAACTGCCATCTTGATCTGATGATAACCTGAATATGCGTCCAAAAAACTTAGCCGCTCACAACCTGCCGTAGCATCAATGATCTAATCAATACGGGGGAGGGCAAAGGGATCAGTTGGGCAAGCTTTGTTCAGATATGTGTAATCAACACACATTCGCCAAGTGCCATTTTTTCTTAAGCACCAGCACCGGATTAGCCAACCACTCCGGATGAAAAACCTCAACTATAAAGCCTGCCGCCAAGATCCTAGCCACTTCTTCTCCAATAGCCTTGTGCCTTTCTTCATTGAAGCGGCGCAAAAATTGCTTAACCGGTTTAAACTTAGGATCAATGTTGAGATTGCGCTCAGCAAGTTCCCTCGGTACACCCGGCATGTCAGAAGGTTTCCATGCAAAGATGTCCCAATTCTCACGGATGAACTCGATGAGCGCGCTTTCCTATTTCGGATCTAGGTTAGCACTGATGGTAAACTGCTTGGATGAATCGCCAGGAACGAAGTCAACCTGTTTGGTCTCTTCAGCTGATTTGAACTTCAAGGCCGGATCATATTATGTGGTTGGTTTCTTCGGCGGAGACATATCCACCGGATCAACATTGTCTTTATAGAACTTCAGCTCCTCAGTTGCGCAAACTGCTTCAGCATAAGCTGCATCACCTTCGTCGCACTCCAACGCAATCTTGCGACTCCCATGGACCGTAATGGTTCCCTTGTGTCCTGGCATCTTGAGCTGTAGATAAACGTAACACGGCCTTGCCATGAACTTGGCGTAAACCGGTCGCCCAAACAAAGTGTGATACAGACTCTTGATCTTTACCACTTCAAAGGTCAAGGTCTCTGACCTGGAATCATGTTCATCTCCAAAAGTAACCTCCAGATTGATCTTGCCAACTGGATACGCCGATTTACCCGGCACTACCCCATGAAAAACTGTATTGGACTGCTGAAGCTTCTTATCTGTCAGCCCCATACGCCGGAAAGTCTCATAATATAGAATGTTAATGTTGCTGCCTCCGTCCATAAGCACCTTGGTAAACTTGTAGCCACCCACCTGAGGTGCCACAACTAGAGCCAGCTGACCCGGATTATCAACCCGGGGCGGATGATCCTCTCTGCTCCACACAATGGGCTGCTCTGACCAACGCAGGTAACGTGGCACCGCCGGTTCAACAGAATGTACTGCCCTCTTTAGAACTTTCTGATCACGCTTGCACAAGCTCGTGGTAAAGACATGATACTGGCCGCTGCTCAGCTCCTTCGGATTATTTTCATATCCGGATTGCTGCTGCTGTTGACGCTGTTGATTTCCCTGATTGTTATAACCGCCCTGACCATGCCGTTGGTTATGCTGATTGTGCCCATTGTGGTTGCCGTTATTGCCTTGGTACCCTGAACCGGATCCACCACCTTGATAACCCGGTCCTTGAAAACCGAGGCCTGACCCGCCGGATGGTGCGTGATCGTATCGAGACCGGTTCATGAATTCCTGCATGATAAAACAGTCTTTCTAGAGATGTGTAGCTGGCTTTTCTAGTGTACCGTGCTTCGGGCAAGGTACGTTCAACTAGCGTTCCAAATTAATAGGCGGCCTCCCATTTCGCGGGGCCGGTCTACCCTTGCAGCGCTGTCTGTCCTCCTGAGCACTGGTGTTGGCCAAAAAATCTGAACTACCATCTTCTTTACACTTACCGTTGTATCCTTGATTTACCGGGTTGGGCTGCGGCGCCTTACCATTCTTGCTTGCTTTCCCTGACTTGTCACCATCGGCGTCCGGGTATTTGGTATTATCGGAGTCCGCATATTTCACTAAAGCGCCCATGGGTGTCCCCATGTAATCACAATTACGCTTAAGCCGTCCCAGCTTCAATTTCAAAGGTTCAAACCGGCAGTTGCCTTCCAAAGTTACCACTGCTATGCTTGGGTTGATGCTATCGGAGGAATGTAGGATCTCCGACACTTGACGCACCCAACTACTTGTAGACTCATGCTCTCCTTGAATGCAGGCAGCTAGATTGACGACAGACATTGGCTACTTGCACGTGTCCTTGAAGTTATTGATAAAACGGCGCCGCAATTCGGCCCATGATCCGACAGAATTGGGTGGTAAGCCCTTCAGCCAAGTGCGAGCCGTGCCCTCTAGCATCATTGTGAAATACTTAGCGCACGCTGCATCATCCACATCCAGCATCTCCATTGCCATATCGTAGCTTTCAACCCATGCATCCGGGGACAGATCCGCCGTGTAATTGGGCACCTTGCGCGATCCTTTGAAATCCTTGGGCAGTTTTACGTTCCGTAAAGCGGGAGTAAGACAAAGCACTCCCAGGGAGCTGGACATCACCCCCGGTTCAACTGTGGTAGACGGACGAACCGGCGTCGTCTGACGGGCTTCGTATTGTGCTATTACTTCGGCCTCCCGGTGTTGCCTGCCCTGATCCACCACGTTCTGAGCGTTCGCGTCTCCTCCTGCTGGATTATCCTGCTGCGGCGGATTACGTCTTCGTGCACTACTCGACACGGCCGGTTCATCCAGACGCCTAGTGTAACTCCGGCTTGGGCGAGGAGTTGAATGAATCCTCTCACGGCTGTGAGAATACGCTTGTTGTTGAGTTAGCGCCGTATCCAAAAACTCCCTGGCCCGTTGTGCCTCCACTGCTATGGGGGACGTTCCTTCAATGGGAAGGGCGGCCAGCCGTGAAGCGGCAGCGACGATGTTATCCAATGGATTAGAGTAATGACCAGGAGGGGTGGGTACATGATGTGACGGCACAACCCGGTGGGTTGGCTCCGCGGCCGGCGGCTGAACTAACGCTCCCGTGCCCGGCGCC
>LR738709.1:324146498-324169415 GCA_902687465.1 Secale cereale
CCCCCCCCCCCCCCCGCAGTCGAAGCGGCACCGCTGCTGACGCAAAGACTAGACCGGAACTCCTCAAATGACGTCGTAGGCAAGCCGTTGGTCATGATATCGGCAAATTGTTGGGAAGTACGGATGTGTAGAACACGAATATGGCCAAGGGCCACCTGTTCCCAAACAAAGTGGATATCTAACTCAATATGCTTGGTCTGACGATGATGTACCGGGTTGGCGGAGAGGTAGACAGCCGAGACGTGTCGAAGTAGACCACCGTAGCACGATCCACAGGACAAGAGAGCTCCTGGAGTAACTGGCGAAGCCACGAACACTCGGCGATGATGTTGGCCACCGCACGATACTCAGCCTCAGCACTAGAGCGAGAGACCGTAGGCTGCCGCTTGGACGACTATGAGATGAGTGATGGTCCAAGGAAGACACAATAGCCCAAGGTGGAGCGACGAGTGTTAGGGCAGCCCGCCCAGTCTGCATCGGTATAGGCGGTGAGGGCGGTGTCGGCGGAGGCATAGAGCGTGATGCTGAGCTCCATAGTGTTGCAGACATAGCGAAGAATCCGCTTGACAATGGCCCAGTGAACATCGCGAGGAGCATGCATATGAAGACACACCTGTTGTACAACATACTGAATCTCTGGTCGAGTTAGACTGAGGTACTGGAGAGCACCATTGATGGACCAGTAGAATGCAGCATCCGAAGCGGGAGAACCATCCGAGGCAGAGAGCTTGGCCTTCGTATCAATAGGCATAGCAGCGGGCTTGCAGTTAAGCATGCCAGCACGATCCAGGAGCTCATGAGCGTACTTCCCCTGATGAAGAAAGAAGCCATCCGGACGGCGCACCACTTCAACACCGAGGAAGTAGTGCAAAGGACCCAAGTCCTTGATGGTGAACTCAATGAGAAGACGATTATTGAGCTGGCTTAGGAGGCCAGCCGTACATGCCGTCAGGATGATGTCGTTGACATAGAGCAGGAAGTAGTCCGTGTCAGAGCCCTAAAGATAGACGAAGAGCGACATGTCCGAGCGGGTGGAACGAAACCGAAGCTGGTGCAGAAACATCGTGATGAGCTGGTATCAAGCGCGCAGAGCCTGCTTGAGTCCATACAAGGACCGCGGAAGCAGGCACACGTGGTCGGGAAGCGCCAGATCAACAAACATGGTGGGCTGCTGGCAGAAGGCAAGCTCCCCGAGGTGACCATGAAGGAAGGCGTTGGAGACGTCCATCTGGTGCACCGGCCAAGCACGGGAGACCGTAAGGTGGAGAACCGTGTGTATCGTGCCGGGCTTGATGGCCAGAGCGAAGGTGTAGGTGAAGTCGATGCCAGCACGTTATCGGAAGCCACGAACGACCCAGCGCGCTTTATAGAGATCAAGGGTACCATCACAACAGAGTTTGTGTTTGAAGACCCACTTCTCGGTGATCACGTTGGCGTGCCGGGGACAGGGAACAAGCTGCCACGTCCGGTTGCGCGACAGGGCATCAAACTCCTCTTGCATCGCATCCATCCAGAGCAGGTCACAAAGAACGGCTCGAACGGAGGACGGCAATGGCGATGGCTCATAGGTGGATGCCGCATGGACGTAGTCATCCGAGGCGTAGCGCGCGCTTGGGCGAAAAACGCCCGTACGGACGTGAGTGACCGCTCCGACGGCGGGAGACGTGGCCGCAGTCGTCAGTGAAGAGGGCGCTGTCACCGCGGGCGCCGAGGCCGGCGCTGAAGCCGCGGGGGGCGGGAGGGCCACGAGGCCGCAGGCGCGGGCGGGGCCGTGGGTGCCTCAGGAGGGGGAGGTGCCGGGGGCACCTGCGCCGCGGCCAGACAAGGGGTCGTAGGCCGGGGGTGCACCTCGAAGCCAGGGGCGGGCCAAGGGCGGCGCGCGAACCTCCTGGAGGGGGCGTCGAGGCTCCCGTGTCACTAGTGATGGGACGAACAGTCGGGGGTACCTGCTGAAACGGAAACACATGCTCATCAAAGTAAACATGCCGGGAAGTGAACACACGGCGGGACACGAGATCATAGCACCGATATCCCTTGGAGTTAGAGGGGTAGCCGATGAAGATGCAAGTGACAGATCGTGGTGCGAGCTTATCAGAAGCACTGTCGGCAGTGCTGGGATAGCAAAGGCACCCAAAAATATGCAAGTCGTCATAAGACGGGGGCGTACGAAAGAGAAGATGGTGAGGTGCGTAGTTCCACCGTGGGCTGCAGGGTCTAAGATTAAGAAGTGATGCAGTGGCAAGTGCGTCCGGCCAGAAACGAGGCAGCACGTTGGCATGAAACAGGAGCGTGCGAACGCAGTCATTCAAAGTGCAAAGGACGCGTTCGGCTCGACCGTTTTGCTTTGAAATGTACGGGCATGTGAGGCGGAAAACTGTGCCATGATGCGACAAAAATGTGCGGAATCAAGGTTGTCGAACTCTTTTCCGTTGTCCGTCTGCAGTGCAAGGATGGGATGCCCAAACTGTGTGCGAACATAGGAGTAAAAAGCCATCAAGGTGGAGAGTGCATCCGACTTTCTGCGCAAAGGAAAAGTCCACACATAATGAGAATAATCATCAAGAATGACCAGATAATAAATAGCCCAAGTTACTAGGAACCGGAGAGGTCCACACATCGCTATGAATCAACTAAAAAGGAAAAGAAGCAATGGTGCTGGAAGTATTAAACGGCAGACGAACATGTTTGCCGACTCGACAGTCATGACAAGTGTGATCCTCAATCTTATGACAACGGAAACTGAAACTCCAAAGAATATGACGAAGTGTGACGGGGTTGGGGTGACCCAAGCGAGCGTGCTAAAGATCAACTCCAGCGGAGAGAGCGACCGGTGCGGTGGTGATGGATGAGGGTGAATGCACCAGATAGAGCTCGTCGGGGCTGTCACATCGGTGAAGTACCATCCTGGTTCGAGCGTCCTTGACACAAAACCAAACTCGTAAAATTCAACAGTGACAGGATTTTCACAAGTGAAACAACGAACGGAGATAAGATTCTTAATAAGATGAGGAGACACAAGGATGTTAGACAAAGATAAAGGCGTAGAAGTAGAAGGAAAAGAAGTGTGCCCAACATGTGTGATAGGAAGTGTGGAACTGTCGCCGACAATGATGCGGGTGGTCGACGGAGACAGGAGTGAAGGAGGCTAGGTTACTAGGATGAGCAAACATGTGAGCCGTAGCACCGGTGTCCATGTACCAATGACCAACTCCATTGTAGTTGTTCGGCGTAGGAGCGACATGCAGCCCTAT
The DNA here is from genome assembly GCA_902687465.1 of Secale cereale. NCBI lineage: Eukaryota > Viridiplantae > Streptophyta > Magnoliopsida > Poales > Poaceae > Secale > Secale cereale. The sequence goes on from LR738709.1 coordinate 324,149,750, forward strand.
GAGGAGCATCGGGTCCCAGGAGACGCCATGGGAAAGCCATAGCCGTCGCTCAGCTGCGGCGATGGGTACTTTCCATACAGCTGTGGAGCCACGAAGTACGCATGATGCGAGGGAGGGGCGGGAGGCCCGTACGGTATGGATAGAAGCCCCGGCTGCAATTGCGGTGTCGGGTAGGCCGGCTGGCCAGCCGGAAAAACCCGTTGGCCCACTGACAGATGCTGCAGGTGTTGGGCGCCGTCCGGCTGCTGCCCAGCGGGCGAGTGTTGGCCCGCTGACGACCCCCACCAGTACCCGGGAGACCTGTATGTGGGAACGGGCGCGTCATACGCCCCACGCGATAGTAAGGGGTTGACGGGCAGAGTCCGGTACGACGGGGAGGGGGCGCGTCGGTGGGGGGGCGCCGGAGGGCGCTGATGACTGGGCGACAACGGACTGGCCGGAGGGCGCCGGCGGTGGGGCGTCGATGTACGCCAGCGGGGGCAGCAGGACCGAGCCGTGCGGCAAGATGGGGTGGGCTGGCGGGGCGACGCCGGACGCGTCGTAGGTGGCGGTCGCCCCGTACGATGCGCCAGGTGTCAGTCAGTTATTCGTCGTCGTTGCCATGTCATGTGCTTGTGTGTTGCATCTTGCCATGTCATCATGTGTGTTGCATCAGCATATTTTCAAAACTTGCATCCGTCCGAGTTCCCTCGTCCTCTCCGTTGTCCGTTCTGAGCCCAGACACACTTGCACGCGCCCGCGGTGCCTCCGAATATTTATTTTATGAGTGGCCGAAAAACGTTCTCGGAATGGGTTGAAACTTGGCGTGTGGTCTTATTATAGTGTAGACAGGCCGCCTGCCAAATTTCATCGCATTCGGAGTCCGTTTGATAGCCCAACGGATATACATAGCGACACTAGTCACCGGTTATTTCGTCGGACGTTTCGGTCCCCGAAAACCCCCGCGGGCCTCTTTTCCCTTCTCTCTTCTCAGCCCGAGGCCCCTCCACCATAGCCCAATACCTGCTCTAGGCCCAACCTAGACTCCCCTCGCGATCGGATCCGTCCGATCGCGATCGGAGGGCTCAAAAATCCCTCCAAACTCCAAACCCTAGCCCTCCTACTATAAATGGACTGCCCCTAGTACATTTTTGGCCTCCACCTACCCCTCGTCCTCAATTTCTGCGCCACCAACCCACCTCAACCACCGGAGCCGCCGCTTCCCTCCATTTCCGCGCCCTCCACCTCGTTCCAGCCACGTGGCATCGCCCCATAGGGCCACTTTAGCCGCAGGCCGCCCGCAGCTGGTGGCTGAGCGCCATGTGGCAGCGGCCACGTCGCCAGCGCCCTCCCAGCGGTGCTCCAACCGCGCAGCCCGCAGGGGGCCCGACCGCGGCCCGCCCGGGACCCCGATCTGGGCCCGAGGCCCGCGCGCGCCGCCGTTCCCGAGCTGCCTCCCGCTCGGCTCCCTACTCCGTCCCCGCCGCCTTTGACCGTCGACCGCTCCCGCCTCCGAGTTGCATCCCCGCCTTCGTGGTGCATCCTGTCGCCAACCCGCTCCCATGCCGGATCCCCGCCGCCCCGGCCATGCCTCGTCGCCGGCCGCCTCGCCGCTGCAGGCGCCCGACCACGGAGCCCCAGCTCGCTCTCGCCGGTGCGATGTTGCCGCCTCGGACGCCCCCGCTCGCCGCCGCGGCCTCCACTCGTCGGATCTGGTCGGGGGCCACCGGATCCAGGCCGCCGCGGCTCGATCCCGACCCTGCCGGCCTCTCAAGCTCGCCGGAGCGCCGGCCCTGCTTCTCCAACCACCGCCGGATTCCGAGCTCATCTGCCCGTGTCGGACATGTCCGGAGGCGTCCGGACATGTCCGACGTCCTCCTCCTCGCGTGTAAATGCCAGTGGGCCCAGATGCCCGCACCGACGGACATGTTCGATCTGGCATGGACATGTCCGCCCCCTCGGGAGGTCTATATTTCACTAAGTCCTTTTTCTGTCAGCTTTTTGTTGCATCTTTGCATGGCTGTAATTAATTGTGTGCTTGTCCAAATCGAGTGTATGATATGTCAAAATGATCGTGGTGTTATGCTCTACAGTTTGTTCCATTGTGCCATGCTTGTTTGACTTCATCTTGATGCTCTAATCTCTGTTGCAAGAGTACTACTTGTTATAAACTGCTGCTACTTGTTATTTTGTTACCATGTTTGAGATATGATAACTTGGTGCATGTTTATCCAAATGATGCATATGATATGTCAAAATGTTCATGGTGAAGTGTACTACATGATGGTTGTTGTAGCTTGCTTGTTTGAGTTCATATTGCCATGTTAATCTCTGTTGCAAAAGTGCATTTGGCTGTTAAGAGCTGAAACTTGTTTTGAGATGCTGATTTCTCTTGATCATTGCTATTGATGTGTTTGTCTTCATGCCACATGTTGAGTTGTTTTAGAAGCACCATTATATGGTCTATGAGATGGTGCATTTAACTTTCCATGATATGCCTTGTGTTGACTTAAACATGCTTGTAAACATGTCATGTTGTTGTTACTGTTTTATACTTCGTGAAAATTCTGCTAAGTCTGGAATCTGTAATATCCTGATGCTATCTTTGCTTGCTGTCCTAGGAAAATCCATGTTGGTTTTGGGGTGGCCATTGATCATATCTTGTTGTAAATGTTGTTGTCTATCCATTCATGCCCTTACTTGCTCATATGACCTGCCGTAGCTTATTTATTTCTTGCTCTCAAGTTGCTATAAAATATAACTGTCAGGTTTTTATCAGCTTATTCAATTTGGTGTAGCTTGTTGCTATTGATGCATGCCTCCTATGGAGATGCTCCAATGGAGTTGTTTGCTGTAGGATATGTCTACTACATGTCCATGCTCTTTATGTTCTTATTAGAGTTGATATGCATGTTGTTTTGTGCCTCCGAAGGCAACATCGTGATGATGTTTTTTCCTTCCCAGATTTTGGCCAAGTCTGGATAATTTTATTGCAACTTTCCATGCTTGTTTAAATGTGTTCCAGCAAGCTTTTGGGTGTGTTCTAAGTTCCTACTTGTTAAGTATCATGTCTACTTCACATCCATGCTTCTTGTTACCATGTTTGAGTGTTGTAGCATATATTTACCGTGCTCCAAAGTTGTTATGTGGCTGTTAACTTCAGCTTCTTGTTATATCTTGTTTCATGTGTATCTTTTAGCCCGTTGCTCCGTTTTGGGTATGACTTATATTAAACTTGTGTGATTTTGCATGTAGAATCATAATATGATGTTGTTTTCATGTTTGGAGTCTGTTTGCTTGATGTTTGGGTGCATCTTGCACCGTTGCCTTGCTTGTCTTGTTTTGCTCATATCTTCTAGGCCGTAGCTCCGAATTAAATGAACTTTATATGAAACTTGACTAGAATTTCGTGTAGATCATCATGGTGCATGTTAACCTGCTGTTTAAAAACTTTAACTTAAGGTTTGTTCAGATCTGAACTAATTTCAAACTATGCATATGAGGACTTACCGGATTTGTTATATGTAGTTTCCGGCCTCATTTAAACTTGTTGACTTGTGTTGTTTTTCTGTGCTTCCTACCTTGCCATGTATTGCCTCATATATAGACTTGTCTTGGATCCTACTTGGTTGAGCATATTGTCATGTTCTTGTGTTGTTTTTGAGTGCTTCCTACTTTGCCATGTATTGCATCATATATAGACTTCTCTTGCATCATATATAGACTTGTCTTGCATCATACTTGGTTGAGCATATTGTCATGTTCTTGTGTTGTGTGTTTACCGTATTGCTTGCTTATTCTCGTTAGTGCTTGTTCCGTTGCGATCGTGAGGATTCGTTCGTCTACTCGTGCTTCGTCTTCAAGGCTTCTTCTTCGTCTTCTTCACGGATTCGTTCTTCTTCCTTGCGGGATCTCAGGCAAGATGACCATACCCATGGATACCTTTACTATCATTGCCATGCTTAGTGTCTCGATGCTATCGTTATATGTCGCGCTACCCATCATTTATGTCAGCCCCTCTCCTTGTTGCCATGAAACCTCTAACCTTTGAAACCTTCCTAGCAAAACCATTGTTTGGCTATGTTACCCGCTTGCTTAGCCCCTCTTATAGCGTTGCTAGTTGCAGGTGAAGATGAAGATCATTCCAGGTGGGAACTTGTTGTTGGTATATCACAATATCTATTATTATTATTAACACACCTATATACTAGGCATGGGTGGAAGGCTTGGCCTTTTGCTCGGTGTTTTGTTCCACTCATGCCACCTTAGGAGCCGATAAACCGGCATTATGTTCCTTGATTTTGCGTTCCTTACACGGTTGGGTATATGGGGACCCCTTGACACTTCGTCTTTAAATAAAACTCCTCCAGCAAAGCCCAACATTGGTTTTAATTTGCCTCATAATAACAACTTAATTAATTAATTAAAATTGCATAGGGGGTCGCGTCCCCGAGTATTCTTCTACATAGCAGGGGGGCAGTGCTGATGGTGTTGGTCCCAAACTAGAGCCACTTGCGGTGCCACCCAGTTATCTGGGGTCTTCGGTTACTGTACGTATTGCTCATCCGGACGTGGCCTGAGACGAGATACGCGAGGCTACTATCAGGGTGTCGGCACGCCGGGAGGTCTTGCTGGACTTGTTTTACCATTGTCGAAATGTCTTGTGCACCGGGATACCGAGCCTGATCGGATTTCCCTAAGATAAGGGGTAATATTTATTATTACTTCAGCTGATCGTGAGAGCTTGTGATGGGCTAAGTTGGGACACCCCTGTAGGGTTATGATCTTTCGAAAGACGTGCCCGCGGTTATGTGGCAGATTGGAATTTGTTAATGTCCGGTTTTAGAAAACTTGACGGAGGATCCGAAGTAAAACGCACAACTGTGTGAGTAACCGTGACTGTCTCTTTTCACTTTGAGAAGAGAACACGGTGGGGTTATGCTTGACTCGTAGGTAGTTCAGGATCTTTAGCGATCACTACTAGTTTGCGACCGCTTGCGTAGATGCTCATCTTATTCTTGTACTCGTAAGTTAGCCACCATATTTTGCTTAGCCGCTGCTGCAACCTCACCACTTTACCTCTTCCTACCCATTAAGCTTTGCTAGTCTTGTACCCATGGTTATGGGATTGCTGAGTCCTCGTGGCTCACAGATACTACAACAACAGTTGCAGGTGCAGGTTTCCGATGTCTTGACGTGAGAGCGATGATCGTTGTGTTGGAGTTCTTTCTTCTTCTTCTTCTTCTTCTTCTTCTTCTTCTTCTTCTTCTTCTTCTTCTTCTTCTTCTTCTTCTTCTTCTTCTTCAGTCTTGGGTTAGGTTCCGGGTCGGCAGCCTGGGATAGCAGATGGATGTCGTTGTTCTTTGCATGTTTGCATCTGTAGTCGGATGCTTTGTATTGATGTTGTATTCTTGTGGCTTATATGTATTGTTGTATCCCCCATGTATGTATGTAATGGTACAATGTAATGATATCCATCTTGCTAAGCGCCCGTAATGCGGTTGTGCCCCAATCACGTAAGCGTCATGTGATCGGGATAGAATCGCATCTTGGGCCTGACAATAGGGCGTCGGCGGCGGAGCCGCGCCAGAGGACGCCGGCGGCGGGACAACAGAGGCGGCGGTGGACGTCATCGCTGGTCCCACGATGGCTGGGCGGCGGCGGGAGATGTAGGGTAGCGGGCGGCAGGTGGCGTGGCTAGCGGGTAGCGGGCTGGCGGGTGGCAGGTTGGCGGCAGCGCGGGGACTAGCGGCTCGCGAGCGAAGCGGCTTGGCGAGCAAAAGCGGCAAGCGAGCGAGCGGGTTCGGGCGGCGGGCGAGCGAGCGGCAGGCGAGCGAGCGGGTTCGGGCGACGGGCGAGCGATTCGAGCGGGCAAGTGATGACAAGGCGGGGCTGGCGTGCGTGTGGAGGAGCGCTGCGAGCGGGCATGGCAAGCGCTGCGGGCGGGAGAGGGATGGGCGGTGGCCAGCGCGGGAGGAGGCGCGCGGGCGGCGGCGGCGGCGGAAGACTAGGGTTTTGACCCGGAAACTGATACCATGTAGAATATGTGAATTGCACGATATATTGCTCATGTGCAAAGTCATGTATATATGATGTACAAGAGTGGACCACGACCTCAAGTATATAAAAAACTAGGAGATGGGTCCAATACACAGATATGCACAACAAATATACTCAACATGTTCAGAGTGGATACGTGCATACGAATCAAAGAATGAGTAGATCAGGCCCAATGCCTTCATATGTAGATTATGAAGACAACTTTAGAACCGCTAATTTTAACATGTTTTGAATTGGTAGTGGGGTTATTACATGCTCCATACATGAGAAGGATTTTACTATCTCCGTCATGGTTTATTAGTCCTTATTGTAGTTTGGATCAAAGTGTGACCACATATTTGACTAACAAAATGCCAATGCATGTCACAAAAAAAATATTGTTGGATTTGTATAGTATAGTTTCCAATGATATTATTTTTGCTACGTATAACAAATATTTTAATAGTTAAAATCATGATTAAAATATGACCCAAAATACAAGGAGGCTAACAAACCAGGACGAAGGTAGTAGGTAAGTTCGATCAATTGTGTACATTAATTTGTCTGTTCAAGTAACTAACTCGAGGTGTTTTGATAACATAATGTAATGTACTGATCGTGATCGTCTGATCATAGGCGTCGATGTCTATGTGATGTTAATTTGTGCTCCCACCATCGTAGGATATGCAGTTAAAGTTTCATGTTTGACCAGAAATATTGACAGGAACTAATTACAGTTTTTATAACTGAAGATTTTATTGCTTTGAGTAGATGGCAGTATTTATCATATAAATAAGTTTTTGTAATACTACTTAGCAGATTTAAAATATATTGTCACAACTTACCAAATCTCAAATAATCTCCCCATTTTTAATCTAATATCTAGTGTCAGAAATCTTTAAAACAAGAAAATTGTATCGCAGTTATGGCAAAATCTGATAAGTTGTGACTAAATTTCTCAATCTATTACGTAGTGTCTCAAAAGCTTTTTATATGGTAAATGTCATCATTTACTCTACTATTTCTGCCATGATGTCAAGAAGTACATGATACCACACAATTTATTACAAGAAAGGTACTAACTAAAGTGAAAATACTATAATTACAAGCCAGTGAGGAAGAAAACAATTCAAACATAAATACTCACTCCGGTTATTTGCCGATTAGCCTATTAATCCCCTACTCGCCAGCCAACCAAGCAGCTACCAGTTAATGATTTCCTCAACAATGTCTATGACGTCTATATATCTTCTGTCGGCAGGATCCTGCATCAACTGCTTTCTCACGTGTTCGTCATTCAACATTTCGTCTAGACCATTCAGACTGCTTCACACTTGATTCGGAAAATCATCACCTTCTTTCCTCACGATGAACTTCTCGATCCGCTTTGTACATGGTCTCCGTTAGCAGTGACGGTTCATGTCTTCTTTCGCCGGCATTCACGTCCAGCTCCGCCGCCTCGCCATGGGAAGTCCATCTTGTATACTCAGGCATGAAACCCCTGACTATGAGGTGCTGCTGCAAAGTAGAGGACGTATAGATAATCGCCTTCTGGCAATCAACGCATGGACAACAGATCTTCTTATGTCCCTCCTTCTTCAGGAAAACCTTGACGGCCTTAAGGAACTTCGTCAAACCGCCGACGAATGTGAAAGTGACCTGAGGCCCGTACATCCAACATCAGTCATCCATCAACAAAACAACATCATATGAAGACATTAACCAATCAATTCATGCATATATATACTTGGAGAAAACTATTAAATAATCAAATTGAGATTAATGAACAAATGTCTCCATTAATTGAGGAAAACAGTATATAAGGTCCCCTCTCCGCAAATTCGGAGTGCGCAAAGGAGGGAGAACAATCTACCATCACATACACAACAAATTGCAAATTACACTCAAGGATTCATACAACTATGAACAAAAAAAGATCTAGATCTAGAGGAGAGAGAAGAGAGAGAAAAGAGGAGAAGAGGAGAGATGCTAAAAATAAAAGAGGGGGAGAGGAAAGAGAGAGAGGCATATACCTTGCAATAGATAAGGTGAATGTTCCTACAAGAAGTTATTGGAGGATTTATGGTGCTTTTGGGAAAGAAAACTTGGGGCCAGCTTCTAGCTTCTCCTTAATTATTGGACTGGACAGGCAAAGCGGCCCGCCACATATAAGTTTTTATATGTGACGAACGCCTTGACATGATCTGTCACATATGATTGGGCCTCATATGTGGCGGGTCGTGCAAAGGCACCCGTCACATAAGAGTGATGGGCTCGGGATTGAGAGTCCACTCGTCACATATGTCTTTAAGCCCAAAATCGCATATGACCTTTTTGTGGTAGTGAGACCAAGTTTGCAATTTTAGCAAAAGTTGAAGGGCCAAAATCGTACTTTTTCCCCATCCAAATAGGTCCTGAGATGACCACAATAAGAAACCTCTCAAAATGTGGTAGAAGTTTGTTCTACTCTTCATTTTTTTTCTATATTTCTTATGAGCTGACTACGAAACAACATTTTTTTGAAAAAAAAATTGACCTTAGGTTTCGAGGGCTCATCACATCCATTACAAGTTCTATGTGGACTACCTTTTCCATTAAGATAATGGTAAAAATCTCTGGTTCTTGTTTTTGATTTATGATGCAGAAGGAGGTGAGATCAGTCTCCACTGCCACGAGCCTTCACCTTTCACAAGAAAAATTAGCCTCGTTTTATGCCATCACCTACTTACTTAGATCATCACATATAATTATGCATTCCATTATCATGGAAATATTCTCCCATGGCATACCCAAAATATGGGGCCAGCAAGGAGCCGAATCCGAAGTAGTGGCCACTACTAAAATGGAATATTCCCAAGCGGTGCCTGTTACGGTTATGGATTTAACCCCATACCCTGATCGTATTGAGCATAGATACTTTGTGTTGTAACTGTATTTTCCTTTATGTTAATGACATGTTTTATTTTTGTTGAGTAATATATATTAGTATAACTAGCACATATGCCCGTGCATTGCAACGGGAAAAAATATTTTTTTGTGCAAGCATAATTTCTTGTAGCATCGGATTCCCACTAATTTCGTTTAAGTATAATCCTTCCTTTTGTTACCATGATGTCCTCACCCGTTATAGTCGGGAATTAAATCATTTCTTTTCTAATTTAGTAGCCCCACCATAGTGAAGCCTATGGATCCTTTCTTTTAATTATCCTACCTTTTTACCTCAAATCCTTCCTTTAAATAGCCCCGTCTATTTGAATATTCTATTTATTAAGACCACAATCATTATTTAATTATTCCACTGGTTTAGCCAAACCAAACCAAAAATACCTATTCTCTTAGTAGGTATAGATAAAAGCGTAGGAAATTCAACATGTTCCAGCCTATAACCTAGGGTGGGAACGAGAAACTCAACCCTGATCTCGGTCCTCGCGTCACTCTGCCTCCATGACAAACATGGCCCATGCCCCCTTCCCCTCAGACCCGCCCTTCTGTTTCTGCCTATAAATACCAAGCCACGCTGATCACTTGGACAGCCAACGAGCAAAAAGAGTCATTTCTGCTTGCAATACTTAGCAGAGGAGATATGGCCCAGAGGACAATTTCATTGTGCCTAATCCTTGGCTTACTAGCCGCGGCAGCACCTGCCAATGCAACCAGCTTTGATTTCTATTACCTCATCCTAATGGTACGATACAGCATGCAGATGCTTATTTCCTGCATATGGATTAGTTATATTGCTATTTACTTTCTGTGTAAACTAATATAAGAGTGAGTATTCTAAACACTCTTATATTAGTTTACAGAGATACTACTATATTGTCTTGCTTAATACTTCATCCGTCTGTAAATACTTATCATCAAAATGAATAAAACATGATGTATCTAGATGTATTTTAGTTCTACATACATCTATTTTTGTTCATTTTGATGACAAGTATTTTCGGACGGAGGGAGTATATAGGACTATACATAATACATGGCACAAGAGCTATATACTTATATGCTTGAGATATCTTGTTTACCTTTCTTGAAGGATTTTTTTCATGTAACTATATTATTTTTTATTAACTATTTGTTTGCTACTACCTGGTGTATTGGCTCTTTTGTAATTTGTACTAAATTTTAACCAAAGATTTAACCGACAAAATATTACTGCATGCTCACACAACTTCATGCAAATGCCCACAGAACCTACATACGATGTACAGTAGCAAATATTTGCCACACCTAAACATGAATACATGGACAGAACAGAGGTGTAAGACAGCAGAAAATCGTACGCCTCAGGTGAGACATTGACGGGCGCTTGAGCTCGCGTCAGGACTTAGGAGAGGCTCGGCATGGACAGGACCTGGATTTGTCACCTCGCTTTCCTTCAGGAGCTCTGCGTCGTCCGTGGCGGCAGGGGCTCCGACTTGTGGGTGGCTGGAGGATCTCCGCCGCATCGGTGCGGGAGGATGTCTGGGGCACCGATGCGGGTGGTGCAGGTGGGTTGGACGGCGGGAGCTGATGGCGGGCTCGAAGCGAGAGCTGGTGCTCAGCTGCATCGCTTGAGGGTTGTGGTCGTGGAAGGGAAGAGGTTCGGCAGCGGGGATTTCGAGGGCGAGGGGATTCCACTCCAATCCATGCGCCGGAGGAGGCGGCGACCGGAGATTGGGCCGGTGGCGGCGGGCAGAGAAGGGCGCAGTTTTCTCTCTCTCTCTCTCTGTGTAGAACACTATTTTTCTTTGTAGACCAGGAGGGAGAGATTATATTATTGACTCGTATCTCAATCCGGTATCTCACTCAGGTTATATTATTATTGACTCGTATCCTAGATCATGCTCATGAATTGGCTTTGCAGTGGCCTGGAGCATACTGCGTGGACAGCGAGTACGGATGCTGCGTGCCCAAGTACGGATACCCTGCGGAGGATTTCTTCGTCCAGAGCTTCATGACCTTCGACTTGTCGCTGAACAAAGCCATCGTGAGATGCAATAGCGACAAACCATTCGACATTAACAAGGTCAGCTAACATGAACACACTATTCAACATCTTCTTGGATAGTTTAGTTATCTTATAAACATCCATGAGCAGCTGGAACCAATTGAGAACAACTTGAACCACTACTGGAGCAACATCCATTGCCCGCGCACCGACGGGACGGGCAACTGGAAGAGCGAGTGGCGCAGCTACGGCGTCTGCTCGGGCCTCAAGGAGGTGGACTACTTCAGGGCCGCCCTCAACCTCCGCAAGAACGCCGACATTCTCGGCGCTCTCGCCGAGCAGGGCATCAACCCGGACTACAGGCTGTACAGCACGGAGCACATCAAGTGGGCGGTGAACCAGAAGCTTGGAGTGATGCCTGGGGTGCAGTGCAGGGATGGGCCGTTCGGCAAGAAGCAGCTCTACCAGATCTACCTCTGCGTGGACAAGAACGGCGAGACCTTCATCGACTGCCCCAAACTGCCCAAGCTGCAGTGCCCTGAGGAGGTCCTCTTCCATCCCTTCCACACCTGGATGCTCAACGCCACATCACCTGCCAAGATCATGTTGCCCACCGAGGCCTGAGACCCACCCGTCCTGTCGGCGCCTCAACTGAGAGTACGTACTACTGTGGCCTGGAGCATTATATTGTGCGTGTTGCTCCGGTGAATAAATAAATGGATGGTTGAATAAATAAAAGTGTATACATGGTTGGGAGTTGCGACTTGTCATAAGAACATGACCGTCAAATCGCTTCTCTACTAGCTACTATGTGTATGCGTACCTATAATATTTGTAATACGTGAAGTATATGAATGAACAGTTTTATTATGTCGGGTGTTTAAGAAATTCTTTTATCTCGGTTCATTCTGAATTTTCGTTCATGACTGCCTCTGCTGTTGATATTAATTGGTTTCAGATTTGGTTTCCCGTAAGTTCGCCTACATACAGTCTAGAAGTTATCTATACTTTTTTGTGCTTCACCGCAAACTTTTGTTCACTCTGTATTTTATTTTTGTTTATTGTGGGTTTAGTATTTGTTCACCATGAGTAACTGGAATCAGTGATTGAGGAAAAATAATCTCCACTCCTATTTTTTTTTAAGACCCGGTTAGAGCCGGCTTCATTGATTTAGGAGAAAGCATACGGGAAAAACAAGGGGGATCAAGTGATCATGGTCCACAGGAGCAGTGTGTAAGCTACAAAAAGAAAAAGAAACGGGAAGGAAAAAAGACGACCCGACTGCCTTCAAAACTGGCTATCTCGCAGTGGCGTCCCCGAACGGGGCCTCAATGCATGTCGCTCCGGCTAGTCCCCATTGCGCAAGGTCCAGCTTGATAGCCTGGAGGACGTCGTCTGGCCGTGGTATTTTTCCTCTGAAAACGCATGCATTCCTCTCCTTCCAGATGTGCCAAGCGATCATAAGCAGCATGGTTTTAAGCCCACGCCTCTCGCCGGTTGGAGTGTGCCTGATCATCTCCAGGCAGTGTTGCAGAGAGCTGTGAGCAGGCAGCTTGACAAGTCCCAACGCCTCGCAGCCCTTCCAGGTTGAAGCAGATCTCCAAATCGTCCTGGAGAAGGGGCATTCCCACATCAGGTGCAGTGCGGATTCCATGCTCCTCATGCATAAACTGCAGAAATATCCATTTGGCCATCCCCTCCTCTGCAGCCTGTCGTTACACCAGAGCCTGTTATTGTGGAGTAACCAGGCGAACATCTTGACAGTCCCCGGCGCCCAACATTTCCAAACAACGCTGCTATGGCTCGTGCTCGGCTTGTCCTTGAATTGCATCTTGTACGCTGCCCGGGCAGAGTAAGCCACGCCTCCTCCTGCTGTCCATGCAAGTTGATCAGCTACTTGGCTGTCGAGGGTGATCCCTGCTTGCTGGAGCCACCGCCAGAGGCGCAAGAAATCGACAGCGATGGATGCCGTGTCGCCGTGGCAAAGATCCTTGATCCACTGCTCGTTGTCGAGCGCAGCAGCCACCGTTCGGTTTTTGCGCCGTGAATGCTTGAACAGGCTTGGGAAGGATGCACTCAGCGGGGTACCATTGAGCCAGGGGCACGTCCAAAACCCTGTCTTTTGGCCGTCGCCGATTGTGATCGTTGTTGCACTGGTGAACAGCTCTCTGTCCGGCTTGTCGCATGGCAAGGGGAAGGCCGCCCAGGGCCTCGCCGGTTGCTGCCAGGATATCCACAGCGAGCGCAACCGGAGAGCGGATCCAAACCGGTGCAGATCAGGGATCCCCAGCCCGCCCTTCTCCACCAGAGAGCACACCGCGCTCCAAGCCACTTTACACTTTCCGCCGGTCAGCACATCGTCTTGAGCCCACAGGAAACGACGCCGTGCCTTGTCGATCTCCTTCAGAACCTTCTTCGGCACCTTGAGCACTGTCAAAGCAAAGGTAGGCAGCGCCGATAGCACCGCACGCACCAGAACGCGTCGACCTGCCAGAGACATCAGCTTGCCCTTCCATCCCGCGAGACGTGACCTTACTCGATCTATGAGGAATTGGAAATGTACCAGCCTCAGCCTTTTAGGGGATATTGGCAGTCCCAAGTAGGTTGTGGGGAAGCTAGCGATCGATCCCCCATACCCTTGCAAAACCTCTGTCAGCAGCTGGCCATCGCAGTTCATCGGGATAACTGAAGACTTTGCTTGGTTTAACTTCAGTCCCGTCGCCTCTCCAAAAGAATGCAGCAACTCCAACAGGGTATCAACCTCTTCTTTGATTGGGTTGGCGAAGATCACTGCATCGTCGGCATATAGGCTCACCCGCATGCTTGCCCCCCGTCCCGGCAGCGGCGCAATGAGATCTGTTGTTGTGGCCGTGTCCAACAGACGGTACAGAGGATCGATCGCAAGGATGAACAGCAGCGGTGAGAGCGGGTCTCCCTGCCTGAGCCCACAGGCGTGGAAGAAGCTTGGCCCCGGCGTCCCGTTCAGCAGGCAAGACGAGGTTGCAGTGGAGAGGAGCAGGGCGACCCAATTTCTCCATCGCTGCGAGAAACCCATGTGTTGCAACAGCTTGATCAGGTATGCCCAGGATACAGAGTAGAAAGCTCGAGCGAAATCTAGCTTGAAGAGCAGGGCCTGCTTCTTTTCTCTGTGGAGCATTCTAACACAACCTTGCACATACTGAAAACTGTCATGTATGCATTTTCCTCTCTGAAATGCCGTTTGCGCTGGCGAGATAATTCCATTCAGAGCAGAGGACAGCCTAATTGCGAGCACCTTGGAGATTAGCTTTGCCATGGAGTGAATCAGACTGATGGGCCTGTAGTGGTTGAGCTCTGACGCGCCACTTTTCTTCGGCAGAAGGGCAATGAGCGCAGAGTTTAGCTCGGCGAAGTTGGTCCCAGCCATCTGATAAAACTTGTTAAAAACAGCCATGACCTCCTCCTTTATGATCGGCCAGCACGAGCGATAGAATTGCCCTGTGAAACCGTCCGGGCCCGGGGCCTTTTCCGTGGGGGACACAAGGATCGCCGCCCAGACCTCGGCCATGGTGAACGGGCCGTCCAGCTCCGATGAGGCCACTACCGGGACGTTTAGCATGTCCCAGTTCAGGGTGCAGCTTCTATGTTTGCTTCGTCCCAGAGCTTCAGAGAAGTGATCAAAGATGATCTTCTCCTTCTCGTGGTGATCCACCACCACTCTGTTATTGCTGCTGATTGCATGAATAAAATTCTTCCTTCGGCGTGATTGCATTTTGGCATGGAAGAGTCTCGTGCTGGCATCTCCTGCTCGTAACCAACTCACCCTGGAGGCATGCCGTTTCCTCGCTCTCTCAATGGCAGCCAGCCCGAGCACTTTTTGCTTCAGAGTTCTCCTCAAGTTTATCTCAGCAGCCGAGAGGGCTCGGTGCTCTTGCGCCATATCAAACTGCAGGATTACTTCGTTTGCTATGTGCAACTGCAGCCTGGCCTTGCCGAACGTTGCCTTGCTCCAAATTCTCAGATCAGTAGCCACTCTTGCCAATCTTCTTTTTATCCTCACAAAAGGGCAGTCATGCGGGACAGGTCGTTGCCAAGCTCTCAAAACTGTTTCATTGAAGTGCGGAAATCTGGGCCAAAAATTCTCGAATCTGAACCGCGCTTTTCTGAAGGGCGTGGAAGCCCTGGCCAGGATCGGCGGGCAATGGTCAGAGAAGGATGTTGATGCCTCCATTAGCATGTAATCTTGATACAGCCGATCCCACGAATCGTTGCAGAAATACTTGTCTATACTGCAGAGTGTAGGATGTTCCCTTTCGTTGCTCCATGTAAACTTTCGGTTTCTGCATTTTAACTCTTTCAGTCCAGCCCAGTCTAGCGCCCTTCTTAATTTGCCCATCATCCTCCTGTTGATGTTGCTATTGCTCTTGTCGCACGCTTGATAGATCATGTTGAAATCCCCGTTGATCATCCAGGGCGCACCCGCCGGCGGGGCAGCGGCAACCAGCTCGGTGAGGAAACCATCTTTCTGCGCGTCATCCGTTGGCCCGTAGACCGTGGTAAGCCAGAAGGGCTCGCCCGCAAGCAGGGGCTCTACTCTAACCGTGATGGAGAAACTACCTAGATGATGCGACACTACGTTGACGATTTGCTTGTCCCAGAAGATCGCCGCGCCGCCTCTCGTCCCGTGCGCCGGCAGCACCGCGCACCCTTGAAGATTTGCGCCGCCTACCTCCGTCGCTACACTGGCCGTCCAGACCTCCACCTTGGTTTCCTGCAACGCTAGAACCGCTACGCGGTTTTCCTGAACTATGTCCTTGATGGCTGTGCACTTCGCCGGGCAGTTCAAGCCTCGGACGTTCCAGGACATGAAGATTAGTTCGTTGTCACACATCGATACACCATGCCATTCTCCATCGATCACATATACTAAGCAAGACGATGCAGTACACCATACAACATGCCGAGGGGCGACGACGGCCACCAACAGGCCCAAAACCCCGTCGTCGTCGATCTCGCCACATACCATGAACATTACGCATAAAAACTAGCCCTAACTCAAACTGGTTTAAGACCAGCTGCCGACGGAGACTAAACGAAGACCTAACTAACATGATCAAACATGGAGTGACTCGTCAGCGCCGGCGATCCCGGCCATGCCAGCGGCGATCTTGAGGGCCGCTTGATCCAGTCCGGTGAGCTTGGCGATGGCAGCGATGTCTCCATTAGACAAGGGCTCCTGGAAGCGCTTCATGAGCAACGCCGCCGCCTTTGGGGTCATCCTGTCCTTTGCCCCGAGCGCGCCCAGCTCCTGCACCAGGCGAAGCACCGCCCATTGAGCCACCGGCGTCGGATTTGCCGCTGCGGCCTGGCGGGCACTGCGGCGAGAGGGAGCCGAGGTGGCCCTGGACTTTGGTGGAGCAGAGTGGCGTGGGCGGGCCGGCAGGTTGCTGATGATGGGCGGGGGGACAGGCGCGAACAGCTCTGGGCACCTGTCGCCACCTCCTTCACTGATCTGGATCATGCCCACGCGCTCCGTGACCGCTGACAGCTGGAAGCCGGCGGTGGCCACCGTTGGGGAGGTGACGCAGGGGAGCAGGCAGGGGATCATCTCGGGGCTGTCCATCTCTTGCGGGGCGAGAAGCGGGTGTGGTGGGGAGAGGCCACCATCTTCAAACGCCAGCGGGGTCTGCAGGGCCTCGATCATGGCGTTTTCCATCTCAAGTTGCATGCAGTCCGTGCGCGGCGGAGGGGAGAGCGCACGGCCGGAGTCAGAGAAGCTGAAGAAGCGTGCAACTGGGTCTTCTGCTGCCGGGGCTGGAGGCGGTGGGGCTTGACGGAGAGGGAGCGGAGGAGTGGCCCGCAGCGTGGCCGGAGCAGCCGCGCCGGTGGCCCCCTCGGCGGCCGCGCTCTCTCTCTCTCGTGGTGCCGCCCAACCGGGGTGTGGCTGCGGCGGCGGTGCGCCCCAGCAACGACGTCCGCGCCGCTCTCCTTGGTGTGGCATCCGCGGCCGAGCAGGCGGTCCCTCCAGGACCGGCCCGAGCCGCCGCTGTTGTCGTCGTCGTCTTGATCACGCCTTTGGAGCCCGAGGATGGGGCCGCCGCACCCTGCGGCCGACCCACGCGGAGCAGAGCGACGCCCCGGGCCTTGTCCGTCCTCCACGTGCGCCACCCACGTGCCCGGCTCGATGCGCGGCATAGGGCGGTCATCCTCGTCGGAGGAGGAAGGGAGCCCGCTTTGCCCTGAGTGCGACGAGCGTGGCGAGTGCGGGGTCCAGTCCTCCACTAGGTCGACGTGCACGAGGAGGTCGTAGCGGTGCGCGCCAGGAGGGGGAGGGACACGGCGGTCGAGCGAAGCGAAGCCGAGCACCTCATCGGCGCGTCCAGCGCCACGCTTGAGCACCTAGAGCGCGCGCCTCGTCGGGATATGGGCCACATCCCATACCCAGAGCCAGCAGGCGAAGGTCTTGGTGTGCCCCCTCTCGAGCGTGCGCGAGTCGAGGCGGTCGACGCGCCCGAAGTCACCAAGGGCCTCCTCTGCCCCGGCTAGCGACCAGAACTGCATAGGCAGGTCCTCGACGACGACGCGCACATGGAGGTTGTACTTGATGATCGCCGCGTGGTCGTCCTCGTGCCAGGCCTTGATGAAGAACTTGCCGCCGTCCACCTTGAGCACGCCGCGCCGCACCGCGTTGTCGCGGTGCGCAGGGAGGTCGAAGTGGACGAGGAAGGCCTTCGGGTGGTGCGCAGTGACGCGGAGCTGATGCGGCGGGGTGCAGAGCTGCTCGTGGATGGCTTCCCCACCACCATCGGGTTGGTGGAGTGGCGGCGCTCGGCGGCGGCGAGGGTGACGGCGTGCTGCCGCAGGATGAACTCGGCGTGCTCGAGGTCGGGGGAGGCCACGACGACTTTGTTGCTGGAGCGTGGGCGCCTTGCCGGGTCGCAGTGCAGGGGACTGTCCATCGGCGTCGGCTCTGGCGCCGGCGGGAAGCTCAGGCGGTCGCGCACCGGAGCCCTGGACGGCAACGGCCCCAACCTATCGCGGGCAGTCCCTCCTGGACCCCCGTTCCTAGGGTTTTGGGGACACTCCTTGCCGAAGTGGCCCGCTCGCTTGCAGATGATGCAGTGGAGAGGGTCTCTGCAGTCGACACGGCGGTGGAGCTTGCTCAAGCAGCGGAAGCATTTGCCCCTGAACTGGCTTAAGAAAGCCTCGCGGCTGCCAGCCGCATTGAAGCCGCGGCCCCGGTCCGATCGGCGTGCCTGATAGCGCCTCGCTGCGTCCGCCGTGGATGAGCCCGCCTTCCGGTTCTTCCGCGAGGTGACCTCAGTCCATGCCCCGCCATCCCCCGCGGCCTGGCCCGGAGAGGAAGGAGCGAGCGAGGGGGAGGGGCAAACAACGACGGATTTGAGGCGGCCATCCTGCAACGGGGGGGGGGGGACGCCCAGATCCGGCGGTCCGGATCCCGCTCCCGCCCACAGCGGCCCGTCCCGCCACAGGATTCGCGGCGTCGAGGCCGGATCTGACGCGGAGACCGTTGACGCAGCAGATGCAGGGGAGGGGGGCCCCGAGGAACCGCTGGGTCGAGAGACGCGGCCGGTGGACGGAGAGCGGCGCCGGGGGGAGGGCCCCGGGCGGGAGCTGCTGGCGGAGGAGCGGGCCATGCGAGCAGTTATGGTGGCCTCCGTGGCCGGAGCGGCCCGCGGCGGGAGCGAGAGCGTGGCTAGACCTCCGCCCTTCAAATGTGCAGGATCCTATAAGAATTGAAAGTTGTAGTGCCGTGGCTGGTGGTGTCACATACAACAACTCCAAAAATAAATGAAAACCCACAACAGCTAACAAAAAAACAAGTTGCACATTTTGCATGTCGCCGCGCTCGTGCAAGATCCGCAGCCGCCGTCCTTTTCGCCGGCTTCGGCCACAGCCGCGCTGCCCGCGACCTCCAAAGACGCTGCCTCCGGCTTGACCCGGCTGAAAGGACCAATATCAACACAGAGGTGGGTAAATGGATTGGCTCTATAAAACTAAACCTAACTTAGTTTTCTCTTCAAGTAATAGGCCAACGGTGCATTGTATCAACAACAACCACTTCAGATCATGCTACCAAAGTTTGGATGCTTGCACTACTGCAGAATGCTGCTAACGCGACATTACAATGAGAGACTCTTCGACGAAACTGTGTGCGATGCATTAATCGTAAACGGTGATGTAAAAAACATCAAAAAAGATGCAAACGTTTGCGATGGCGGGTACATCAAAGACAGTTCGGATTTTACTTATGTGTGCGATGAGGGGCATACGGTTCACTCCAATGAACTGTTTGCGATGAAGAAGAAGAACAGAAACAGGCAGCCGGATGAAAGTGTGTGCGATATACGGCATACAGTTCACTCGAATTAACTGTTTGTGATTAGGCAACACAACAGAAACGATCAGCCAGATCAATGTGTGTGCGATTGACGGCATACAGTTCACTCGTATGAACTATTTGTGATCAGGCGGAACAAAAGAAACAGTCAACCAGATCAAGGTGTGTGCGATAGAGGTAAAACAATCCACTCGAATAAACTGTTTGCGTTGAGCCAAGAGAAAAGAAACAGTTCAATTTAACAAAATGTGTGCGATACACGGCAAACAAATCCGTAACAAGAAATGTCTGCGAAGGCCGATAATAACACAAACGATTGTTGCTAATAAGATGCGTGTGTTGTGCGATGGTATTGCATATAGAACAACAACATATAATAT
>LR738709.1:324169459-324316120 GCA_902687465.1 Secale cereale
ATATATATATATATATATATATATATATATATATATATATATATATATATATATATATATATATATATATATACACACACACACACTTATAAGGACATGGTTGCATAACAAAACTAAATATCGAATTATATAGATGGATACTACACACATGACATTTAATTGCACACACCAAAGTAAACTATCACATGCATAATTACATAGGTGACTACTATACACATGACATTTTCACACACCAAAGTAAACTATATATTACATGCATGATTAATTAGGATAAACGATCATCTGATATATATGTAGTAGCCTCCCTAGGGGTTTGGAGAGGAATTGGCCGAATCGAGGTGATTCTATGGTGGGCAGGCGGCAAAAACAGGGGGAAACGCGAGAAACAGCTAGACGAGGGAGGGAAGCTTCTACATTCGCGGGGAACGTGGCATTGGCCATTGGGCGACGGGCGGTCATCCGGGTACGTCATAAGCATGCCAAGAGGCATCCTATATTAGCAAGGACCAGTTGTTCCACCAATAGCTCATCTAAGAGAACTCTCAAGTTAACTGTGCTCAGGCTGGAGTAGACATCAGACGGGTGGCTGGATGGGAAGTTGTTTTGATATTAAATTAACTGATGGGATGGATCATAGAGGTCGTTTAATTAGCTCAAATGTACATTATGATCTGTCATATAAGTTAAATTAACCTCGAGGTCCTTATTTTAATGTTTTAACACATGTTAAAGAAGGTCTACCGCATTACTTGTTGACAATGTGTGATACGTGGCATACAGTTGATCCATCCGAGTTGTTTGTGATGGAAAAAGCCGTGTGTGTTGAGGGCAAATGCTTGCTGGTATACAATTGTCAGCGATTGATAAATTCTTCACCGACGGGTTCCCTAGTGTGGTCCGGGCGCGATGTGATATTTTCTGTCTGCACAACATCTATGCTCTATGTACAGAATAACAACATATATATACTTATAACAGGACATGATTGTAAAGCCAAATTAAACATGCAACTACGTTATATAACAAATACCATAAATATAACAAGGTTCAAATTCCAGCATTACAAGATTCAAACTATTCTGACACATAAAATTCATCTTCTTTAGAATCTTTTTCATGCATTATTTCTGCGAAAGGATCAGCCACCGAGAAGTCATATAGCGGCTCGATACAGCGACTTCGGAATAATCTGTCATATGAAGTTATAAACTGAAATTCAGCTTCTACTGAGCCTTTACCATTCAGCTGTACACATCTGCGCTCTTTAGCAATCCATTCACTTATGTGCAGTAAATATAGGGCAAACCTCATTACCTTGAGCAACCTTATTTTCTCAACAAAGAACCTGGCGAATTTAATTTCTGGTGTGGTGCCTCGGTACTCATTAAAAGAAATTTATGTGAGATGAAGATCAAGGCATTCAATGGGATTTTTATATTCCCCAACATTTTCTACTTTCGGGCCTGCTAGTATCTGCAAACAAAGACAACATATTAGTGCCTAGTTGCAGATTTAAACACTTCGGGACTCTTTGATTTGCAGGATTTCTTGAATACAAGAAAAGAGTGAAATGCCACCTTCAATTTTTCATGATCAACTTTTATCACAAAAGCATATCAGGCGAAGGAATAAAATGCGTGCAACACTAGCATGCCAAAAAAATATGTATTGAAATCCTCAAATTTTCCTTTAGAAACCATTCTACATTTGGCATTGTAATCATGGGTAAAAGTAACAAAAACTGAGCTCCGTTTTGATTAACAATTAACAGGAAAGGAGTATCACCTCGATGTATAGCTTCTCCGTGCAAGGAAAGCATCTAAGGAATCTAACAATTTAATCCAGCTTGTGGGAATCATTTTTCTGGATGACAGGCGAACATATAGATCAAGAAAAATTAGATAAAATGTGTTGTCCTATAATATAAGAAGGAGAAGAAGAAGACTGTTGTACCTGAACGGATAATGATCCAGCAACAAGTTCGTTAAATTCAGCACACGGATAGCCTACACTGTCAATTACGGTGCGTGAATGATCATGATTCTTGCTGGACCTAATGTATCAAGTACATACAATCTCTCGAGGAAAGCCACATTCTCAATGACCAGATCGTGAAACACCTCAACTGGCAACCTTGGGAGATGAAGAGCATGCGCAACATCAATATGGGGAAATGCACCGCCTGAATGTAGCGTGACGCAGTGTGGGCGCGAGGCGGAGCACGAACATCGGCAGCGAGCAAGGACGTCCAACATGAAAGCTGAGCTCCTAGAGCCGATCCAGGGTTGGGGATAGGAACCAGTAGTGCAACCTGGGTTCGGTCTTGTTGGGGGGTTTGACCGTTTGAGCCTGCCGATAGCAAGGCGTCTGACCGACCCAGGATGCGTGGCGAGGATGTGGGACAATGCGTCCAGGCATTGCTGCTCCCCACTGCAGAACCCGCGGTAGTAAATGGTTAGTTGAATGCCCATGGTTGGACTAGTAGGACATTTTGTGATAACAACGTGGTGGCGATTTATTAAAAATGCCTAGGAAAATCAATGTATAAAAAAGCGAAACGAACCCTCAATAATTTCATATGTTTAGCATAGTTACATGTTACCTCTGTAAATAAATCAAGGCGGGAAGATACAACGTACTACCTCCGTCCCGGTTTATTAGTCCCCGTTGTATTTTGTGTCAAATTTTGACCATAAAATTAGCTAACGAAATATTAATGCATGTCAACAAAAGTTATATCATTAGATTCGTATTTGAACATAGTTTTCACTTTTCAATGATATAAATTTTGGTGACATGCAAGAAAATTTTGTTAGTTAAATATTAGATCAAAATTTGGCACAAATTACAAAGGGGACCAATAAACCAGGACGGACGTAGTATGTTGTTTCGCACACAGATCATGTGACCAAGTTCCCTCTCGGAACCATGAGGCTTCTTGATAGAAGCTCTGGTTTGTATGAAAGAAAATATGGGTCAAAGCCGAGTTGAAAAGGGCATCAATATCTGACCCGAGCTTACAGAAGGACAAAAGCACGATGATTAATTGTTCACCAGGTTTACACAAAATCCTGATTGAACGGGACAATAACAACTAACTCAACCAATGTTTTCGGCAGTCACAATCAAATGGATCGGTATGATCCATAAAATCAAGATCGCGAGCCAGAAAATCTACTAGTACATGAAGACAAGTTATTGTAAATAGAAGTCAGGCACATTCAGAAGCCCTTTTGTCTACCTGAAACTTCTTTTTATTCAATGTGTCCATCCGTGAGAATTTTTTTATTAAAAAACTTAATCCTCATGGATAATAGTACTCTCGCATTCAGCAGGAAGAATGTGACAAAGTTAGTGTTTGCATGGTTGGATGTATATCCTTCCAGCATTGTTGTCCTCAAACGAATGTCATGAGAACTGAGAAAATCTCGATGCTTCTTATGCCACCGATTGGTTATACCTTTTTGTCCATATCCTTTTGCCTAAATAGACATGAAGACTGAAAACAGTTAATGTCTAAAAAAATAATACAACTGAACAGTGAGTTCTCACAAAGTATATCAATGTGCTTGATATCATCACCTCTATATACAAATTCTCCAGACATGGAAAGCATCGCAGCAAGCCGATAATCATGTTCATATCAAAACACCACATACTGATATGTAAGGTCTCGACAGAATCCAACACCATTAATAGGGTACCCATGGACAAACTCTTCATTGAGCATAGAACATAATATTAGTACCAAAAGCGTACTCCAAGATTATATAAAACTTATGTGCACAAATGAAAAATGCAGCTTATGATTACATAAGTGTCGATGATATAAAACTAATGCACATAACTGAAAAATGCAGCTTCTGATTACAAAAGTGTTCATGATAGTATACAGTACCTGAATAAGTGTGGAGTCAACCACCATCCTGTAACCTTCAAATGGATCAGGAATTACACCCAAGGTCTCCAGTTTAGGCGTAGAGACCATGGTTATTTGCGAAGGTGCATAACGATAATCAAGGAGTGTCCTTTGGAGTGAAGGGGCGTCTTTGATGATGAGCTCCTCTCCTTTAAAGCTAATTCCAATGGTTACAAGGTGAGGCGACTTTATTTGGAGACAATGGATACAAATTTCTTTTTCAAAAACAAGCAGCAAGCGCTCCAGGGCAGGGCAACAGGAGTGGATGATGCTGTGAAGTGAGGCCTCCGACAGATCGACCACCACAAGCGCGAGTATTTTTAGAAGTGGGAGTCGAAGCATTTGTACCAGTTTTAACAATAGCTCTATCAATGACTATATTTGGTTGTTGTTAAGCATGTTGTACTCCCTACGAATCTTTAGTTCGCATATAAGATTTGTCTAAAGTCAAGCCTCGTAAAGTTTGGCCAACTTTATATAAAAAATACCAGCATTCACAAATCTGAAATCAATATCAGTAGATGTGTCATGACTTAAATTTTCATATTGTATAGCTTTAGCATGGTAGACGTTGATATTTTCATATAAATAAGGTCAAACTTAAAGAAGTTTGACTTGAGACAATTCTTATATGCAGAGTAAAAGGACCGGAGGGGATACTTAACACGCCTTTCCATTTGATTTACAATGGCACTGTTTGGATACTCTAACTCTAGAGGTTAGAGTTAGTTTCTAGCTCATGATAGTTAAAATGGAGAAAGAGTGATTGGTGGAATAGTTGATTGTATTGCTTGAGCCTCGTGGGCATATATATAGGAGTACATGGTCATCTTGGAGTACAAGTCAAGGTAGAATAAATCCTATGATATCCTTCGATTCCTAAATAACAATGATACTCAACAATGATTAACCCTAAACTAACTCTAATCAAAGAGGTGTTTGGATGGCAGGGTTAGATTGACAATAAATGCACTAGGAGAACTAGTCCTAATTAGCACCTCTTGGGTGGGATAGTTGTTTTGGGTGGGTTAGACGCAACTAGCTCAAACTAGACCTCATGTTTGGATACTTCAGGGCTATTTGAGCCCAAACTAGCTCAAAATAACTCTAACCCATGGATCCAAATAGGGCCAATAACTAGTGTACTTAGACCTGCACAATACAAGTTTGAAAGACTATGTTTGCTTGTTTTTATATAATAGGATTGTTGCAGTTAATAACTGTAATGCCCAGTATGTGACTATGTCTCCCATGTGTCGAGGCACGAGTTAAAGACATAATCACATACTAGAATGATCTCAGGTATGGTATCTTTGCACAACTCATGTAAAAGAGAGGATGAAAATGTAAAAGAGTAGTGGGCCTACACTCGCCACGTCACACAATGTAATACATTAACATACATCATCCAAAAACATCAGAGTCCGACTACGGACGAAGATCCAAATGAAAGATACCATAAATAAAGCAGCACAAGGTCCCGATCATTCCTAGTAAGATCCCTACTGATCCTCAGGGTAAGCACGTAGTAACGTCCACGCTCTTCATCGAACTCCCAATACAGCTCTGAACCACCACCTATGTAGTTCTCAACGGTACCTGCATCTGGTATTGTGTAGAATCTATGAGCCACGGAGGACTCACCAATCCCGTTCCCGGGTAGTAATACTATCAAATACTTAGGCGTGGAAAAGGCTTAAAACAAGGTTGCAGCAGCACTAGCACTAACTTACGAGTTTAGAGCGAGAAGAGAACAAGTGCCAATGATCATCAAGTTGATCAAGAAGTGATCCTAACTACTCACGGTCAGACATAACCCCACCGTGTTCACTTCTCGAACCCCTTCGGAAAGAGACCATCACGGTTACTCACGCTGGTAGAGTATTATGAACAGAGTGTCAAGTTATCTACAATCGGACATTAACAAATTCTCATCTGCCACATAACCGCGGGCATGGCTTTTGAAAGATCAAACCCTGCAGGGGTGTCCCAACTTAGCCCATCACAAGCTCACGATCTGCGAAGTCGCAACTCCAAGGTGGGAAGACCCGAGTATTCTCGGAATCCCGTGCTCAAGATATTCCGACAAAGGTAAAACTAATCCAGCAAGACCTCCCGGTGTGCCGACACCCTGATAGTAGCCGCGCGTATCTCGTCTCAGCCCACGACCGGCTGAGTCATCCTACAAGTGTATACCAGCCCTTGAGTTTCCTCGAGGTGGCCCCGCGGTCTGCTCAGTTTGGACCAACACTCATGAGGAGCGCTGGCCCAGGGTTGTTAATTAAGAACTTGGGTTTGCAACACCCTATGCAAGTTTTAGTTATTAGGCAAATGTAAAACCAATGTTGGGCCTTGCTAGAAAAGCTTTAGCGCTAAGCGGGTTATCGAGGGGGCCCCATAAACCCCAACCGTGTTAGAGACGCAAAATCAAGGAACATAACACCGGTTTAACGGTTCCTAGGGTGGCATGAGTGGAACAAAACACCAAGCAAGAGGCTTAGCCTTCCACCCATTACCAATGTATAGATGATTTAGTTTAACAGATTATATATTGTGATATCCCAACAATAACTTCATCATGAAGCAGAATCTTTAAATCTTCACGTGCAACTAACAACGCTATAAGAGGGGCTGAGCGATGCTTACGTAGCCAAACAACGGTTTGCTAGGTGGATGGTTAGAGAGTTTCATGGCAACAATAGAAGGGCTGACAAACAAACATAGGCATCGAGGCAATATCTAAAGAGCGAGACATCTAGTATATGCAAAGATAGTAGTGATATCTGGGTAAGGTCATCTTGCCTGTTGATTCCACGAAGGGATCATAACCTTGCTCCTCAAACTCAACCTCGGTAGGGACCTCGTACTCCGTATCGTCACTGGGCTCTAACCAACACAACAAGCAACACTGGAACAACAATCAATCAACAAGCAATGCTCAACCACATGATGCATGACCATGATGAACAAGGACAAGAGTAGATATGATGCATGGCCTAGGGACACAAGAGTGCAATATCATCAAGAAGCAACAAGATCACCCACATGAAAGAAAACAAGCAAAATAACAACTATCAAGTTTATGTACATTATTCAAACAAGCACCCAACAAGTTTAAAGGGGTTGGTTAACATGGCAAGGGTGCAACTAATATTGCAGCAACATGCTAGCACATTTAAATGGGCTGGAAAATAACAAACAACATTTTCCAGAAACTCCCATAATTAATTAAAGGCATTTGGGACAGATCTGAAAAACTTATGTTATGAAGTTGTTAAACATACAAAACAACAGCACCAAAATATTCTACACATTTTTCCACCCCAAATGCATATAAAGTTTGTTAAATTTGGAGTTGTAGATATTTAGTTATGATTTTTCCAAGTTTAAGCATATTTAAAACAAGAATAAATTCAAACAACATTTTAAATGTTTTTAAACATGGCAACAACCAGCATATTCATAATCTACATGAAATTCTAAGCACTTTTCATATACAACTTATTTGCATCAGATAAATAAACCAACAGATAATAATTAAACAAAGAAAAAGCAGAAAAAGAAAAAGAAAAACAGAAAAGAAAACAAGCGCAGGGGTCAAAGTTGACCCACGCGTGCGCTAGCCCGAGCCACTGACGAGTGGGGTCAGCTGCGCTAAGGTGGCGTAAGTGTGTGCGCGAGGGGGCTGGAGTACACAGTGGGGATGACAGGTGGGGCCTGCCTGTCATCCACTCAAGAAAAATAAAAGGGGGGCGAATAACCCACTGCCCCGCACAGAATCGAACCCATAACCTGTGGCTTAACTGACGGAGACACAACCACTCCGCTAGCGATCGAATCTTGACAGAGAACAGGTGCGAAGACTGAAGAAGTAACTGAAGATGCAGAGCAGGGGAAAAGCAGGGCTCGTCGGAGCTGCTCCGGCGACCTAAAGGGACGGCAGAGTGGTGCAGGCGCTCCTGGGGGAGTGCCGCACCCACTCGAAGCAAACGCAGCACCTAGCATGCACTACAGCGCTGGCGGCGAGCACTTGACAGAACGGCAACGATGGGCAATGACGAGACGATGCAACGGCCAAGGCGGAGCGGCGACTGCGCAGGCAGCATCTACGCGACGAGCTGAAGCTAACGGGCAGCACTAGACAGCCAACGGTGGTCGGACACTCGCCAGCGACGAGGCCCGACGGCGACGAGCTCGGGTGCTCGATGAACTCGGTGCTAGACGGCGTGCAAGAAAGGGAAGAGGGCACGAGGAGGTGGAGGCGCTCACCACAAACACGGAGGTGTGTTCGGCTGGCCCGGAGGTGGTCGGAGACGACGGCGGCGAGGCTCGAACAGCTACGGGCGCCGGAGACGAAGAAGAGGAAGAAGACGTCGGCGACGAGGCGATTGGCTCCGCGTAGAGGAAGTAGTCGATGTAGTCAACATCGAGGAAGCAGCTGGACACGCTTGGCGAGGCTGGGGTCGACGGGAGGCACGCCGACGATGAGCTGGCGCTCCCAGATGCGTGCGGGACTTCACTAGAGTGGTGGATCTGGTGGAGCTTGGCTCTCCAGGCGACGGGAGGAGGAAGAGGTGTTGGGAACGTAGTATTTTAAAATTTTCCTACGATCATGCAAGATCTATCTACCAGATGCATAGCAACGAGAGGGAAGAGTGTGTCTACGTACCCTCGTAGACCGGAAGTGGAAGCGTCAAGTGACGCGGTTGATGTAGTCGAACTTCTTCGCGATTCAACCGATCAAGCACCAAACGTACGGCACCTCCGCGTTCAGCACACGTTCAGCTTGATGACATCCCACGAGCTCTTGATCCAGTTGAGCTTCACGGGAGAGTTTCGTCAGCACGACGGCGTGGTGACGGATATGATGTATTCACCGGCGCAGGGCTTCGCCTAAGCACCGCGACGGTATGACGGAGGTGTGTTTCTGTGGAGGGGGGGCACCGCACACGGCTGGAACAATTCAACTTGTGTGTGTTTGGGTGCCCCCTCCCCCGTATATAAAGGAGCAAGAGGGGAGGGCCGGCCGGCCTCCTATGGTGCGGCTAGGGCAATCCTACTAGGAATAGGATTGCAATCCTATTCCTAGTAGGAGTCCACCAAGAAGGAAGAGAGGGAAAAAGAAAGAGAGGGAGAGGTGGCGCCCCCCAATCCTAGTCCAACTAGGATCCCCTGGTGGGGCGCCGGCCAGCCTCTATGGGCTGCCTCTCTACTTTCCTCAAGGCCCACTATGGACCATCCCCCTTCGTAGGGGGTTCCGGTAACCCCCTCCGGCAATCCAGTTAAATCCGAAACTTTTCCGGAACACTTCCGGTGTCCGAATATAGTCGTCCAATATATCAATCTTTATGTCTCGGACATTCCGAGACTCCTCGTCATGTCCGTGATCTCATCCGGGACTCCGAACTACCTTCGGTACATCAAAACTCATAAACTCATAATACCGATCGTCATCAAACGTTAAGCGTGCGGACCCTACGGGTTCGAGAACTATGTAGACATGACTGAGACTCATCTCCGGTCAATAACCAATAGCGGAACCTGGATGCTCATATTGGCTCCTACATATTCTACGAAGATCTTTATCGGTCAAACCGCATAACAACATACGTTGTTCCTTTTGTCATCGGTATGTTACTTGCCCGAGATTCGATCGTCGGTATCTCTGTACCTAGTTCAATCTCGTTACCGGCAAGTCTCTTTACTCGTTCCGTAACACATCATCTCGTGACTAACTCATTAGTCTTTTGCTTGCAAGGCTTATTATGATGTGTGTTACCGAGAGGGCCCAGAGATACCTCTCCGACACTCGGAGTGACAAATCCTATTCTTGATCTATGCCAACACCACGAATACTTTCGGAGACACCTGTAGAGCATCTTTGTGATCACCCAGTTACGTTGTGACGTTTGATAGCACACAAGGTGTTCCTACGGTATTCGGGAGTTGCATAATCTCATAGTCATAGGAACATGTATAAGTCATGAAGAAAGCAATAGCAGTAAAACTAAACGATCATAGTGCTATGCTAACGGATGGGTCTAGTCCATCACATCATTCTCCTAATGATGTGATCATGTTGATCAAATGACAACTCATGTCTATGGCTAGGAAACATAACCATCTTTGATCAATGAGCTAGTCTAGTAGAGGCATACTAGGGACATACTATTTTGTCTATGTATTCACACATGTACCAAGTTTCCGGTTAATACAATTCTAGCATGAATAATAAACATTTATCATGATATAAGGAAATATAAATAACAACTTTATTATTGCCTCTAGGGCATATTTCCTTCAGTCTCCCACTTGCACTAGAGTCAATAATCTAGCTCACATCGCCATGTGATTTAATACTGATAGTTCACATCGTTATGTGAATAACACCCATAGTTCACATCGCCATGTGACCAACACCCAAAGGGTTTACTAGAGTCAATAATCTAGTTCACATCGCTATGTGATTAATACCCAAGAGTAATAAGGTGTGATCATGTTTTGCTTGTGAGAGAAGTTTAGTCAACGGGTCTGTCACATTCAGATCCGTATGTATTTTGCAAATTTCTATATCTACAATGCTCTGCATAGAGCTACTCTAGCTAATTGCTCCCACTTTCAATACGCATCCAGATTGATACTTAGAGTCATCTGGATTTAGTGTCAAAGCTTGCATCGGCGTAACCCTTTACGACGAACTCTTTATCACCTCCATAATCGAGAAACATTTCCTTTAGTCATCCAGTTACTAAGGATAATTTTGACCGCTGTACAGTGATCTACTCCTGGATCACTATTGTACCCCCTTGAGAAACTCATGGCAAGGTACACAACATATTTGGTACACAGCATGGCATACTTTATAGAACCTATGGCTGAGGCATAGGGAATGACTTTCATTCTCTCTATATTTTTCTGACGTGGTCTGGCTTTGAGTCTTACTCAACTTCACACCTTACAAGTCAGGCAAGAACTCCTTCTTTAACTGATCCATTTTGAACTACTTCAAAATCTTATCAAGGTATGTACTTATCGAAAGTCTTATCAAGCGTCTTGATCTATCTCTACAGATCTTGATGCCCAATATGTAAGCAGCTTCACCAAGGTCTTTCTTTGAAAAACTCCTTTCAAACACTCCTTTATGCTTTCCAGAAAATTCTACATCATTTCTGATCAACAATATGTCATTCACATATACTTATCAGAAAGGTTGTAGTGCTCCCACTCACTTTCTTGTAAATACAGGCTTCACCGCAAGTCTGTATAAATCTATATGCTTTGATCAACTTATCAAAGCGTATATTCCAACTCCGAGATGCTTGCACCAGTCCATAGATGGATCGCTGGAGCTTGCACAATTTGCTAGCACATTTAAGATTGACAAAACCTTCTGGTTGCATCATATACAATTTTTCTTTAATAAATCCATTAAAGAACGCAGTTTTGTTATCCACTTGCCAGATTTCATAAAATGTGGCAATTGCTAACATGATTCGGACAGACTTAAGCATCGCTACGGGTGAGAAAATCTCATCATAGTCAACACCTTGAACTTGTCGAAAACCTTTCGCATCAAGTCGAGCTTTGTAGACAGTAACATTACCGTCAGCGTCGGTCTTCCTCTTGAAGATCCATTTATTTTCGATGGCTTGCCGATCATCGGGCAAGTCAACCAAAGTCCACACTTTGTTCTCATACATGGATCCCATCTCAGATTTCATGGCCTCAAGCCATTTTGCGGAATATGGGCTCATCATCGCTTCCTCATAGTTCGTAGGTTCATCATGGTCTAGTAACATGATTTCCAGAACTGGGTTGCCGTACCACTCTGGTGCGGAACGTACTCTGGTTGATCTACGACATTCAGCAGAAACTTGATCCAAAGTTTCATGATCATCATCATTAACTTCCTCACTGATTGGTGTAGGAATCACTAGAACAATTTTCTGTGATGTACTACTTTCCAATTCGGGAGAAGGTACAATTACCTCATCAAGTTCTACTTTCCTCCCACTCACTTCTTTCGAGAGAAACTCCTTCTTTAGAAAGGATCCATTCTTAGCAAAGAATATCTTGCCTTCGGATCTGTGATAGAAGGTGTACCCAATAGTTTCTTTTGGGTATCCTATGAAGATTTACTTCTCCGATTTGGGTTCGAGCTTATCATGTTGAAACTTTTTCACATAAGCATCGCAGTCCCAAACTTAAAGAAATGACACCTTAGGTTTCTCGTCAAACCACAGTTCATACGGTGTCATCTCCACGGATTTAGATGGTGCCCTATTTAACGTGAATGTAGCTGTCTCTAATGCATAACCCCAAAAGCGATAATGGTAGATCGGTAAGAGACATCATCGATCGCACCATATCTAATAAAGTACGGTTATGACATTCGGACACACCATTACACTGTGGTGTTCCAGGTGGCGTGAGTAGTGAAACTATTTCACATTGTTTTTACTGAAGGCCAAACTCGCTAACTCAAATATTTTTACCTGTACGATCATATCGTAGAAACTCTTATTTTCTTGTTACGATGATTCTCCACTTCACTCTGAAATTCTTTGAACTTTTCAAATGTTTCAGACTTGTGCTTCATTAAGTAGATATACCCATATCTGCTCAAATCATCAGTGAAGGTCAGAAAATAACGATACCTGCCGCGAGCTTCAACACTCATTGGTCCTCATACATCTGTATGTATGATCTCCAACAAATCTGTTGCTCGCTCCATTGTTCCGGAGAACGGAGTTTTAGTCATCTTGCCCATGAGGCATGGTTCGCAAGCACCAAGTGATTCATAATCAAGTGATTCCAAAAGTCCATCACTATGGAGTTTTCTTCATGCGCTTTACACCATTATGACCTAAACGGCAGTGCCACAAATAAGTTGCACTATCATTATTAACCTTGCATCTTTTGGCTTCAATATTATGAATATGTGTATCACCACGATCGAGGTCCAACAAACTATTTTCATTGGGTGTATGACCATCGAAGGTTTTATTCATGTAAACAGAATAGCAATTATTCTATGACTTTAAATGAATAACCGTATTGCAACAAATATGATCAAATCATATTCTTGCTCAACGCAAATGCCAAATAACATTTATTTAGGTTTTACACTAATCCCGAAAGCATAGGGAGTGTGCGATGATGATCATATCAATCTTGGAACCACTTCCAACACACATCGTCATTTCACCTTTAACTAGTCTCTGTTCATTCTGCAATTCTCGTTTTGAGTTACTAATTTTAGCAACTGAACCGGTATCAAATACCCAGGGGTTGCTATGAACACTAGTAAAGTACACATAAATAATCTATATATCAAAATATACATTTGTTCACTTTGCCATCCTTCTTATCCGCCAAGTATCTAGGGCAGTTCCACTTCCAGTGACCATTTCCTTTGCAGTAGAAGCACTTAGTTTCAGGCTTGAGTTTTAGCTTTGGGTTTCCTCACGGGAGTGACAACTTGCTTGTCATTCTTCTTGAAGTTCCCCTTCTATCCCTTTGCCCTTTACTTGAAACAAGTGGTCTTGTTAACCATCAACACTTGATGCTTTTTTTTCATGATTTCTACCTTCGCCGACTTCAGCATCGCGAAGAGCTCGGGAATTCCTTTCGTCATCCCTTGCATATTATAGTTCATCACGAAGTTCTACTAACTTGGTGATAGTGACTAGAGAACTTTGTCAATTACTATCTTATCTGGAAGATTAACTCCCACTTGATTCAAGTAATTGTAGTACCCAGACAATCTGAGCACGTGCTCACTGGTTGAGCTATTCTCCTCCATCTTGTAGGCAAAGTACTGTCAGAGGTCTAATACCTCTCGACACGGGCATGAGTATGAAATACTAATATCAACTCTTGGAACATCTTATATGCTCCGTGGCGTTCAAAACGTTTTTGAAGTCCCGGTTCTAAGCCGTAAAGCATGGTGCACTTAAACTATCAAGTAGTCATCATACCGAGCTTTTGTCAAAACGTTCATAACGTCTACATCTGCTCCTGCAATAGGTCTGTCACCTAGCGGTGCATCAAGGACATAATACTCTGTGCAGCAATGAGGATAATCCTCAGATCACGGAACAATTCCGCATCATTGCTACTAACATCTTTCAACTTAGTTTTCTCTAGGAAAAAATAAACGTGGAGCAACATCGCGAGCTATTGATCTACAACATAGATATGCTAATACTACCAGACTAAGTTCATGATAAATTAAAGTTCAATCTAATCATATTACTTAAGAACTCCCACTTAGATAGACATCCCTCTAGTCATCTAAATGATCACGTGATCCAAATCAACTAAACCATGTCCGACCATCACGTGAGATGGAGTAGTTTCAATGGTGAACATGTTATGTTGATCATATCTACTATATGATTCACGCTCGACCTTTCGGTCTCTAGTGTTCCGAGGCCATATCTGCATATGCCAGGCTCGTCAAGTTTAACCCGAGTATTCTGCGTGTGCAAAACTGGCTTACACCCGTTGTATTTGAACGTAGAGCTTATCACACCCGATCATCACGTGGTGTCTCGGCACGAAGAACTTTCGCAACGGTGCATACTCAGGGAGAACACTTGTACCTTGAAATTTTGTAAGGGATCATCTTATAATGCTACCGTCGTACTAAGCAAAATAAGAAGCATAAAAAGATAAACATCACATGCAATCAAAATATGTGACATGATATGGCCATCATCATCTTGTGCTTTTGATCTCCATCTCCAAAGCACCGTCATGATCACCTTCGTCACCGGCGCGACACCTTGATCTCCATCGTAGCATCGTTCTCGTCTCGCCAACTATTGCTTCTACGACTATCGCTACCGCTTAGTGATAAAGTAAAGCAATTACATGGCTATTGCATTTCATACAATAAAGCGACAACCATATGGCTCCTGCCAGTTGCCGATAACTTTACAAAACATGATCATCTCATACAAAACCGTATAACTCATCATGTCTTGACCATATCACATCACAACATGCTCTGCAAAAACAAGTTAGACGTCCTCTACTTTGTTGTTGCAAGTTTTACGTGGCTGCTACGGGCTTAGCAAGAACTGTTCTTACCTACGCATACAAAACCACAACGATGTTTCGTCAAGTATGTGCTGTTTTAACCTTCACAAGTACCGGGCGTAGCCACACTTGATTCAGCTAAAGTGAGAGAGACAGACACCCGCCAGTCACCTTTAAGCAA
The DNA here is from genome assembly GCA_902687465.1 of Secale cereale. Taxonomy (NCBI): domain Eukaryota; kingdom Viridiplantae; phylum Streptophyta; class Magnoliopsida; order Poales; family Poaceae; genus Secale; species Secale cereale. Next base: position 324,184,606 of record LR738709.1, read on the forward strand.
TGAGTGCTCATAACGGTGAAACCAGTCTCGCGTAAGCGTACGCGTAATGTCGGTCCGGGCCGCTTCATCTCACAATACCGCCGAAGCAAAGTATGACATGCTGGTAAGCAGTATGACTAGTATCGCCCACAACTCATTGTGTTCTACTCGTGCATATCATCTACGCATAGACCTGGCTCATGATGCCACTGTTGGGAACGTAGTATTTTAAAATTTTCCTACGATCACGCAAGATCTATCTACCAGATGCATAGCAACGAGAGGGAAGAGTGTGTCTACGTACCCTCGTAGACCGGAAGCGGAAGCTTCAAGTGACGCGGTTGATGTAGTCGAACTTCTTCGCGATTCAACCGATCAAGCACCGAACGTACGGCACCTCCGCGTTCAGCACACGTTCAGCTTGATGACGTCCCACGAGCTCTTGATCCAGTTGAGCTTCACGGGAGAGTTTCGTCAGCACGACGGCGTGGTGACGGATATGATGTATTCACCGGCGCAGGGCTTCGCCTAAGCACCACGACGGTATGACCGAGGTGTGTTTCTGTGGAGGGGGGCACCGCACACGGCTGGAACAATTCAACTTGTGTGTGTTTGGGTGCCCCCCTCCCCCGTATATAAAGGAGCAAGAGGGGAGGGCCGGCCGGCCTCCTATGGTGCGGCTAGGGCAATCCTACTAGGAATAGGATTGCAATCCTATTCCTAGTAGGAGTCCACCAAGAAGGAAGAGAGGGAAAAAGAAAGAGAGGGAGAGGTGGCGCCCCCCAATCCTAGTCCAACTAGGATCCCCTGGTGGGGCACCGGCCAGCCTCTATGGGCTGCCTCTCTACTTTCCTCAAGGCCCACTATGGACCACCCCCCTTCGTAGGGGGTTCCGGTAACCCCCTCCGGCAATCCAGTCAAATCCGAAACTTTTCTGGAACACTTCCAGTGTCCGAATATAGTCGTCCAATATATCAATCTTTATGTCTCGGACATTCCGAGACTCCTCGTCATGTCCGTGATCTCATCCGGGACTCCGAACTACCTTCGGTACATCAAAACTCATAAACTCATAATACCGATCGTCATCAAACGTTAAGCGTGCGGACCCTACGGGTTTGAGAACTATGTAGACATGACTGAGACTCATCTCCGGTCAATAACCAATTGCGGAACCTGGATGCTCATATTGGCTCCTACATATTCTACGAAGATCTTTATCGGTCAAACCGCATAACAACATACGTTGTTCCTTTTGTCATCGGTATGTTACTTGCCCGAGATTCGATCGTCGGTATCTCTATACCTAGTTCAATCTCGTTACCGGCAAGTCTCTTTACTCGTTCCGTAACACATCATCTCGTGACTAACTCATTAGTCTTTTGATTGCAAGGCTTATTATGATGTGTGTTACCGAGAGGGCCCAGAGATACCTCTCCGACACTCGGAGTGACAAATCCTATTCTTGATCTATGCCAACACCACGAATACTTTCGGAGACACCTGTAGAGCATCTTTATGATCACCCAGTTACGTTGTGACGTTTGATAGCACACAAGGTGTTCCTACGGTATTCGGGAGTTGCATAATCTCATAGTCATAGGAACATGTATAAGTCATGAAGAAAGCAATAGCAGTAAAACTAAACGATCATAGTGCTATGCTAACGGATGGGTCTAGTCCATCACATCATTCTCCTAATGATGTGATCACGTTGATGAAATGACAACTCATGTCTATGGCTAGGAAACATAACCATCTTTGATCAATGAGCTAGTCTAGTAGAGGCATACTAGGGACATACTATTTTGTCTATGTATTCACACATGTACTAAGTTTCCGGTTAATACAATTCTAGCATGAATAATAAACATTTATCATGATATAAGGAAATATAAATAACAACTTTATTATTGCCTCTAGGGCATATTTCCTTCAAGAGGAACCCTAGGGAGAGGGGTTGGACACACTACGGGTTTAAAAGGAGGGCTTGGATCACGAGACCTCGACGTCTGTGATCACGGCGCGACGGCGAGCGCGCGCTCTGGCTTCACAAACGGGTGATGGAGGTAGACGGCGACTCGGGGGGTGTGAGGCTGACATGCGGGCCCGGGTGCGAGGGGAGAGACGGCGCGACTGCGAGTGGCTCGGTCGGGCCTGCGGGCGTTAGCTGGGCCGCGGGAGAGACTTGGCCTGGGGGAGGAGGAGGAGGAGGCCCAGGCCACTGCTGTAGCTGTTGTCTTCTTTTCTTTTTCATTTATCTTCAGACAGAAAAGAAAAAGAAAAGCACATGCTTAAAGGAAAAGAGTTAGGGGAAAAAGAAAATATCCCCATGCTCCTTGATTTATGCCCTATTTAATAAAATTGTTTTGGACATTTTTAGAGGCAGAAAAATAAAAGGAGTATGAATATGGTTCAAACTCTTGTCATTTTTAAACCCAACCAAATCAATTCCAAATGGGGTGATATTTGGCAGAGAGGGTGTAGACATGGTGCAAGGTTTTTGGGGAAAGAAAGAACATTAAAGGACTTGGCTAGGTGACTTGCAAAATAGAGTAAAGAAAGGAAAGAAGAGAAAAGGAAGAAGAAGAAGAGGGAAACAAAGGAGGCGGTCTAGGGTTTAGCAAGCCAAAGCTAGAACCACACTCACATACACACAAGGGCCTCACACACACACAATAAGAAAGTAAACTAAGATGCCATGATGCCATGATGATGAAGCCATGCAAGTATGCAAAATAAAATAAATGACATGGCAATGCAAAAATCAAATGAGCTCAAATGACAAGAACCCCCAAGGATAAGGACAAGGATCAAAATGAGAATGCTTTATTGCCATTATAGGAAAGTATCATATATGGGGTGTTACAAACTCTCCTACACTACAAAAAGATCTTGTCCCGAGATCTAGGACTGGAAGAAGGAAGGATACTCGGAACGAAGGTGATCTTCTCGTTCCCAGGTAGCTTCTCGGTCGGTATGGTGTGACCACTTCACTTTCAAGAACTTGATGGACTTGTTGCGGGTTTTGCGCTCAATTTCTTCAAGAATAGCAACAGGGTGCTCACAATAAGACAAGTCTTGTTGAAGATCAATCTCCTCGAATGGAATGGTGCGTTCAGGTGTCTTGAAGCACTTGCGGAGTTGATACACGTGAAACACATCATGAACATTTGCAAAGTTGGATGGAAGCTCAAGTTGGTAGGCTAGATCGCCTCTTTTGCCAAGAATCTTGAAAGGGTCCACGTATCTAGGAGCAAGCTTGCCTTTGATACCGAATCTTTGGGTGCCTTTCATAGAAGAAACACGGAGATAGACATGATCTCCAATGTCGAAAGCCAAATCACGATGCTTGCTGTCATAGTAACTCTTTTGACGCGATTGAGCGGCTTTGAGATTCTCACGTATGACTTTGCACATTTCTTCGGCTTCTGAGATCAAATCATTACCAAGAAGTTGATGTTCACCAGTCTCGGACCAGTTGAGAGGGGTACTGCACTTTCTGCCATAGAGGATTTCAAAAGGAGCTTTGCCAGCACTTGCTTGGAAACTGTTGTTGTATGAGAATTCGGCAAATGGGAGACAATCTTCCCATTTCATACCGAAAGAAATGACACAAGCTCTCAGCATGTCTTCGAGGATCTGGTTCACTCTTTCGACTTGACCCCTAATCTGAGGGTGAAACACAGTGCTGAAGCGAATTTTTGTGCCCATGGCTGACTGAAAGGAGTCCCAGAACTTGGATGTGAACAAACTTCCACGGTCTGAGGAGATGACTTGAGGAATGCCATGCAAAGAAACAATTCTGGAAGTGTACAGCTCTGCCAGCTGAGCCGCGTTGATGGATTCCTTGATGGGAAGGAAATGAGCTACTTTAGTTAGCTTGTCAATCACCACGAAGATATCATCATTCCCCTTCTTGGACTTAGGAAACCCAGTGACAAAATCTATTTCAATGTGATCGAATTTCCACTCAGGAATAGGTAGAGGTTGAAGGAGACCGGCTGGACGTTGATGCTCTGCCTTCGCTCTTCTGCAGACATCACATTCATTCATGAATTGGGCAATCTCCCTTTTCATGCAAGTCCACCAATATGATTGCTTGAGGTCTTGGTACATCTTAGAACTTCCGGGATGAATCGAGAGGAGGGAGTCATGTGCTTCGTTCATTATGAGCTTTCTGAGATCACCCTTGGGAACAACAATTCTGTCCTCAAAGAACAAGGTGTCTTTCTCATCAACGCGATAGCACTTGTATTTGGGGTACCCTTAGCAATACCATGTTTCACTTTCTGCACCATAGCATCACTGAGTTGGGCCTCACGGATCTGATCTTCCAAGGTAGGAGCAACTTGAAGGTTTGCAAGAAAGCCTTGCGGAACAACTTGGAGGTTGAGCTTCCTGAATGATTCACAAAGTTCAGGCTGAAACGGTTTGAGAAGGAGACTGTTGCAATATGCCTTTCTGCTCAAGGAATCTGCAATGACATTGGCCTTGCCAGGTGTATACTCAATGCTTGGATCATACTCTTGAATCATCTTAACCCAACGAGTCTGGCGAAGGTTAAGGTTTGGCTGTGTGAATATGTACTTCAAGCTCTTGTGATCGGTGAAGATGTCCACGTGATCAAGGCATGTACAACTGCTACTAGCTTGAGATCATGTGTGGGGTAATTCTTCTCATTTGGTTTCGGCTGACGAGAAGTGTATGCCACAATCTTCTTGTCTTGCATGAGAACACCGCCAAGACCTTGCAAAGAAGCATCACAAAAGACTTCATAGGGCTTGGACTCATCCGGAGGAGTAAGAACCGGAGCTGAAATGAGCTTCTCTTTGAGTGTTTTGAATGCCACATCACAATCAGGAGTCCAGGAGTACTTCACATTCTTCTGCAATAGGTTGGAAAGAGGCTTGGCAATCTTGGAGAAGTTCTCAACGAACCTTCTACAATAGCTAGCGAGACCAAGGAAGCTTCAGAGTTGCTTGACATTCTGCGGGGGTTCCCAGTTGACAATAGCTTCAACTTTCTCGGGGTTCACATAAATGCCCTCGACAGAGATAATATGGCCAAGATATAAGACCTTATCCAGCCAGAATTCACATTTGGAGAACTTCGCATAGAACTTGTGTTCACGGAGCCTGTCCAGGACCAAACGGAGGTGCTTGGCATGGTCTTCTTCATTCTTGGAGAATACCAAGATGTCATCCAGATAGACGAGAACAAATTCATTGGTGTAGGGGTTGAATATGAAGTGCATCATCCTTGAGAAGGTGGGTGGAGCATTTGCAAGGTCGAAAGACATGACCGTGTATTCATAGGAGCCATAGCTTGTTCTGAATGCGGTCTTGTGAATATCTTCTTCACGGATATGAATCTGATGGTAACCCATCCGGAGATCGAGCTTCGAGAACACCTTTGCTCCTTTGAGTTGCTCGAACAATTCATTGATATTGGGGAGCGGATACTTGTTCTTTATTGTTTTCTTGTTCAATGGCCGGTAATCAACGCAAAGGCGTTCCGTTCCATCCCTCTTCTTGACAAATAGAACACCACAGCCCCAAGGAGAAGTACTAGGCCTGATTAGACCCATACGTTCTTGCTCATCGAGTTGTTTCTTCAGCTCCTTCAACTCATCAGGGGAAAGCTTGTACGGACGCCGACATGCTGGCTCAGTACTAGGCTCGAGTTCAATGATGAATTCAACTTGACGATGGGGAGGCATGTCTGGAAGCTCTTCAGGGAAAACATCTTCATACTCATTGACCACCGGAATCTGAGAAATGGCATTAATATCGCCCTTGTCATTGAGAAAGAATAGCCTGATTGTGTTATCTCGAGAGGCGAAGATAATCACGTCTTCGTCAGGATGAGTAAGCTTGACTTCCTTATTTGCACAATCAATGTTTGCATCATTCTTGGAAAGCCAATCCATCCCAAGAATAAGATCAATGTCGGAGTTGCCAAGAACAACCGGAGAAACTAGAAAATGGTGATCACTCATATGAATAGATACATCCGGAGCCATCAAATTAGAAGTCATGTTTTTGCCCGGAGAAATAATTTGCAACTTCTTATCCAGAAATGCCGAAGTAAAATTATGCTTGGTAAAGAATGGCCTTGATATGAAACTGAGAGATGCACCAGAATCAAACAATACTTTTGCAAGAATAGAGTTAACTGGAAGGTTACCAAGTATCACATCTGAAGAATTCTCCGCTTGAGCTGCATTCATCAGATTCACTCTTGCTGTCTTGGGGTTGTGCTTGACAATAGCAGTGCTGACAGGTGGAGGAGGCGGAAGGCGGCTCGGGTTGGGACACTTGTTAGCATAGTGACCCTTCTGAGTACACTTGTTGCAAATCACTTCTGAGAGAGGCCGGTGATAAGGACCACTTGATCTTGAAGCTTGAAACTGACGCTTGGATTGATTGCTTGGGTTGGGTGGGCGGGAGAAACCACGACCACCTGAGTGCTTGTTGTTGTTTGGAGGACGGAGCACAGGAGGAGGCGGTAGCCAGAACTTCTGCTGCTTGGCAACCAATTGGGAAGAAGAGGAGGAGTGAACAGCATCTCTGATCCTCTTTTTGGAAGCTTCAATCTTGAGTTGGGCTGCCTCTTGCTTAAGAGCCATATTGTAGAATTGGTCAAATTCATCTGGCTCGAACAAGGTGAGAGCTAGTTGGAGTTCATCCTTAAGACCACCACGGAACTGATAAATCTTGCTCTTGGCATCTGGGATGTCATGCTTGGCATAGCGGACAAGATTCTGGAACTTGACATTGTATTGATAGACAGACATGGTGTGCAGAATTGCTCATGCATGCCTTCAATGACACTTGTTGGAATGTGGTGAGAGCGGAAATCCTTGCAGAAGTCAGTCCACGAGATCTCACGTCCACCTCTGGAATCTTTGTATTGTTGCCACCAATCAGCAGCTTGGTCTTTGAGTTGGAAAGTGGCAAACTTGACATAATCCTCAGGTCTCGTGTTACTGCATTTGAAGTGCTTTTTGATGTCTGTGATCCAGTCTTCAGCATCTAGCAAATCCACACAGTAACTGAATGACTTCGGTTGGTTTGCCAGGAATTGGTTGAGGGTTGCAAAGTGAGGTTGATTGAACAGATTGCCTTGGCCTTGGTTCCCATGACCACCTTGATTTGCTTGGTTGGCTTGAAAGTTCTGCATCATCTGCATAAGCATCTGGGTGTTCTGGTTGGTCGCTTGCATAATTGCTCTCCATGCCTCACACCGAGGAGGAGGGGAAGGAGGACGTTTAGGAACACACTCTTCTTCACCCTCTGGGTTAGCGTTGGGAACCTTCTTGGGAGCCATCCTCGATGAGATGACAACTATTAGCCATTGATGAAAAATATATAAGCTGAATCAACAGCTAGAAATTGCGACATAAGTCTTCACAAGAACATTCGAACAAAATGAACGAATGTATTCCACAGTTTAATGATACAACAATCTTCTCGAGAAGCCACTTGGAAGAACAAAAGGTAAATAAAACAACAAGGAGCAGATAGAACAAATACAAGATAGAAGCTTCATCCCACATGTTCGTGCTGAAAGCTCATGGAACGTGTTAAGGGTGTTGCAATCCCCGGATCAGCATAGCCAAGGACCCTTTAAGATGCAACTCCCAATTGGAACAATGCCCATAAACCTCTTCACTCAATGTTGAACCCCGAACTTCATACCATGCATTCGTTGGAAGAATGCCTACGAGCTACTGGAAGAACCCACCTATTATTTTCCGAAGGTTTCCGGTTATGCAATCGGGTGTTGGGGATACACGGGAAGCACCGCATACTCAACTCTAATCCTACATCCAGCTATATCCATCCTTCAACACATAACCAGACATCCTAGGAAACTGTTTACCTTGGACCTTCGAAACGCGTCGGCTATACAAGCTGGGCAATACTCCTGTAAAAGAGAGGATGAAAGTGTAAAAGAGTAGTTGGCTTACACTCGCCACGTCACAAAATGTAATACATTAACATACATCATCCAAAAACATCAGAGTCCGACTACGGACGAAGATCCAAATGAAAGATACCATAAATAAAGCAACACAAGGTCCCGATCATCCTAGTAAGAGCCCTACTGATCCTCGGGGTAAGACATGTAGTAACGTCCACGCTCTTCATCGAACTCCCAATACAGCTCTGAACCACCACCTGTGTAGTTCTCAACGGTACATGCATCTGGTGTTGTGTAGAATCTGTGAACCACGGAGGACTCAGCAATCCCGTTCCCGGGTAGCAATACTATCAAAGCCTTAGGCGTGGAAAAGGCTTAAAACAAGGTTGCAGCAGCACTAGCACTAACTTATGAGTTTAGAGCGAGAAGAGAACAAGTGCCAACAATCGTCAAGTTGATCAAGAAGTGATCCTAACTACTCACGGTCAGACATAACCCCACCATGTTCACTTCCCGAACCCCTTCGAAAAGAGACCATCACGGTTACTCACGCTGGTAGAGTATTATGAACAGGGTGTCAAGTTATCTACAACTGGATATTAACAAATTCCCATCTGCCACATAACCGCGGGCACGGCTTTCGAAAGATCAAACCCTGCAAGGGTGTCCCAACTTAGCCCATCACAAGCTCACGATCTGCGTAGTCGCGACTCCAATGTGGGAAGACCCGAGTATTCTCGGAATCCCGTGCTCAAGATATTCCGACAAAGGTAAAACTAATCCAGCAAGACCTCCTGGCGTGCCGACACCCTGATAGTAGCCGTGCGTATCTCGTCTCAGGCCAGGACCGGATGAGTCATCCTATAGGTGTATACCAGCCCTTGAGTTTCCTCGAGGTGGCCCTGCAGTCTGCTCAGTTTGGACCAACACTCATGAGGAGCACTGGCCCAGGGTTGTTAATTAAGAACTCGGTTTTGCAACGCCCTATGCAAGTTTTAGTTATTAGGGAAATGTAAAACCAATGTTGGGCCTTGAAGGAAAAGCTTTAGCGCTAAGCGGGTTATCGAGGGGGGCCCATAAACCCCAACCGTGTTAGGGACGCAAAATCAAGGAACATAACACCGGTTTAATGATTCCTAGGGTGGCATGAGTGGAACAAAACACCAAGTAAGAGGCTTAGTCTTCCACCCATTACCAATGTATAGATGATTTAGTTTAACAGATTATATATTGTGATATCCCAACAATAACTTCATCATGAAGCAGAATCTTCAAATCTTCACTTGCAACTAACAACGCTATAAGAGGGTTGAGCGATGCTTACGTAGCCAAACAACGGTTTGCTAGGTGGGTGGTTAGAGAGTTTCATGGCAACAATAGGAGGGCTGACAAACAGACATAGGCATGAAGGCAATATCTAAAGAGCGAGACATCTAGTATAGGCAAAGATAGTAGTGATATCTGGGTAAGGTCATCTTGCCTATTGATTCCATGGAGGTATCGTAACCTTGCTCCTCAAACTCAACCTCGGTAGGGACCTCATACTCTGTATCGTCACCGGGCTCTAACCAACACAGCAAGCAACACCGGAACAACAATCAATCAACATGCAATGCTCAACCACATGATGCATGAACATGATGAACAAGGACAAGAGTAGATATGATGCATGGCCTAGGGACACAAGAGTGCAATATCATCAAGAAGCAACAAGATCAGCCACATGAAAGATAACAAGCAAAAGAACAACTATCAAGTTTATGTAGAATATTCAAACAAGCACCCAAGAAGTTTAAAGGGGTTGGTTAACATGGCACGGGTGCAACTAATATTGCAGCAACATGCTAGCACATTTAAATGGGCTGGAAAATAACAAACAACATTTTCCAGAAACTCCCATAATTAATTAAAGGCATTTGGGACAGATCTGAAAAACTTATGTTATGAAGTTGTTAAACATACAAAACAACAACACCAAAATATTCTACACATTTTCCCAACCCATGCATATAAAGTTTGTTAAATTTGGAGTTGTTGATATTTAGTTAAGATTTTTCCAAGTTTAAGCATATTTAAAACAAGAATAAATTCAAACAGCATTTTAAATGTTTTTAAACATGGCAACAACCAGCATATTCATAATCTACATGAAATTCTAAGAACTTTTCATATACAACTTATTTGCATCAGATGAATAAACCAATAGATAATAATTAAACAAAGAAAAAGCAGAAAAAGAAAAAGAAAAAGAAAAACAGAAACGAAAACAAGCGCAGGGGTCAAAGTTGACCCACGCCTGCGCTCGCCCGAGCCACTAACGAGTGGGGTCAGCTGCGCTGAGGTGGCGTAAGTGTGTGCGCGAGGGGGCTGGAGTGCACAGTGGGGATGACAGGTGGGGCCTGTCTATCATCCACTAAAGAAAAATAAAAGGGGGGCGAATAACCCACTGCCCCGCACGGAATCGAACCCACAACCTGTGGCTTAACTGACGGAGACATAGCCACTCCGCTAGCGATCGAATCTTAACAGAGAACAGGTGCGATGACTGAAGAAGTAACTGAAGATGCAGAGCAGGGGAAAAGCAGGGCTCGTCGGAGCTGCTCCGGCGACCTAAAGGGACGGCGGAGTGGTGCGGGGCGCTCTTGGGGGAGTGCCGCACCCACTCGAAGCAAACGCAACACCTAGCATGCACTACAACGCCGGCGGCGAGCACTTGACAGAACGGCGACGGCGGGCAACGGTGAGAGGATGCAACGGCCTAGGCGGAGCGGCGACTGCGCGGGCAGCATCTACACGACGAGCTCAAGATAACGGGCAGCACTAGACAGGTTACGGTGGTCGGGACACTCGCCGGCGACGAGGCCCGACGGCGACGAGCTCGGGTGCTCGATGAACTCGGTGCTAGACGATGCGCAAGAAGGGGAAAAGGGCATGGGGAGGTGGAGGCGCTCACCACGAACACGGAGGTGTGTTCGGCTAGCCCGGAGGTGGTTGGAGACGACGGCGGCGAGGCTCGAACAGCTACGGGCACCGGAGACTGTAGGATCGAAGAAGTATGTCTAGAGGGGGGGGGTGATTAGACAACTTGACAATATAAAAATCTGCCTTTTGATTAAGCAAAGTTTTTGGCAGTTTCACAATTAAGATCAAGTCAAGTAACACACTACACATGCAATTCTAGAGTATGGGCAGCGGAAAGTAAATTGCATATATAGTAAAGAGAGGTGGGGAGGATCAAACGCAGTTTGGTGACACGGAGATTTTTGTCGTGGTTCCGATAGGTGGTGCTATCGTACATCCACGTTGATGGAGACTTCAACCCACGGAGGGTAACGGCTGCGCGAGTCCACGGAGGGCTCCACCCACGAAGGGTCCACGAAGAAGCAACCTTGTCTATTCCATCATGGCCTACGCCCACGGAGGACTAGCCTTACTCGGGGTAGATCTTCACGAAGTAGGCGATCTCCTTGCCCTTACAAACTTCTTGGTTCAACTCCACATCTCAAAGACGGAGGCTCCCAAGCGACACCTAACCAATCTAGGAGGCACCACCCTCCAAAAGGTAATAGATGGTGTTGATGGTGATGAACTCCTTGCTCTTGTGCTTCAAATGATAATCTCCCCAACACTCAACTCTCCTCACTGACATGGCTGTGGTGGAAGAAAGGACTGAGTGGAAAGCAACTTGGGAAGGCTAGAAATCAAGTTTCATATGGTAGGAATGGAATGGCTTGATCTCAACACAAGGGTAGGTGGTTCACTTCTCAGAAAGTGTATGGTAGGAGTGGTAGACTTTCTAATGGCTCTCCTCACGAATGAAGAGGGGGTGGAGGGGTATATATAGCCTCCACACAAAATCCAACCGTTACACACATATTTGACCAATCTCGGTGAGACCGAAGTGAAAACTCGGTCAGACCGAAAGTTCAAATATAGTGAACGTTGGGATTTTCGGTGGGACCGAAAATACCATCTCGGTGGGACCGAAAGTGTAAAAGATATGAACGTTGGAGTTTTCGGTGGGACCGAGAAAGAAAACTCGGTTGGACCGATTTGAGAAAGAACAGGAACATGCCAGAATCGGTGAGACCGGAAATGCAATATCAGTGAGACCGATTTGAGTCAAGACAGAAGCTTGCTCATTTCGGTGAGACCGATAATACAAACTCGGTTATTCCGAAATGATGTGAAATGGTTACAGAAGGTTGGCAGTTCAGTTTCGGTGAGACCGATCTCAAACTCGGAATGACCGATTTTTCTAGGGTTTGGAATATGGCAGAAGTGGTTCATCTCGGTGGGACTGAGTTGGAAGAATCGGTTTGTCCGAGATTACTTAGGAGTGTGTATAGTAGTGAAAGGTGCTGATAGTTGAAGGAGCTAAATCACTAAGCACTTTGAGCAACGAGATCATCAACACAACCTCATCCCCTTTTAATAGTATTGGCTTTTCCTATGGACTCAATGTGATCTTTGATCACTAAACCAGAAATGAAGTCTTGAGCTTTTTGCCAATGCTTGCCTTAGCATTTGAGGGGTCCACTTCTTCAGTCATCTTGCCATACCAATGTGATTGAATTTCCTGAAACATACTTGATAAAAGCATTAGTCCAACCACAAAGTATGTTGTCATTAATTACCAAAACCACCCAGGGAGCAAATGTGCTTTCAATCTCCCCCTTTTTGGTAATTGATGGCAACACACTGAAATTATACTAAACAAGACATCAAAGCTTATTGAAAGAAAGACAGAATTATCACGAAAGCTTTGACAAGCATGTAGTACACAGGCTCCCCCTACAAGTGTGCAAGATTTTCATGGATTATGGTTTTGGACTACCACAAGTACACAAGAGAGATAAGCAAGATGTGCTACATGCAGCTTGGCTATATGCATCAGAGCAGATGAAAAGGAAGTGAGTGATAATGCATATGTGCATGGTGATTTCTTGCAAACAAGTATTTACAAGCAAGTCACCATCATGCACATTCTGCAAGAAGCATATACTTACCTTGAGGTTCCTTGGCATTGTACCTGAAGGGATAAAGTTGAGAAAACAAGGTTAGATAACACAAGAGTATTCCTTCAACCAACTGCAAGAACATCAAGAGTACCAAGCCAGGGAGAACATGTACAGAGAGTGTCTCATATTGAGCACAAGCTTGAATCAGCAAACATGTCTCCGAAACTAAAAGATTTTCAATGAACTCTGAGAGATTTTGTTATGGAAAGCAAAATCAAAAGAATGATGCCAATTGTAATGTCCAATGTAAAACACGACAAAGCTTTGACGTGATTCTCTCCCCCTTAAGATAAGATTGCTTTTCTTCTTCCCTTAAGTCTTCTCTTCTCCCCTACTCCCCCTACTCCCCCTAAGTCCTCTCCCCCTTTGACATCAAGTGCCGAAAAGGACAACAAACTAGGTAGGGCAGGAAAGATGGAAAGAAAGAAAGAAAGAAAGAAGGAAAGAGGTGGGATCCTTAAGAATCACAACAGGGCAAATAAGAACATTCATAGAGAAACATTGAGAATTTAAATTTGAGTCTTCTCCTCTTTAAGATTTAAAATTTGAGTGGAGCTGCAGAAGTTGATGTCCTGGAAGATAAATCGGTGACACCGAATTAGATGGATCGGTGGGTCCGAATCCTTTTCGGTTAAACCGAAAGTTTCAAATCGGTGACGCCGAGTTTATTCCAAGAAAATACAGAAATAATTCAGCTCACTTTGCGAGGAGTATTTCAAAAGATTTGCAATGAATTTGTAAAAGATTTTCGGGGAATTGATCAGAGCCAGAAGGATATTCACAAAGAAACATAAGAAAAGAGATAAAAAGATTCCTAGATGAAGTTTTTTTTGTGTAAAGAAAACTCAATGAGAGAACATAAGAGAAACAGAAAAACTCCAAAAGCATATGTACTTCATCTAGATAAAGGTCGGCGACAAAGTCACCTATGTTTGAGTATATTGACTTAGGAGTCAAATGAGGACATTTGATCATAGGTCATACTCATCGTTTAAGCTCAAAATGGGGTTGCCATTTTTCGATTAAGCATTTGATGTGATCACATCTTGTGAAGCTGCTTGTACTCATGACTTTGAGCAAAGCTCCTCAAAGATGTGAAGAACATACCTTGGGCTTGTTGATGCTTTGCTCATGTAGGTAAGCTCGATGTAGGTGCTCATTGAATGTGAAGTTGGAGCGCCATTTCTACTTGTATAGTTCATCTTCCTACATGGGTTAGGCAAGCAAGGAAATACTCAAGAATATCCAAGATGACAAGAGTGAAATACTAGATGTATAAGATGTCAAAAAGGATATGGAATTTTGTTCCTTGAACTCAACATCCCAAAGGGCTAGATACTTGGTCAAATGACAAGATTACTCATGATTTGAGTGTGTGGTAATCTTGTGGAATGTAGATCATCCAAGTACCTGCAAAGAGTTAGATGCAATACAAGGAGGCAAATGTGTCCAAGACATATGATCATCATCATAAGAGAAATATCAAGGATTAGTCAAGAGAGCTCATGCCTTGCATGCATCAATGGAGTTATCACTCCAAGTTTGAAGCATCAATGATGTTCAACTCACTCCTTAAGCGACAAAACACCTTCTCATCAAGAGGTTTTGTAAAGATATCAGCAAGTTGTTTGTCAGTACGAACATGCTTAAGATTAATGTCACCCTTGGCAATATGATCACGAATAAAATGGTGACGAACTTCAATATGCTTTGTTCGAGAGTGTTGCACTGGATTGTGTCCAATTTTAATAGCACTCTCATTGTCACAAAGCAAGGGAACACGTCTCACATGTATCCCATAATCCTTAAGCGTTTGTGTCATCCATAGTAATTGAGCACAACACGAACCAGCAGCAATATATTCTGCTTCGGCAGTGGATAATGATACCGAATTTTGTTTCTTGGAGGACCAAGATACAAGGGATCGACCAAGGAATTGACACGTACCCGAAGTTGACTTTCTATCAACCCTGTCACCGGCATAGTCCGAGTCGGAATAGCCAACAAGATCGAAAGAGGCCCTCTTAGGATACCAAATGCCAAAGTTTGGTGTGTGTATCAAGTATCTCACTATCCTTTTAACAGCTTTAAGATGACATTCTTTAGGGGCTGCTTGATATCGCGCACACATGCAAACACTCAACATTATGTCAGGACGAGAAGCACAAAGATATAGTAGAGAACCAATCATAGAACGGTAAACCCTTTGATCAACGGGTTCTCCATCTTTTGTCAAGTCATTATGTCCACTAGTAGGCATGGGGGTACTCATACCTTTGCTTTCTTGCATGTTGAACTTCTTGAAGAGATCCTTGGTTTACTTTGTTTGCGAGACAAAAGTACCCTCCTTAGATTGCTTGATTTGCAACCCAAGGAAGAATTTGAGTTCACTCATCATGGACATCTCATACTTCTCCGACATGAGCTGTCCAAACTTCTTGCTAAAATGGGGGTTAGTTGAACCAAAGATAATATCATCAACATTTATTTGGCACACAAAAAGTTCACCATTAACCCTTTTCGTGAACAGCGTTGAGTCTATCTTTCCAATCTCAAAGCCTTTTTCAAGAAGAAAGCTAGTTAAGAATTTGTACCAAGCTCTAGGTGCTTGTTTAAGACCATAAAGAGCTTTGTGCAACTTGTAAACATGATTAGGCTTTTTGGGATTCACAAATCCGGGAGGTTGTTTTACAAATACTTCCTCCTCAATTTCACCATTTAGGAAAGCACTTTTGATATCCATTCGATAGAGAGTAATATCATGGTGATTGGCATAAGCAAGAAGAATGCGAATGGATTCAAGTCTAGCAATGGGGGCATAGGTCTCACCATAGTCCATACCTTCGACTTGTGTGTAACCTTGAGCTACGAGACGAGCCTTGTTGCGGATGACTTGTCCATCTTCATCTTGCTTGTTTCGAAACACCCATTTGGTTCCAATGATGTTTTGATCATCGTTGGGCTTCTCTACCAAAGTCCATACCTTGTTCCTCTCGAAGTTGTGTAGTTCTTCGTGCATAGCGTTCACCCAATCCGGGTCTTTAAGTGCTTCTTCTACCTTCATAGGTTCAATACTAGAGATAAATGAGTAATGCTCACAAAAGTTAGCTAAACGAGTTTTAGAGCGAGTAATTCTCCCGGAGTTGATGTCGTTCATCATTTGTTCCACGGGATGATTCTTCTTGACTCTTGCTCGAACTCGGGATAGCTTTTGTTGATGTTGTGGCTCAGCTTCCTCATCATCTTCATCTTCTTCTTCTTCTTCATTGTTGTTGGTGTTGTCTTGAGGTGGTGGAGAAGGAGGTTGTGGTGGATCTTCTTGTTGCATTTCCTCATCTTGGTGAGTTCCACTTGTGGAGGCCTCCATGTTGCCTTGAGGTTCATCTCGCCGTGAGGTAGGGGGCTCCACATATGTAGATGAGGTACTCTCCTTCACTTCCATGGGACGGATCTTTCCAATAGATAAATCTTGGATAGCTTCAGATGGGTCCTTGTCTCCTACATCAATAGGCATTTGCTCTACTTGCGAGCCGTTAGATTCATCAAACTTCACATCTACCGTCTCTTCAACCTTTCGGGTGAAATTATTGTAGACACGGTAGGTGTGGGAGTTTGATCCATAACCAAGAAGAAAGCCTTCATGAGATTTAGGAGCAAATTTAGATCGACGATGCTTATCAAGGATATAGCATTTTGAACCAAAGACACGAAAGTATCCCACTTGGGGTTTGTTACCGGTGAGGAGTTCGTATGATGTCTTGCCGAGAAGCTTATGAAGATAAAGCCTGTTGATAGCATGACAAGCTGTCTCGACCGCTTCTCCCCAAAAGTGCTTCGGTGTCTTGTATTCATCAAGCATCGTTCTTGCCATCTCTATGAGCGTTCGGTTCTTCCTCTCAACAACTCCATTTTGTTGAGGAGTGTACGTAGCCGAGAACTCATGTAGAATTCCTTCCTCATCGAGAAAAGAGTCTACATTGGCGTTCTTGAACTCCGTTCCATTGTCACTCCGAACTTTCTTGATCTTCACCTCAAATTGATTTTGGGCCTTTTTGGCAAAGGTCTTGAAGATCCTCTGAACCTGCGATTTATCATCAAGGAAAAATACCCACGTAAATCTGGAATAATCATCAACTATAACTAGACCAAAGGAGTTACCACCAAGGCTTTTGTAAGCATTGGGACCGAAGAGATCCATATGAAGAAGCTCAAGCGGTCTCCTAGTGGTCATGATGTTTTTCACGGGATGACTTCCACCAACTTGTTTTCCTGCTTGACAAGCACTACAAAGTCTATCTTTGTCAAAGAAAACATCTTTAACACCAAGAATATGATCACCTTTGATTAGCTTGTCTAGATTACGCATACCAACATGTCCTAGCCTTCTATGCCATAACCAACCTTTAGAGGATTTAGCAATGAAACAAGCTCTAGGTTGGGCTTTCTTAGTGAAATCAACAATATATAGATCACCTCTACGGATACCAGTAAAAGCCATGTTTTGATTGTCACGACGAAAGACTTGGCAATCTACTTTGGTGAATAGCACATTGAATCCAAAGTCAGCTAATCTTGACACGGAAAGTAAATTGTATCCAAGAGATTCTACAAGCATGACATTTTGAATAGAGCTATCATGAGATATGGCCACCTTACCAAGGCCAAGTACCTTACCCTTGGAGTTGTCTCCAAAAGTCACATACTTGCATGGACCATCGTTCTTTGCAAGCTCTCGAAACATGTCTTTGTCTCCGGTCATGTGATCGGTGCATCCACTATCAAGAATCCACTCTTTTCCACCGGACATGTAGTCTCTCATATTTTCCATGAGATTGAGACTCTTCATGACCTTGTCTAGCTCGGTGTCCGAATCGGAGTAATCATCATAATGCTCATGCTCATCATCATATTGACCCATAGACTGTTCATCATCAACACCTAGGTCAATTTGATAAGTACTTGCATTAGTTTGGTCAATGGAACAATAATCTTCGGAATGCAATGCAAGAGCATTTCTAATGATAATATTGATAAGACCGGGATCACCCTTCTTTTTCATAAGATCACGAAGCTCAAAAAAGCATTTATCAAAGTTGGGATCATTGGGGTGCAACTTATCAAATTCAATAGTCTTGTGTAGAATTTCATCAAGACTTCTCAACGAGTAGTCCGGATAAAGTTCTTCCAAGAATTTCCACATAGCATAGGCACACTCACAGTTTGTAACAAGATTAAGCAATTCATCGGGTAACCCTCTAATGATAAGATTTACAGTTCTAAGGTTACGAAGCAAATCAAGCTCTTCATCCATGGTAGGGTGCAAAGGATCAAAAGGAGGCACATAGGGGGTCTCAACATATTTGCACAAATTGTACATTTTAAAGATACTAAGCATTTCAGACCTCCAAGAGTTATAGAACCTTCCATTAAGAACAGGCACTCTATGGCTAACACTCCCATCCGTAGACACGTCCATCTTCCTCCAATGGTGTGTAAACCAAAGCAATGGAGACCAAAGCTCTGATACCAATTGTAGGATCGAAGAAGTATGTCTAGAGGGGGGGGGGGTGATTAGACTACTTGACAATATAAAAATCTGCCTTTTGATTAAGCAAAGTTTTTGGCAGTTTCACAATTAAGATCAAGTCAAGTAACACACTACACATGCAATTCTAGAGTATGGGCAGCGGAAAGTAAATTGCATATATAGTAAAGAGAGGTGGAGAGGATCAAACGCAGTTTGGTGACACGGAGATTTTTGTCGTGGTTCCGATAGGTGGTGCTATCGTACATCCACGTTGATGGAGACTTCAACCCACGGAGGGTAACGGCTGCGCGAGTCCACGGAGGGCTCCACCCACGAAGGGTCCACGAAGAAGCAACCTTGTCTATTCCATCATGGCCTACGCCCACGGAGGACTAGCCTTACTCGGGGTAGATCTTCACGAAGTAGGCGATCTCCTTGCCCTTACAAACTTCTTGGTTCAACTCCACATCTCAAAGACGGAGGCTCCCAAGCGACACCTGACCAATCTAGGAGGCACCACCCTCCAAAAGGTAATAGATGGTGTTGATGGTGATGAACTCCTTGCTCTTGTGCTTCAAATGATAATCTCCCCAACACTCAACTCTCCTCACTGATATGGCTGTGGTGGAAGAAAGGATTGAGTGGAAAGCAACTTGGGAAGGCTAGAAATCAAGTTTCATATGGTAGGAATGGAATGGCTTGATCTCAACACAAGGGTAGGTGGTTCACTTCTCAGAAAGTGTATGGTAGGAGTGGTAGACTTTCTGATGGCTCTCCTCACGAATGAAGAGGGGGTGGAGGGGTATATATAGCCTCCACACAAAATCCAACCGTTACACACATATTTGACCAATCTCGGTGAGACCGAAGTGAAAACTCGGTCAGACCGAAAGTTCAAATATAGTGAACGTTGGGATTTTCGGTGGGACCGAAAATACCATCTCGGTGGGACCGAAAGTGTAAAAGATATGAACGTTGGAGTTTTCGGTGGGACCGAGAAAGAAAACTCGGTTGGACCGATTTGAGAAAGAACAGGAACATGCCAGAATCGGTGAGACCGGAAATGCAATATCGGTGAGACCGATTTGAGTCAAGACAGAAGCTTGCTCATTTCGGTGAGACCGATAATACAAACTCGGTTATTCCGAAATGATGTGAAATGGTTACAGAAGGTTGGCAGTTCAGTTTCGGTGAGACCGATCTCAAACTCGGAATGACCGATTTTTCTAGGGTTTGGAATATGGCAGAAGTGGTTCATCTCGGTGGGACTGAGTTGGAAGAATCGGTTTGTCCGAGATTACTTATGAGTGTGTATAGTAGTGAAAGGTGATGATAGTTGAAGGAGCTAAATCACTAAGCACTTTGAGCAACCAGATCATCAACACAACCTCATCCCCTTTTAATAGTATTGGCTTTCCTATGGACTCAATGTGATCTTTGATCACTAAACCAGAAATGAAGTCTTGAGCTTTTTGCCAATGCTTGCCTTAGCATTTGAGGGGTCCACTTCTTCAGTCATCTTGCCATACCAATGTGATTGAATTTCCTGAAACATACTTGATAAAAGCATTAGTCCAACCACAAAGTATGTTGTCATTAATTACCAAAACCACACAGGGAGCAAATGTGCTTTCAGAGACGAAGAAGAGGAAGAAGACGTCGGCAACGAGGCGATCGGCTCCACGTATAGGAAGTAGTCGACGTAGTCGACGTCGAGGAAGCAGCTGGACATGCTTGGCGAGGCTGAGGTCGACAGGAGGCACGCCGGCGACGAGCTGGCGCTCCCAGATGCGTGTGGGACTTCACTGGAGCGGCGGATCTGGTGGAGCTTGGCTCTTCAGGCGGCGGGAGGAGGAAGAGGAACCCTAGGGAGAGGGGTTGGACACGCTACGGGTTTAAAAGGAGGGTTCGGATCACGAGACCTTGACGTCCGTGATCACGGCACGACGGCGAGCGCGCGCTCTGGCTTCGCAAACGCGTGATGGAGGTAGACGGCGACTCGGGGGTGTGAGGCTGACATGCGGGCCCGGGTGCGAGGGGAGAGACGGCGCGACTGCGAGCAGCTCGGTCGGGCGTGCGGGCATTATCTGGGCCGCGGGAGAGAGTGGGCCTGGGGGGGGGGGGAGAAGGTGGCCCATGCCACTGTTGTTGCTGTTGTCTTCTTCTCTTTTTCATTTATCTTCAGACATAAAAGAAAAAGAAAAGCACAGGCTTAAAGGAAAAGAGTTAGGGGAAAAATAAAATATCCCCATGCTCCTTGATTTATGCCCTATTTAATAAAATTGGTTTGGACATTTTTAGAGGCAGAAAAATAAAAGGAGTATGAATATGGTTCAAACTCTTGTCATTTTTAAACCCAACCAAATAAATTCCAAATGGGGTGATATTAGGTGGAGAGGGTGTAGACATGGTGCAAGGTTTTTGGGGAAAGAAAGAACATTAAAGGACTTGGCTACGTCACTTGCAAAATAGAGTAAAGAAAGGAAAGAAAAGAAAAGGAAGAAGAAGAAGAGGGAAACAAAGGAGGGGGGGTCTAGGGTTTAGCAAGCCAAAGCTAGAACCACACTCACATACACACAAGGGCCTCACACACACACAACAAGAAATTAAACTAAGATGCCATGATGATGAAGCAATGCAAGTATGCAAAATAAAATAAATGACATGGCAATGCAAAAATCAAATGAGCTGAAATGACAAGAACCCCCAAGGATAAGGACAAGGATCAAAATGAGAATGCTTTATTGCCATTATAGGAAAGTATCATATATGGGGAGTTACAATAACACACCTTTCTGCTTCTTGTTTTTAAATATTAGGTTTGTAACAATTTGGTCTTACCCATGTAGGTCCTGCTGTTAGAGGTTTTGACCCACTGTTCGACCCTTTTTGCATATGGGGAAGTGAGTTATCCATGAATATCAGTCAAGTCAAGAAACTCAGAAAGATTCACCGGTACATCGAGGTGCTATACAAACGGTTTTTAACCCCTTTCCGTGACGACGTTTGGAACCGTCACCAAGTGAGTGTGTGCGATGGGGGGTCCTTCCTACATGACCCAAAAACCGTCGGGGATAGGCCCTCTTGACACACATGCTGGGGCAAAATGAGCTCGTGTTCGATCTGGCGAGGCATCAAAACCCATTTGTTTCTGTTTGTATGTACATTCGACACGGCGAATCCTAGAAAAAACATTGCCGTTCGTATGTATATCACACACGGTTTTTGTTCGGAATGTAGTATTTCAAAAAAAAAAAATCCTACGATCATGCAAGATCTATCTAGGAGAAGCATAGTAACGAGCGGGGAGAGTGTGTCCACGTACCCTCGTAGACCGAAAGCGGAAGCGTTTAGTAACGCGGTTGATGTAGTTGAACGTCTTCGCGATCCAACCGATCCAAGCACTGAACGTACGGAACCTCTGCTTTCAGCACACGTTCAGCTCGATGACGTCCCTCGAGCTCTTGATCCAGCTGAGGACAAGGGAGAGCTTCGTCAGCACGATGGCGTGGTGACGGTGATGATGAAGTTACCGGCGCAGGGCTTCGCCTAAGCACTACGACAGTATGACCGAGGTGTGTAACTATGGAGGGGGCACCGCACACGGCTAAGAGAAACTTTGGTGTGCCCCCTCCCACGTATATAAAGGAGGGAGGGAGGAGGAGGCTGGCCTAGGGGTGGCGCGCGCCTAAGGTGGGAGTCCTACACCAAGTACGTTTTGCCCCCCCTTCCTATTCCTACTAGGAGAAGGAGGAAGGAGGGGGAGAGGAGAAGGAAAGGGCCCCCCCAAACCCTAAACCAATTCGGTTTGGGCCTAGAGGGGGCGCGTCCCACCACTTGCCTGCTGCCTCCTTTCTCCACTAGGGTCCATTAAGGCCCATTGACTCCCCGGGGGGTTTCGGTAACCTCCCGATACTCCGAAAAATAACCGATACACTTCGGAACCCTTCCGGTGTCCGAATATAACCTTCCAATATATCAATCTTTATGTATCGACCATTTTGAGACTCCTCGTCATGTCCATGATCTCATCCGGGACTCAAAACAATCTTCGGTCATCAAAATCACATAACTCATAATACTAATCGTCGTCGAACGTTAAGCGTGCGGACCCTACGGGTTCGAGAACTATGTAGACATGACAGAGACAAATCTTCAATTAATAACCAATAGCAGAACCTAGATGCTCATATTGGCTCCTACATATTCTACAAAGATCTTTATCGGTCAAACCGCATAACAACATATGTTGTTCCCTTTGTCAACGGTATGATACTTGCCCGAGATTTGATCGTCAGTATCATCATACCTAGTTCAATCTCGTTACCGACAAGTCTCTTTACTTGTTCCGTAATACATCATCTCGTGACTAACTCACTAGTCATTTGCTTGCAAGGCTTATTATGATGTGTATTACCGAGAGGGCCTAGAGATACCTCTCCGACACTCGGAGTGACAAATCATAATCTTGATCTATGCCAACACCACAAACACGTTCAGAAACACCTGTAGAGCATCTTTATAATCACCCAGTTACGTTGTGACGTTTGATAGCACACAAGGTGTTCCTCCGGTATTCGGGAGTTGCATAATCTCATAGTGAGAGGAACATGTATAAGTCATGAAGAAAGCAATATTAATAAAACTAAACGATCACTGTGCTAAGCTAACGGATGGGTTTTGTCCATCACATTATTCTCCTAATGATGTGATCCCGTTGATCAAATGACAACACATTTCTATGGTTAGGAAACTCAACCATCTTTACTTAACGAGCTAGTCAAGTAGAGGCATACCAGGGACACTCTGTTTTGTCTATGTACTCACACATGTATCAAGTTTCCGGTTAAATACAATTCTAGCATGAATAAAAGACATTTATCATGATATATAAGGAAATATAAATAACAACTTTATTATTGCCTCTAGGGCTGTAACATCCCAAATTTTCAATTTGGAATGTTATACATAGATCATATTTGCATTTCATGCTTTTTGCATTTTGTTTGTGGCGTTCCTAGAAATTCTAAGCAACTCAAGGACCTACGGAGAGAGTTGGGAATTTTACCGTTTTCGTATTTGAGTTCGCTCGAATACAGGTACGAGGACAGCGTGATTCTAATTATTTTTCTCTCCTACAAATATTTCTAAATACAAAATATGAGCGGAGATAATATGACTTCTCCAAAATAACAGAAATATTGGAGGAAAAAAAAATATTAAAATCACTTTTGTATTTTTCTGGATTTATTTGCGATTTTATTTGCATAGGAAAAATGCGCGTTTTTCAAAATTACATTTAGGTCCGGGAAAAATGTTCACTTTGTCCTAAATATTATTAGAGGACGGCGAAAATTTATTTCGGGATTTTTGGAGTCCGTTTAGTATTTCTTTCCTTAGTTTTTCTGCGCCAGGACTCTATTTAAAAAAAAAAGTGCAAACCGACTTGGAGCCATAGAGGCCCGGGACTCTGGGCTTTATAAGCCGCCACCCCGGCCCGCTGGAGCCCCCAGCCCGCCAACCTCGCCCGCCCGCGAAACCCTAGCCGCCGCGCCTCCGTTCCGCCGCCGCCGCTCGCCGCTGCCCGCGCCGCCGCTCGCCGCCCGCGCGCCCCGTTGCCGGCTGGTGCCGCGCCGCCTCGCCGCCGCCGCTAACCGCCGCCCCCGCCGCTAGCCGCCGACCGCCGTCGCCCCGCCGGAACCGCCGCCCGCCGCCGCCGGACTTCGCCGGAGTCGTCGTCTTCGAGGTAGCCATCGGTTTTTCGTAAAACCGTACATCTGATTTTTTATTAGATCGGTTCGGTTTTCGTCGGTTTAGTTATTTAGCGGACGTTCGTCCGTACGTTTGTTTTAACGAACGATTTTCGTCAGTTAGCCGCAGACAGCGAACGTTCGTTCGTTAGCCTGTTCGTCCGTTTTCTTTTTCGGGGTATTTATCCGCGATTATTCCGATCGCGATTTCTGCCCTGATCTTGTTTTTCGTTTTTCTTTTTGCTCGAGAGTCGGAATCAGGTGATTCAAAAAATCCCAGATCTTCGTCTTGATGCCCTCTTTACGTTTAACCAACTTGAACAAGATTTTGGCTACTATAAAATTTGACTTTAGGCCAATTAGAAAACCGGAGCTCGTTTCTTTCGCAGTTTGAGTTTCGTTGCTTCTTTCGACTTGATTCTTTTTGCAAACCGGAGTTCTTAAGTTCAACTTTCTGGTTAGATCTCTTATTTGAGTTTTACCCGTGCATTAGTTAAGTACTTATTGTGTGCTTGTTTGTTTGCGATAGAGTACCCGGAGTACGCCGCTTGCTACTTTGAATCTCTAGGTTTTGCGGATCATCGGCAAGGCAAGTAACACTTTGATCATACTTTCCAATTACCTAGTTTTCATTGCATTAGTCCAACCCTCACACATTGCATGAGTAGGATCTAATAACTTGTGGGACTGGGAAGTAGATTGAGGTAGTACCTATTACCTGCATTACATTCAAACCTTTGGGAGTTACTTCTACGTTTGATGTTAGGACATGCTATGCTCGTAGACGTGGATTGGGTGAGTGTATCCATGACAGATGTGAGATTGTTAATTAATGGTTCAACTTAAGGTGGCAACTTTAACACACATCTGGGTGGATTGAGGCATCTGGGTATTCCAGTGATTGCCTGTTTTTCTTTTGGACCGCCACCCAGGCTCAAAGGGATCATGAGATTTTTCATACTAGAAACTTCCGTGTGCAGCCACATGCCAATATGGGCTCTGGCATAGTTGAGTAAGTTGTGGGAAACCTTTCCATGATGGGCTAGCAGATGTAGAGGGTTTGTAGGTGTACCGGCCTATCTATCTGGTTAAGGGGACCTCTTCGGAAAGACTGTGTCTCGGTCATCCGTTTCTCAAACACCATGCAGTGCGAGAAACCAAATGGAGGCGATCGAGTCTTGTGGGGAAAAGTGCACAAACCTGTGCAGAGTGTACAAACTGATCATGATTAGCCGTGTCCCCGGTTACAGACGTTTTGAGTATCTAGTACTTGGATTATCATGTGAATCTCATCATGTTATTTTAATTAATATTGTTGGGTTTAATGATGAATTTTTAATTGGGGTTGAGAGGATGTCTATCTTCTCAACGATGTTTCAACTACCATGATAGTTAATTAAAATCTATTCCTTCGAAGTAGGGAAAAAATGGCTTTACGCAAAAACTGTAACCATAGAGCTTTCCACCAGCCAAATATGCATATAGTATAGCCATTATCCTGTTACTTGCATTCTCTTGTGTTACCTTGCCAGCATATTCCATGTGCTGACCCGTTTTTGGGCTGCAACGTTTCATGTTGCAGACTTTTCAGACGACGAGTAAGGTGCCTTTTAGGTCGTGGTTCTATACTCAGTGATGCCGTTGGAGTTGATGGACTCACTTATCTTCCAAGCCTTCCGATGTTATCGTGGTAGATGGCCTTCAGCCATATTTATTGTAATAAGTTCATCGTTGGAACTATCAATGTAATAAGTGTGTGATTGCTAATCTGTTATAAATCCTTCAAGTACTGTGCGTGTCAGCATTACCGATCCAGGGATGACACTGATGCACAGAGATCAGACTGTTTGAGGTCTGGCCGCTACAAGATGGTATCAGAGCACACGCTGACTGTAGGACACGACCACTAAGCTAAAACCCTAGAGCACTATTCACTCTTCTCTTTGCTGACTCCTCATCTTTTCTACTCTTTTAGGATGGTGGATGCAAAGAACAAGTTCATGCAACCGGATGATGATACACCATTTGGACGACACCTGAAGGAAGTCACCAGATATCTAAACATTGGACTACTAAGTTTCACCGGAACCTACAATGCCACTCTACCTGAGGAGGAGCGTTGGTTGATTCAAACCCAAGTTCCAGGAAGGACGTTCGAGCCCGTCACTGCACTCATAGCATTTTCTTTTAATGCGCCTACATGGAGCCTAGGCAGGAGCATGGCCGCCCACATCGCAATGGGAAGGATTGGAGAAGTCTACAAGCAGGAGCTAAAGGACACCATCTACCAGATTTGTGGACGCCGAGATGGGAACTGGGATATGATCAGCACCCGGAAGGATAGATCCATTGCAGCCTACATCCAGGAGTTGAACCATCACATTCGTCGCCAGGAGCACCAGATGTGTGCAAGGATGATAGATTTGAAGAAAGCCCTAAATAGGAATTTGGAGCTAGAGGAAGAACTCAAGTCCACACGCGACGGATACGAGGAGGAGATGCTAATACTTGTGGAGAAGAATGATGACTTGACACGGAAGTTAGGGATACTCATGGGAGAAGAAGACGAGGAAGAAGAACCCAAGGAGATTCCACCGGAAGACTATATCATTATTGACGACACGGATTCGGAACCTGATGATAGCAAGGACGAAGACTATGAAGATGAAGCTGGAGCAGATATCATGGAATCCTCAGTCGATCAAATTTTCTAGAAGACCACCCTGTGACTAGTAGTTTACCCCATATATTAGTTTTAGAGCACTTGTGTAACGATAGTTAGATTTGTAAGATCTTGTTTGAATTTGATTGGTGTGATATGATTGTGTTTGTCTCATGTGCATATGGGTAGTGATTTTCCCTTAGACCTTATTTCTATTCTAATCTCTTCCCTGTACAACCCTCAGATGCCTCCAAGACGTGAGCCCGGATTTGAGTTTCCCCCTGAGCTCACCCAGTTGATCTAGCAGCAGAACACCCTGATGCAACTTCTTGTCCAGAACACTCAGAACAACCAGAACAACAACAACAACCCTCCACCACCGGACACAGAGTTTTTGAGCTTACGCATCCCGGTCGCGTTATCTCTTGCGTTGGTTCAGAGGCCCGGTTCTCGAGATCTGCGATGACCCTCGGCAATTCTGCAGCGTCATTACAGGCTATGGTACTGTATGCTCTCTCTCCTCCTCCCTTTTCCTTTCTCTATCCATCTGAACTTTCACATGCGCTTCTCTCAAGCATGGAACACAGTCACAACAGATTTTTGTCTCTCCTCTCTCTCTCACAACCTCTCTCACACGGCGGAGGATATCCTCTCTCTCTCTTTCCAAGACTCATACCGCTCTCTAATGGAACACGAAAGTTCTTTTCTCTCTCTTCTCTCACAACAAGGCGAATGCACACTCTCACTCCTGCCATTTCTCCTCTCTCCCACACAACTCTATCTCAAGAAAAAATAAAGCTCTCTCTATCTCTCCTGCCATTTCTCCTCTCTCCCACACAACTCTATCTCAAGAAAAATAAAGCTCTCTCTATCTCTCCTGCCATTTCTCCTCTCTCTCCCTCCCACACAACTCTATCTCAATAAAAATAAAGCGCTCTCTCTCGTCACCTTTCTCATCTCTCTCCCTTGCAACAAGACTCACCTCTGGGATGGGATAAATTTTTTCCACGGGGCATCTGGGTTTCTCTTCTTGCCGTATAGTAGTCTTTGTCTCTTTGTGCTTGGGAAGGCAGCTCACAAGAGGAACAGTGCCCTGTAGCCGCTGGAGCCTCCTGTAGGTGCATCAAAGACAGAGACTCTTAAACAAGTTGGGATATGGCCCATCTGCTCTGTGAAACGCTTTGGACCACATGCAGACTACGGTGATCCAGATGAAAACGAGCGGCTAGGATAGAGGCGCCCGGGTGCATAAGCTCTCAAAGATGTTTTCGCTCCACCACCACCACCCATGGAGAACCTGACACGTTTTTTAAGGTTGCAACCACCCGTGTTTGCTAGCACCATCGAACCAATAGTGGCTGATGACTGGCTACGCAAGATTGGAAGGGATTTGACCACCGCCAACTACTCAGATGCTGAGAAGGTGCGATTTGCCGCACACCAGTTGTCTGAACCAGCCGCAGCATGGTGGGAGAATTACACAGCCACTTATCCCGTAGCCAATGTGACTTGGGATCAGTTTCAGCAAGCTTTTCGTACCGCCCATGTCTCAACTGGAGCTATGAGTATGAAGAAGCAGGAGTTTCGCAATTTGCGCCAAGGCAACCGTACTGTGGCCCAGTACGTGGATGAGTTTAGTACCCTATCTCGTTTTGCCCCAGATGATGTGGCCACAGATGCCGCTAAGCAGGAGAGATTCATGGAAGGGCTGAATGATGAGATGAGTGTACAGTTGATGGTGGCAACTTTCAATAACTACCAGGAGCTGGTTGATCGCGCCCTAATGATTGAAAGAAAGCACCAACAGATTGAAAGTCGCAAAAGGAAGTATGGACAAGGAAAGTTTAACTCTGGAGCTCAGCAAAAGCCTCGTTTTACCCCTAAAACGGTAGGACAGTTCCAACATACCCATGGAGGAGGTAGCTCACACAATCACAATGGCACCAAGAATGGAAATGGGAATGGAGTAAATGGTAACCAGAGCCGCCCTACACCGTCCACACCCACCAAGAAGGATTTCAGCCATGTCACCTGTTACAAGTGCGGGAAGAATGGACATTATGCCAATGAATGCCCAGAAGCTAAGAATGGGAACGGCAATGGAAGCGCCGCAAAGAAGCCCAACCCGTTCAACAAAGGACAAGTGAACCACATGAGTGTGGAGGAGGTAGAAGAGCAACCAAATGCTGTTGTCGGTAAGTTTTTGGTTAAGACATTTACCGCAATAGTTCTTTTCGATACTGGTGCATCACATTCATATATTTCAAGGGGATTCGTGAATAGACATAGGATGTCCACCCGAGTTCTTAAGACCCCCATGTTAGTAAGTTCACCTGGAGCAGATTATATGGCACACCAAGGATGTTTTCACACGCCGTTGATCATAGGACGCCATACTTTCCCCTCTGACCTAATAGTCCTGGATTCACAAGGATTGGATGTGATATTAGGTATGGATTGGCTGTCGAAGTATAGAGGTAACATTGACTGTGCTAGTAAATCAATTTTGCTCACCACCCCGGAGGGAAAAAGGATTAAGTATGTATCTAGGCATTCGCCAATAAGGACTCAAGTACATTCTCTCACGGGAGTTGTTCAGGAGGAAGTGCCAGTAATGAAGGATTATCCGGATGTGTTTCCAAAGGAGTTACCTGGCATGCCACCGGATAGAGATATAGAGTTTTTGACTGAACTTTTGCCAGGCACCGGGCCAATTTCTAAGAGACCATATAGGATGTCCGCAAAGGATTTGGAGGAGATTAAGAAACAGATTAAGGAATTACTGGATAAAGGATTCATATGCCCAAGTTCTTTGCCTTGGGGTTCGCCAGTACTTTTAGTGGAGAAGAATGATGGATCGTTAAGAATGGTTGTTGATTACCGAGGGCTGAACGAAGTAACGATCAAGAACAAGTACCCATTGCCAATGATCAATGAACTGTTCGATAGATTGCAAGGAGCTAAGATATTTTCCAAGATCGATCTGCGATCAGGGTACCATCAATTGAAGATCCGAGAGCAGGATATACCTAAGACGACCTTTACAACCAGGTACGGGTTGTACGAGTATACCGTTATGTCTTTTGGTCTGACTAACGCACCAGCATACTTTATGAACCTGATGAACAAAGTGTTTATGGAGTATTTGGATAAGTTCATCGTAGTGTTCATAGATGATATATTGATCTTCTCGAAGGATGAAGATGAGCATGCAGAGCATTTGCGTTTGGTATTGGAGAAGCTCAGAGAACATCAGTTATATGCCAAGTTTAGCAAATGCGAGTTTTGGTTGAAGGAAGTCGGATTTCTCGGACACGTTATATCTGGAGAAGGAATAGCAGTAGATCCCGCTAAGGTGGACACTTTGACCCATTGGGAAGCACCAACAACAGTTGGAGAGATCCGGAGTTTTCTTAGACTTGTAGGATACTACCGGAGATTTATTGAGAATTTCTCGAGGATTGCAAAGCCAATGACAGAGTTGTTAAAGAAGGACACCAAGTTCAGTTGGACAGAAGAATGTGAAGCCAGTATCCAGGAATTAAAGAAAAGGTTGGTTTCATCCCCTGTGTTGATTCTGCCAGATCAACATAAGGATTATGAGGTGTACTGCGACGCTTCACGTCGAGGACTTGGAGCAGTCCTTATGCAGGAAGGAAGAGTTGTTTCGTATGCTTCACGACAACTGAAACCTCATGAGTTGAACTATGCCACCCACGATATGGAGTTAGCAGCCGTAGTGCATGCATTGAAGACGTGGAGGCGTTTTCTTATTGGAAACCATTGTGAAGTATATACGGATCACAAGAGTTTGAAGTATATATTCACTCAGAAGGAGCTGAATCTCAGGCAAAGGAGATGGTTGGAACTCATTAAGGATTACGACATGAGATTGCATTATCATCCCGGAAAGGCTAACGTAGTAGCCGATGCGCTA
Source organism: Secale cereale (assembly GCA_902687465.1). Taxonomy (NCBI): domain Eukaryota; kingdom Viridiplantae; phylum Streptophyta; class Magnoliopsida; order Poales; family Poaceae; genus Secale; species Secale cereale. The sequence continues at coordinate 324,215,411 of LR738709.1, forward strand.
AGTCGTAAGAGCCATGTCAATACCCTAATGATGGAGGAATTTCCAAAGGAGTTAGCCGAGGACTTACGAGAACTACGTTTGGAGATAGTTCCGAGAGGCTATGTAGCAACACTAGAAATCCAGTCTACCCTGATGGATAAAATCAGAGAAGCTCAGAAGGATGATAAGGAGGTTGCCTCTATAAAGGAGAGGATGAGCGAAGGAAGAGCTAAAGGTTTTCGTGAGGATGAACACGACACCTTATGGTTTGAGGACCGCGTTTATGTGCCTAATGACCCGGAGATCAGGAAGTTGATTCTACAGGAGGCCCATGATTCACCATACTCGATTCACCCAGGAAATACTAAGATGTATGGACATTTTCTGGTGGACCGGTATGAAGAAAGATATCACGGAGTATGTAGCAGTTTGTGATGTATGTCAGAGAGTAAAGGCAGAACATCAAAAGCCAGCAGGATTGTTACAACCTATGCCGATACCCGAATGGAAGTGGGAGAAGCTTGGCATGGATTTTATCACCGGATTGCCCAGGACCAAAGCAGGATATGTTTCAATCTGGGTAGTAGTGGACCGATTGACGAAGGTAGCCCACTTTATCCCTGTGAAAACCACATATACCAGTGCAAAGTTGGCAAAGATATACATGACCAGAATTGTATGTCTGCATGGAGTTCCGAGGAGCATCGTATCAGATAGAGGAACCCAGTTTACCTCAAAGTTCTGGAATCAGTTACATGAAACTTTGGGTACCAGACTAGAGTTTAGCACAACTTTTCACCCGCAGACAGATGGACAGACGGAGCGAGTCAATCAGATTTTGGAAGATATGCTGAGAGCCTGTGCACTAGATTATGGATCTAGTTGGGATGAAAATTTTCCCTACACGGAGTTCTCATACAACAACAATTGCCAAGCCAGTTTGAAGATGGCACCGTTCGAGGCATTGTATGGAAGGAGATGCCGAACACCGTTAATGTGGGATGAAGTTGGAGACCGACAGTTGTTTGGACCAGACTTAATCAAAGAGTCTGAGGAGAAGGTGAAGTTGATTCGAGATAGATTGAAGGTAGCTCAGTCCAGGCAGAAGAGTTATGCAGACTCGAAGCGCAAGGATATAGCATATGTGATCGAAGATAGAGCGTACCTGAGAGTATCGCCTCTGCGAGGAGTTAAATGTTTCAGAGTTAAAGGGAAGCTATCCCCGAGATTTGTGGGACCTTACCGTGTTTTGGAACGCATGGGAGAGGTCGCCTATAAATTGGAATTGCCCGAAGGATTGTCATGAGTGCACGACGTGTTTCACATTTCACAGCTTAAGAAGTGCCATGCGAAAATGGCCGATATACCACTTAGAGATACAGTACCCCTGGAAGCAATTCAGTTGGACAATGATCTGACTTACGAGGAGAAGCCTGTGAAGATTCTCGAATTTTCGAGCAAAGTCACCCGCATTAAGGTTATCAAGTTTTGCAAAGTTCAGTGGAGTCGCCACACCGAGGAAGAAGCCACCTGGGAACGAGAAGATGATCTACGCAAGGACCACCCACACCTGTTCTCTAGCCAAGTCGAATCTCGAGGGCGAGATTCATTCTAAGGGGGGTAGGTTTGTAACATCCCAAATTTTCAATTTGGAATGTTATACATAGATCATATTTGCATTTCATGCTTTTTGCATTTTGTTTTTGGCGTTCCTTGAAATTCTAAGCAACTCAAGGACCTACGGAGAGAGTTGGGAATTTTACTGTTTTCGTATTTGAGTTCGCTCGAATACACGTACGAGGACAGTGTGATTCTAATTATTTTTATCTCCTACAAATATTTCCGAATACAAAATATGAGCGGAGATAATATGAATTCTCCAAAATAACAGAAATATTGGAGGAAAAAATATATTAAAATCACTTTTTGTATTTTTCTGGATTTATTTGCGATTTTATTTGCATAGGAAAAATGCGTGTTTTTCAAAATTGCATTTAGGTTCGGGAAAAATGTTCATTTTGTCCTAAATATTATTAGAGGACGGTGAAAATTTATTTCGGGATTTTTGGAGTCCGTTTAGTATTTCTTTCATTATTTTTTCTGCGCCAGGACTCTATTTTAAAAAAAAGTGCAAACCGACTTGGAGCCGTAGAGGCCCGGGACTCTGGGCTTTATAAGCCGCCACCACGGCCCGCTGGAGCCCCCAGCCCGCCAGCCTCGCCCGCCTGGGAAACCCTAGCCGCCGCGCCGCCGCCGCGCCTCCGCTCGCCGCCGCCCGCGTCGCCGCCAGCCGCCTTCGCCGCCGCCGCTAACCGCCGCCGCCGCCACTAGCCGCCGCCGCCGCCGACCGCCGCCGCCCTGCCAGACCCGCCGCCCGCCGCCGTCGGACTTCACCGGAGTCGTCGTCTTCAAGGTAGCCATCGGTTTTTTTTAAACCGATCGGTTTTTCGTAAAACCGTATATCTGTTTTTTTATTAGATCGGTTCGGTTTTCGTCGGTTTAGTTATTTAGCGGACGTTCGTCCGTACGTTCGTTTTAACGAACGGTTTTCGTGAGTTAGCCGCAGACAGCGAACGTTCGTTCGTTAGCCTGTTCGTCCGTTTTCTTTTTCGGGGTATTTATCCGCGATTATTCCGATCGAGATTTCTGCCCTGATCTTGTTTTTTGTTTTTCTTTTCGCTCGAGAGTCGGAATCAGGTGATTCAAAATCCCAGATCTTCGTCTCGATGCCCTCTTTACGTTTAACCAACTTGAACAAGATTTTGGCTACTATAATATTTGACTTTCGGCCAATTAGCAAACCGGAGCTCGTTTCTTTCGTAGTTTGAGTTTCGTTGCTTCTTTCGAGTTGATTCTTTTTGCAAACCGGAGTTCTTAAGTTGAACTTTCCAGTTAGATCTCTTATTTGAGTTTTACCCATGCATTAGTTAAGTACTTATTGTGTGCTTGTTTGTTTGCGATAGAGTACCCGAAGTGCGCCGCTTGCTACTTTAAATCTCTAGGTTTTGCGGATCATCAGCAAGGCAAGTAACACTTTGATCATACATTCCAATTACCCTGTATTCATTTCATTAGTCCAACCCTCACACATTGCATGAGTAGGATCTAATAACTTGTGGGACTGGGAAGTAGATTGAGGTAGTACCTATTACCTGCATTACATTCAAACCTTTGGGAGTTACTTCTACGTTTGCTGTTAGGACATGCTATGCTCGTAGACACGGATTGAGTGAGTGTATCCATGACAGATGTGAGATTGTTAATTAATGGTTCAACTTAAGGTGGCAACTTTAACACACATCTGGGTGGATTGAGGCATCTGGGTATTCCAGTGATTGCCTGTTTTTCTTTTGGACCGCCACCCAGGCTCAAAGGGATCATGAGATTTTTCATACTAGAAACTTCCGTGTGCAGCCACATGCCAATATGGGCTCTGGCATAGTTGAGTAAGTTGTGGGAAACCTTTCCATGATGGGCTAGCAGATGTAGAGGGTTTGTAGGTGTACCGGCCTATCTATCTGGTTAAGGGGACCTCTTCGGAAAGATTGTGTCTTGGTCATCCGTTTCTAAAACACCATGCAGTGCGAGAAACCAAACGGAGGCGATCGAGTCTTGTGGGGAAAAGTGCACAAACCTCTGCAGAGTGTACAAACTAATCATGATTAGCCGTGTCCCCGGTTACGGACGTTTTGAGTATCTAGTACTTGGATTATCATGTGAATCTCATCATGTTACTTTAATTAATATTGTTGGGTTTAATGATGAATTTTTTATTGGGGTTGAGAGGATGTCTATCTTCTCAACGATGTTTCAACTACCATGATAGTTAATTAAAATCTATTCCTTTGAAGTAGGGAAAAATTGGCTTTACGCAAAAACTGTAACCATAGAGCTTTCCACCAGCCAAATATGCATATAGTATAGCCATTATCCTGTTACTTGCATTCTCTTGTGTTACCTTGCCAGCATATTCCATGTGCTGACCCGTTTTCGGGATGCAACGCTTCATGTTGCAGACTTTTTAGACGACGAGTAAGGTGCCTTTTAGGTCGTGGTTCTATACTCAGTGATGCCGTTGGAGTTTATGGACTCACTTATCTTCCAAGCCTTCCGCTGTTATCGTGTTAGATGGCCTTCAGCCATATTTATTGTAATAAGTTCTTCATTGGAACTATCGATGTAATAAGTGTGTGATTGCTACTCTGTTATAAATCCTTCAAGTACTGTGCGTGTCAGCATTACTGATCCAGGGATGACACTGATGCATAGAGATCAGACTGTTTGAGGTCTGGTCACTACAAGGGCATATTTCCTTCAGTCTCCCACTTGCACTAGAGTTAATAATCTATATTACATAGTAATGATTCTAACACCCATGGAGTCTTGGTGCTGATCATGTTTTGCTCGTGGAAGAGGCTTATTCAACGGGTCTGCAACATTCAGATCCGTATGTATTTTGCAAATCTCTATGTCTCCTTCCTTGACTTGATTGCGGATGGAGTTGAAGCGTCTCTTGATGTGCTTGGTTCTCTTGTGAAACCTAGATTCCTTCGCGAAAGCTATTGCTCCAGTGTTGTCACAAAACATTTTCATATACCCGACGCACTAGGTATTACACCTATATCAGATATGAACTCCTTCGTCCAGACTCCTTCATTTGCTGCTTCCGAGGCAGCTATGTACTCCGCTTCACACGTAGATCCTGCCACGACGCTCTACTTGGAACTACACCAACTGAAAACTCCACCGTTCAAAAAAATATGTATCCGGTTTGTGACTTTGAGTCATCCGGATCAATATCAAAGCTAGCATCGACATAACCGTTTACGACGAGCTCTTTGTCACCTCCATAAACGAGAAACATATCCTTCGTCCTTTTCAAGTACTTCGGGATGTTCTTGACCGCTGTCCAGTGATCTACTCCTGGATTACTTTGGTACCTCCCTGCCAGACTTATAGCAAGGCACACATCAGGTCTGGTACATAGCATTGCATACATGATAGAATCTATGGCTGAAGCATAGGGAATGACTTTAATTTTCTCTCTATCTTCTACAGTGGTCGGGCATTGAGTCTTACTCAACTTCACAGCTTGTAACGCAGGTAAGAACCCTTTCTTTGACATATCCATTTTGAACTTCTTCAAAACTTTATCAAGGTATGTGCTTTGTGAAAGTCCAATTAAGCGTCTTGATCTATCTCTATAGATCTTGATGCCCAATATATAAGCAGCTTCACCGACATCTTTCATAGAAAAATTCTTATTCAAGTATCCTTTTATGCTATCCAGAAATTCTACATCATTTCCAATCAACAATATGGCATACATATATAATATCAGAAATGCTATAGAGCTTCCACTCACTTTCTTGTAAACACAGGCTTCTCAAAAATTATGTATAAAACCTTATGCTTTGATCACCTCATCAAATAGTATATTCCAACTCCGAGATGCTTGCATCCATAGATGGATCGCTGGAGCTTGCATACTTTGTTAGCACCTTTGGGATCGACAAAACCTTCTGGTTGCATCATATACAACTCTTCTTTGAGATATACATTGAAGAATGCAGTTTTGACATCCATTTGCCAAATTGCATAATCATAAAATGCGGCAATGGCTAACATGATTCGGACAGACTTGAGCATCGCTACGGGTGAGAAAGTCTCATCGTAGTCAACTCCTTGAATTTGTCGAAAACCTTTCGTAACACATCGAGCTGTGTAAACAATAACATTACCATCGGCGTCAGTCTTCCTCTTAAGGATCCATTTATTTTCAATGGCTCGCCGATCATCGGGCAAGTTAACCAAAGTCCACACTTTGTTCTCATACATGGATCCCATCTCAGATTTCATGGCCTCAAGCCATTTTGCGGAATCTGGGCTCATCATCGCTTCCTCATAGTTCGTAGGTTCATCATGGTCTAGTAACATGACATCCAGAACAGGGTTACTGTACCACTCTGGTGCAGAATGTACTCTGGTTGACCTACGAGGTTTAGTAGTAACTTGATCTGAAGTTTCATGATCATCATCATTAGCTTCCTCACTAATTGCTATAGGAATCACTGGAACTAATTTATGTGATGAACAACTTTCCAATTCGAGAGAAGGTGCAATTACCTCATCAAGTTCTACTTTCCTCCCACTCACTTGTTTCGAGAGAAACTCCTTCTCTAGAAAGGATCCATTCTTAGCAACGAATATCTTGCCTTCAGATCTGTGATAGAAGGTGTACCCAATAGTTTTCTTTGGGTATCCTATGAAGACACATTTTTCCGACTTGGGTTCGTGCTTATCAGGTTGAAGCTTTTTCACATAAGCATCGCAACCCCAAAATTTAAGAAACGACAACTTGGGTTTCTTGCCAAACCACAGTTCGTAAGGTGTCGTCTCAACGGATTTAGATGGTGCCCTATTTAACGTGAATGCAGTAGCCTCTAAAGCATAACCCAAAATGATAGTGGTAAATCGGTAAGAGACATCATAGATCGCACCATATCTAATAAAGTACGGTTACGATGTTCGGACACACCATTACGCTGTGGTGTTCCACGTGGCGTGAGGTGTGAAACTATTCCACATTGTTTCAAATGAAGGCCAAACTCATAACTCAAATATTCACCTCCATGATCAGATCGTAGAAACCTTTTTTTCTTGTTACGATGATTCTCTACTTCACTATGAAATTCTTTGAACTTCTCAAATGTTTCAGACTTGTGTTTCATCAAGTAGATATACCCATATCTGCGCAAATCATATGTGAAGGTCAGAAAATAATGGTACCCGCCGCGATCCTCAACACTCATTGGACCACATACATCAGTATGTATGATTTCCAATAAGTCAGTTGCTCGCTCCATTGTTCTGGAGAACGGAGTTTTAGTCATCTTGCCCATTAGGCATGGTTTGCAAGCACCAAGTGATTCATAATCAAGTGATTCCAAAAGTCCATCAGTATGGAGTTTCTTCATGCGCTTTACACCAATATGACCTAAATGGCAGTGCCACAAATAAGTTGCACTATCATTATCAAATTTGCATATTTTGGCTTCAACATTATGAATATGTGTATCACTATGATCGAGATTCAACAAAAATAGACCATTTATCAAGGGTGCATGACCTTAAAATATATTACTCATATAAATAGAACAACCATTATTCTATGATTTAAATGAATAACTGTCTCGCAACAAACAAGATCCGGGTATAATGTTCATGCTCAACGCTGGCACCAAATAACAATTATTTAGGTCTAAAACTAATCCCGATGGTAGATGTAGAGGTAGCGTGCCGACGGCGGTCACATCGACTTTGGAACCATTTCCCACGCGCATCGTCACCTCGTCCTTAGCCAATCTTAGTTTAATCTGTAGCCCCTGTTTTGAGTTACAAATATGAGCAACCGAACCAGTATCAAATACCCAGGCGCTATTACGAGCATTAGTAAGGTACACATCAATAACATGTATATCAAATATACCTTTGTTCACTTTGCCATCCTTCTTATCCGCCAAATACTTGGGGCAGTTCCGCTTCCAATGACCAGTCCCTTTGCAGTAGAAGCACTTAGTTTCAGGCTTGGCTCCAGACTTGTGTTTCTTCACGGGAGTAGCAACTGGCTTGCTATTCTTCTTGAAGTTCCCCTTCTTTCACTTGCCCTTTTTCCTTAAACTAGTGGTTTTGTTAACCATCAACACTTGATGCTCCTTTTTGATTTCTACATCCGCAGCTTTGAGCATAGCGAAGAGCTCGGGAATTGTCTTCTGCATCCCTTGCATATTATAGTTCATCACGAAGCCATTATAGCTTGGTGGCAGTGATTGAAGAACTTTGTCAATAACACTATCTTCATTAACTTTGACTCCAAGTTAAGTCATGTGATTGTATTACCCACACATTCTGAGTAAGTGTTCACTGATAGAATTGTTCTCCTCCATTTTGTAGCTATAGAACTTGTTAGAGACTTCATATCTCTCAACTCGAGCATTTGCTTGAAATATTAACTTCAACTCTTGGAACATCTCATATGCTTCATGATGTTCAAAACGTCTTTGAAGAGCCGATTCTAAGTAGTAAAGCATGGCACACTGAACTATCGAGTAGTCATCAGGTTTGCTCTGCCAGACGTTCATAACGTTCGGTGTTGCATCTGAAGTGGGCTTTTCACTTAGCGGTGCTTCCAGGACATAATTCTTCTGTGCATCAATGATGATAATCCTCAAGTTACGGACCCAGTCCGCGTAGTTGCTACCATCATCTTTCAACTTAGCTTTCTCTAGGAAAGCATTAAAATTCAAGGGAACGGTAGCACGGGCCATTGATCTACAACAACATAGATATGCAAAAACTATCAGGACTAAGTTCATGATAAATTAAAGTTCAATTAATCATATTACTAAAGAACTACCACTTAGATAGACATCCCTCTAGTCATCTAAATGATCACGTGATCCAAATCAACTAAACCATGTCCGATCATCATGTGAGATGGAGTAGTTTTCAGTGGTGAACATCTTATGTTGATCATATATATATACTATATGATTCACGCTCGACCTTTCGGTCTCTAGTGTTTCGAGGCCATGTCTGTACATGCTAGGCTCGTCAAGTTTAACCCGAGTATTCTACATGTGCAAAACTGTCTTACACCCGTTGTATGTGAACATAGAGCTTATCACACCCAATCATCATGTGGTGTCTCGGCACGACGAACTATCGCAACGGTGCATACTCAGGGAGAACAATTGTACCCTGAAATTTTGTAAGGGATCATCTTATAATGCTACCGCCATACTAAGAAAAATAAGATGCATAATAAGATAAACATCACATGCAATCAAAATATGTGACATGCTATGGCCATCATCATCTTGTGCTTTTGATCTCCATCTCCGAAGCATTGTCATGATCTCCATCGTCACCGGCTTGATACTATGATCTTCATCGTAGTGTCATGGTCATCTCACCAACTATTGCTACTACTACTATCCCTAACTCATAGTGATAAAGTAAAGCAATTACATGGCTTTCGCAATTCATACAATAAAGAGACAACCATAAGGCTCCCGTCGGGTGCCGATAATTTACAAAACATGATCATCTCATACAATAACGTATAACTCATCACATCTTGACCATATCACATCATAACATGCCCTGCAAAAACAAGTTAGACATCCTCTACTTTGTTGTTGCAAGTTTTAAGTGGCTGCTACGGGCTTCTAGTAAGAACCGTTCTTACCTACGCATCAAAACCACAACGATTTTTCGTCAAGTGTGTTGTTTTCACTTGTCAGATCTGGGGTTCTGGCAAAACCCTTAAGGTTCGAACTCTGGGGTGCGCAGGAAGATCTCTCCTTCCGCTCTAGCTCGTCTACTCTATAGCCCTAGGCCTAGCTCGTCAGATCCGATGAACAAGAGACACAAGATTTATACTGGTTCGGGCCACCATTGTGGTGTAATACCCTAATCCAGTGTGGTGTGGTGGATTGCCTTGTAGGCTGTGGGAGAACTAGTACATGGATGAACTGCCTCCTGAGGAGAGGAGTTCTTGACCTCGGGTGAGCTTGTGGTGTATGAGAGGTATGGATGATCCGATCAACTCAAGCCGAGATGAGATCCCCCCCCCCTCTATGATGGTGGCTAGGTCCTATTTATAGTGGCCCGGGTCCTCTTCCCAAATATTGAGCGGGAAGGAATCCCACAACGGCCAAATTTGAAGGGGGGCAGCTAGTACAAGCTATCTGACAAAAGGTGGTCTTCGCCTGCCAAAGGCTCTAGTGGTGAGTCCTCCGTGGGCTCCGCGATGACCTCCTTCCTACCGTCCTGCCGGTCTTGGTCTCGTTGCACCGATATAGAAACCTTTGCCTGACGCCTCGGGACTCTTCTTCTGCACCTGCCTCTTTAGCACCAAAGAGGAAACTGGCACTCTGCGCCCGCTGGCGCCCGCCTGGCATTGGTCGTCCCTGCTCACGTCACGAGGACCTCGCGAGGTGCCCCCTGCCTCGATATCTCCGATCCTCACGAGCCAGCCTGGTGAGGCCGCCCCAGGGGATGCCTTGTGCCGTCTGCCTCGCGAGGGTCTTGATTTGGTGATGAAGATGCTGGGCCGTACAAGGCCGCCCTGTGAGCCACGCCCTGGGCCGCAGGCAGGCAAGTCTGGATACCCCCGTTCCCAGAACGCCGACAGTAGCCCCCGGGCCCAAGGTGCGCTCGGGCTTGGCTTCGCGGCGAAGCCAAGGGCTAAGTGCGGAGCGCCGCGGGCCCTCAAAGCCTGCGGCCTTGTTTGCCGCGTGGGGATTGATGGGACGTGGGCGTATGCGCTCCCACGCCGCCTCGGCAACTGCATAGTTGACAAAAGGCAAGTGTGTGCCGTTGTGCCTTCATTGTTAGCCCTTGCCTTGCTCCAGATCCCATTTCTTGCTCCTCTCCTCCACGAAGTTACAGATCCTCGCCGCATTCCTTCCAAATTCGCACCGATGGCTTCCGGCAAGTCGAAGGCCACCGCTCCGTCTGCTTGGTACGAGCTGGCCTTGTGGTCGCCGACCTTCTCGGAGGCAAACCACACCGCCTTGCTCCTGATGACGGCGGAGGGCACCAATGAGAAGGGGAAGACCATCGTCCGAGCGGCCTTTTCCACGCCGGAGGATCCCAAGAGTACCTTCTACCCCCTCTTTTCGAGCAGTATTGTTGCAGGGCTTGTCCCCCCTTTCTCCGATTTCTTTCTCTCCGTCCTCAGCCACTATGAGCTTCATGCCCTTCATCTGCACCCCAATTTCGTCCTTCTTCTATCCATCTTCGCCTTTTACTGCGAGGCATTTGTGAGGGTGATGCCGTCTGTGGTGCTGCTTTGCCACTTCTTTTACCTCCGAATCAAGGAGGGACATTGCTCAGTGTGTGCCAATTTCGTCGCGGCGAATGGGGCCAACACGATTTCGAAGGCCGGGAAGAAGGCCGAGAACTTCAGGAACAAGTGAGTCCTTATGGACGCCAAGTGCTCCCATCCTTTGTTGGCGCTGCCGGTGGCTGCGCCCGAGTCAAGCGATAGGTGGCTCAGCGCGAAGCTCACCGATCCTTGGGCGGAGAAGGTGTTGGAGAAGATGGTCCCGGACCTGAAGCCAGATGATCCCGAGGCGGCGAAGCTGATGGGGGCTAGGGTCGTTAAGGAATTCTTGACATGCCGCGTGGCTCCGCTTCAGGCCCGCTCGCGCCCCCTATGGACGCTTGGGGACGAGTCGGACAACCTCCAGCTGTGCCGTGACGCCCTGTCTGCTGATCAGCTTGAGGCAGCCCTCCGCCTTCTGGTTGGGGATGACGTGGGATATCCGCCTGCTTCCTATATTCCCTTGTATCGCCGCCAGGATGGGGCAGCAGTGGCGGCCTCCATGCCTACCTTTGATGCGTGCGGGCTTGTGCCTCTGGCGGCCCCTGAAGCTCAAGTGGTGGCCGCACCAGTGGAGGTGTCTTCGGGAGGTTCCAGCGGGGAAGACAACTCGGAGGCCACAGCGGAGGGGACGGGAGAGTTCTCTCCCCCACGTACGGCCGAACTCCTTCGCTCCCTACCTGACGATGACGACGATGATGACCACCCAGTGGAGGGGGTGCCTCCTTTGGCCGGAGCTGTCACGAGGTCCAAGCACACCCCCTCGCAGAAGCCACCAGCGGGGGTCCCGACGAAGAGCCAGTCGATGCTGGTCACCCGAGGAGGCGCCCCAGCCACAGCATCGCCAAGCGTCGTTGTTGTGGCGCCTGTCCTGGAGACCCGCGTTCCCGCGGCGCAGGCCGCGGGACCATTGGGCCCCATGGTCCTGAAGAGGTCTCGGGGTGTTGTCACAGTGGATCGGTGAGTACCTTGGCCTGTTTCTGTCTTCGTTCTTGATTCCGTTGCTGATTCACAATATCTTGCCCCGCGTCAATAGGTCTGAACCATCAAAGAAGGCGAAGGGGGAGGTGGCCGCGCTAGAGGTCCCGCGGCTTGGCCTGGCCTTGTCCCCTCTGGCGCAGACGGGCGGTGGAGGAGCTTTAGCTTCTGTTGCACGGGTGCCGACGCAGGGCCTAGGGGACCTACCTCAGGCGGGGGTCACGCTCTCAGCTCCGACCGCTGGGGTTTCCAAGGCTCAGGAGGTCTTGGCCGCGCCACAGTCCCCCACTGCGACCATGCCGCCATCTCGTGGCCCTCTGGCTTCACCTAGTGCGTTGGAGGAGGCCTTCTTGGCACTGAAGCAGCTCCAGGATGACCTTGAGGGTGTTGATCATCGTCTGGTGGCCGGGCGTCTGGATCTGGTCTTCGGATGGCTGGGTTCCAACGCGTCTGTGCGAGACATGCTGAACCAGGCTGTGGCGGCCTCCGCGGAGGACAAGCAGGCTGCTGACCAGGCCGCGGCCGTTCGCGAAGTGGCACTGCAGGACGCTCGGACCGCCCAGGAGCGATGTCAGTCGATGAACACCGAGCTGAGGGACCTGCGTGGGAAGTGCAAGGCGGACGAGGAGAGGATGAAGTCCCGAGAAGACGGCGGGGCCATCCATGATGCCGAGCTAGAGCAGCTGACAGGGGAGCTGGCAGCAGAGCGCAGCCAACTGGAGGAGCTAAAGTGGGCGACGGAAGCTAAGGAGGCCCAGCTAGAGGCCCAAGTGAAGGTCCTGACCAGGACCGCACGGCCTTCAAGTCCCTTGAGGTGAGGTCCCGCCAGGCGCCGAGGGCACTCTACGAGAAGGGCTTGGATAAGCCGTTGATGATGGATGATGAAGGCCCTGCCCAGCTGCTTCCTTATCTTGTCCTGGCGCTCGAGGATGTCGTCCGCGAGATCAACCCCCTGGCGGAGGAGGAAGCTCGCGTACTATCTTCTTCTGCCTTGACGCGCGTCCTCGGCCACCTGCACCTTCGCGAACCCAACGCTGATCTCGGGGCACTGATCAAGCCTATGGAGGCGGAGCGTTACGAGGCCGCCGCTGAAGCTGTGAAGGACCATGTGGAGGCCCTACTTAAGGAGTTCCTCATCGCCCACCCTTCCCCTCCAACCGATGGCGCCACCGATGCCACAGCCGAGACCATTTCCCTAGGGCGCGGTGGCGCTGCTGGGTGATACGTCTCCAATGTATCTATAATTTTTTATTGTTACATGCTATTATATATTCTATTTTGGATGTTTAATGGGCTTTATTATAAACCTTTATATTATTTTTGGGACTAACCTACTAACCCAAGGCCCAGTGCAAATTGCTGGTTTTTTGCCTATTTCAGTGGTTCGCAGAAAAGGAATATCAAAGGGAGTCCAAATGGAATGACACCTTTGGGAGAGTTATTTTTGGAACTGTATCAACACAGAAGACTTGGAGTACATGCGAGGGAACGAGAGAGGCGGCCACGAGGGCAGGGGGCGCGCCCCCCACCCTCGTGGGCCCCCTCTGGCTCCCCCGGTGCCCTTCTTCCTCCGATATATTTCCACATACCCTAAAAACATCGAGGCAACACAGAAAACCCTAATTCCACCGCCGCAACCTTCTATTCCCATGAGATCCCATCTTGGGGCCTGTTCCGGAGCTCTGCCGGAGGGGGGATCGATCACGGAGTGCTTCTACATCAACACCATAGCCTCACCAATGAGTTGTGAGTAGTTTACCACAGACCTTCGGGTCCATAGTTATTAGCTAGATGGCTTCTTCTCTCTCTTTGGATCTCAATACAAAGTTCCCCTCGATCTTTGAGGAGATCTATTCGATGTAATCTTTTTGCGGTGTGTTTGTCGAGATCCGATGAATTGTGGGTTCATGATCAAGATTATCTATGAAAAATATTTGATTCTCTCCCGAAATATTTTTTGTATGATTATAATATCCTTGCAAGTCTCTTCGAATTATTGGTTTGGTTTGGCCTACTTGATCTATAGATCTTGCAATGGGAGAAGTGCTTGGCCTTGTGTTCAATCTTGCGGTGTCCTTTCCCAGTGATAGTAGGGGCAGCAAGGCACATATTGTATTGTTGCCATCGAGGATAAAAATATGGGGTTTATATCATATTGCTTGAGTTTATCCCTCTACATCATGCCATCTTGCTTAAGGCGTTACTCTGTTCTTATGAACTTAATACTCTAGATGCATGCTGGATAGTGGTCGATGTGTGGAGTAATAGTAGTAGATGCAGAATCGTTTCGGTCTACTTGTTACGGACGTGATGCCTACATACAATGATCATGCCTATATATTCTCATAACTATGCGCTTTTCTATCAATTGCTCGACAGTAATTTGTTCACCCACCGTAGAATTCTGCTTTCATGAGAGAAGCCACTAGTGAAACCTATGGCCCCCGGGTCTATCCTTATTATATTAGTTTCACATCAATTAGTCAATTTCTGTTGCCGTTGCTTATTTTCTTTCTTTACATTCTATTCTTATACCAAAAATACCATAAATATTATCATATCCTATCTATCAGATCTCACTATCGTAAGTGACCGTGAAGGGATTGACAACCCCTTATCGCGTTGGTTGCGAAGTTCTTATTTGTTTGTGCAGGTGCGAGGGACTCGCGCGTGGTCTCCTACTGGAGTGATACCTTGGTTCTCAAAAACTGAGGGAAATACTTATCTACTGTGCTGCATCACCCTTTCCTCTTCGAGGGAATACAACACAAGCTCGAGAAGTATCAAGAAGAATTTCTGACGCCGTTGCCGGGGAGATCTATGCAAAAGTCATATACCAAGTACCTATCACAAACCCTTATCCTTCGCATTACATTTTTTGCCTCACCCTTGCCGTTTTATTAGCCCTTCTTCTTCCATGTGCTTTATCGTTTGCCTTGCCGTCATGGCTAGCACGCCTATCATTATCAATACTCCGGAGAGTGAGGTTCTTAATTTTAAACAAAGGGAGGAAGAAAATCTATAAGATGGTTGGTATAGAATTTGCAATGCTCAAAATAGATCTACTAGGAAGCTTTCAACTTCCATGCTTCTTCGCAATTTTTATGTTGGCATCACTCCGTGGAATAGATATATTCTTGATACCATTACTAGAGGGAATTTCTTGGGTAGCCATACTTTTGAGTCTTATAATGGTATGACAGAATTTTTTGGCCCACCACCTGTTTTGGTTAATGGAACTGTTTTGACCTTAGAACATGTTATGCAAAGGCTTGAAATTATTGAAAACAAAGTTGCTACTGTAGAGTTGGTTGAGAGTTTGGATAAAAATATCCACAACCAAATTACCTAGTATGGATCTAAGGTAGGAGTTATTCTGATTTTTTCTAAAGAAAAAAAACTATAGTTAAAGAGAGAATAGACCAAGATTCCACTAGAATCGATAAACTTGAGGATATTATCACTAACATAGGGTCTGCTCTTTCTGCCGTGAATAATACTTCGAATCCCTCTATCACTAAATTGGCCAAGTTTATGTATGTCCCAAAAAATAAGGGTGAATTATCTAGTAAGGAAACTGTGGATCTCAAATCCATAGGTGTTCATCCCAACTTTCTCACTTTCGCAAGGGAACCTTTTGCTACAAATGAATTTCTTGATTTCTTTCCTCGAAGTTTGATTATAAATAGGAATGAAGAAGTTCCTAAGAATTATAAGTGTTTAATCGAAGAATTGCCTACCAAAGATGGCAATACCTAGATCTATTCTTGTATCGTGCCTAGCTAGGGGCGTTAGACGATAGCGCTTGTTGGGAGGCAACCCAATTTTCTTTTCTTTGTTTTTGCTTCTGTTTAGGAATAAATATTGCATCTAGCTTCTGTTTAGATGTGGTTTTGTGTTTTAATTAGTGTTTGTGCCAAGTAGAACCTTTGGGAAGACTTGTGTGAAGTTTATATGACCATACGGTAAAAAACAGAAACTTTAGCGCTCACGAGATTGGCTGTCATTTTTTACTAGAGAGTGTTTTTTTGTTGATTGTTTTTGCAGATGATTAATAGAAAAATTCCTCATGTCCACCAATTTATTTCAATTTTTTTAGAGTTACATAAGTATTCGAAAGTTACAGATTACTACATACTGTTCTGTTTTTGACAGATTCTATTTTTCATGTGTTGTTTGCTTATTTTGATGAATCTATGAGTAGTATCGGGGGGTATGAATCATGGAGAAGTTGGAATACAATAGGTTTAACACTAATATAAATAGAGAATGAGTTCATTACAGTACCTTTGAGTGGTGGTTTGTTTTCTTATACTAACGGAGCTCACGAGATTTTTGGCTAAGTTTTGTGTTGTGAAGTTTTCATGTTTTGAGTATGGATATGATGGACTATGGAACAAAGAGTGGCAAGAGCCTAAGCTTGGGGATGCCCAAGGCACCCAGAGTTAAAATTCAAGGACAACCAAAAGCCTAAGCTTGGGGATGCCCCGGGAAGGCATCCCCTCTTCCGTCTTCATCTATCGGTAACTTTACTCAGGACTATATTTTTATTCATCACATGATATGTGTTTTGCTTGGAGCGTCATGTATGATTTGAGTCTTTTCTTTTTAGTTTGCCACAATCATCCTTGATGGACACACCTTTTGTGACAGATAAATATGATTTAGAATTTATTAGAATACTCTATGTGCTTCACTTATATCTTTTGAGCTAGATAGTTTTGCTCTAGTGCTTCACTTATATCTTTTAGAGCATGGTGGTGGTTTTATTTTGTAGAAATTATTGATCTCTCATGATTCACTTATATCTATTTGAGAGTCTTTTAGAACAGCATGGTAATGTGCTTAGGTTATTAAACTAGTCCTAATATGATAGGCATCCAAGATGAGTATAGTAAAAACTTTCATATAAGTGCATTGAATGCTATTAGAAGTTTGATACTTGATGATTGTTTTGAGATATGAGGATGGTGACACTAGAGTCATGCTAGTGGAGTAATTGTGAATTTGAGAAACACTTGTGTTAAAGTTTGTGATTCTCGTAGCATGCACGTATGGTGAACCGTTATGTGATGAAGTTGGAGCATGATTTATTTATTGAGTGTCATCCTTTGTGTGGAGGTCGGGATTACGCGATGGTTAACTCCTACCAACCCTTCCCCTAGGATCATGAGTTGAATACTTTGTTTTGATAACTCGTAGATTTTGCAATAAGTATATGAGTTCTTTATGACTAATGTTGAGTCCATGGATTATACGCACTCTCACCCTTCCACCATTGCTAGCCTCTCTTGTACCGCGCAACTTTCGCCGGTACCATACACCCACCATATACCTTCCTCAAAACAGCTACCATACCTACCTATCATGGCATTTCCATAGCCATTCCAAGATATATTGCCATGCAACTTTCCACCGTTTCGCGCATATGACATGCTTCATCATTATCATTCACATAGAGTCATATTTTGCTCTAGCTTCGAGTTGTAAGTAAATAAAAGTGTGATGATCATCATTATGAGAGCATTGTCCTAGTGAGGAAAGGATGATGGAGACTATGATTCCCCCACAAGTCGGGATGAGACTCCGGACAAAAAAGAAAAAAAGAAAAGAAAAAAATAGGCCATAAAAAGGGAGAAAAAAAAGAAGGCCCGAAGAAAAAAAGAAAAAAAATGAGAAAAAAAATGAGAGAAAAAGAGAGAAGGGACAATGTTACTATCCTTTTTCCACACTTGTGCTTCAAAGTAGCACCATGATCTTCATGATGGAGAGTCTCTTGTTTTGTCACTTTCATATACTAGTGGGAATTTTCATTATAGAACTTGGCTTGTATATTCCAATGATGGGCTTCCTCAAAATGCCCTAGGTCTTCATGAGCAAGAAAGTTGGATGCACACCCACTTAGTTTCTTTTGATGAGCTTTCGTACACTTATAGCTCTAGTGCATCCGTTGCATGGCAATCCCTACTCACTCACATTGATATCTATTGATGGGCATCTCCATAGCCCATTGATACGCCTAGTTGATGTGAGACTATCTTCCTCTTTTGTCTTCTCCACAACCACCATTCTATTCCACCTATAGTGATATATCCATGGCTCACTCTCATGTATTGCGTGAAAGTTGAAAGGTTTGAAAAAAATTGAGTATGAAACAATTGCTTGGCTGAAACCGTGGTTGTGCGTGATTTAAATATTTTATGTGATGAAGAGGGAGCATAGCCAAACTATATGATTTTGTAGGGATAACTTTCTTTGGCCATGTTATTTTGAGAAGACATGATTGCTTTGTTAGTATGCTTGAAGTATTATTATTCTTATGTCAATATAGACTTTAGTCTTGAATCTTTCAGATCTAAATATTCATGCCACAATAAAGAAAATCACACCGAGAATTATGTTAGTTAGCATTCCACATCAAAAATTCTGTTTTTATCATTTACCTACTCGAGGACGAGCAGGAAATAAGCTTGGGGATGCTTGATACATCTCCAACGTATCTATAATTTTTTATTGTTCCATGCTATTATATATTCTGTTTTGGATGTTTAATGGGCTTTATTATACACTTTTATATTATTTTTGGGACTAACCTACTAACCCAAGGCCCAATGCAAATTGCTGTTTTTTTGCCTATTTCAGTGTTTCGCAGAAAAGGAATATCAAACGGAGTCAAAACGGAATGAAACCTTCGGGAGAGTTGTTTTTGGAACCGTATCAACACAGATGACTTGGAGTACACGCGAGGGAACGAGAGAGGCGGCCACGAGGGCAGGGGCGCGCCTAGGGGGGCAGGCGCGCCCCCCACCCTCGTGGGCCCCCCTGTGGCTCCCCTGGTGCCCTTCTTCCTCCTATATATATATATCCACATACCCTGAAAACATCAAGGCAACAGAGAAAACCCTAATTCCAGCACCGCAACCTTCTGTTCCCATGAGATCCCATCTTGGGGCCTGTTCCGGAGCTCCGCCGGAGGGGGGATCGATCATGGAGTGCTTCTACATCAACACCATAGCCTCACCAATGAGTTGTGAGTAGTTTACCACAGACCTTCGGGTCCATAGTTATTAGCTAGATGGCTTCTTCTCTCTCTTTGGATCTCAATACAAAGTTCTCCTTGATCTTCGAGGAGATCTATTCGATGTAATCTATTCGATGTAATCTTTTTGCAGTGTGTTTGTTGAGATCCGATGAATTATGGGTTTGTGATCAAGATTATCTATGAACAATATTTGATTCTTTTCTAAAATCGTTTATGTATGATTATAATATCCTTGCAAGTCTCTTCGAATTATTGGTTTGGTTTGGCCTACTAGATCTATAGTTCTTGCAATGGGATAAGTGCTTGGCTTTGGGTTCAATCTTGCGGTATCCTTTCCCAATGACAGTAGGGGCAGCAAGGCACTTATTGTATTGTTGCCATCGAGGATAAAAAGATGGGGTTTATATCATATTGCTTGAGTTTATCCCTCTACATCATGTCATCTTGCTTAAGGCGTTACTTTGTTCTTATGAACTTAATTCTCTAGATGCATGCTAGATAGCGGTCGATGTGTGGAGTAATAGTAGTAGATGCAGAATCGTTTCGGTCTACTTGTTACAGACGTGATGCCTATATACAATGATCATGCCTAGATATTCCCAAAACTATGCGCTTTTCTATCAATTGCTCGACAGTAGTTTGTTCACCCACCATAGAATTCTGCTTTCATGAGAGAAGCCACTAGTGAAACCTATGGCCCCCGGGTCTAACTTTATTATATTAGTTTCCCGTCAACTAGTCAATTTTTGTTGCCATTGCTTATTTCCTTTATTTACTTTTTGTTCTTATACCAAAATACCAAAAATATTATCCTATCATATCTATCAGATCGCACTTTCGTAAGTGACCGTGAAGGGATTGACAACCCCTTATCGCGTTGGATGCGAAGTTCTTATTTGTTTGTGTAGGTGCGCGGGACTCGCGCGTGGTCTCCTACTGGATTGATACCTTGGTTCTCAAAAACTGAGGGAAATACTAACTTACTGTGCTGCATCACCCTTTCCTCTTCGAGGGAATACAACACAAGCTCGAGAAGTAGCACTGGGGAGGAGGTCCCTTCAGGCAGCATCGCCCAAGGCTGAAGGGAAGGCCTGCTGGTTCGTGACGGAGCCCCCCTTTATCTTCATTTCCCTGTGACATGAGCGAGCCTCATGGAGGTATTAAAACTTCCGTTTGATGCTTCAAAGGGCAATTTGGTTTGTAATAATTGCTAGATATTCGCCTTCTTTCCTTATTTATCATTCTACGTCGGGAGGGCCCGACCCCGCGCATACCTCAGCCTCCAGCTGGCTTGCCCAGGTCACTGGGTCAAGACCAGGGAGTGAGGGGCTACGTGGCCAGTTAGGCTCATGAGTCGCGATGCTCAAGAGTCCCCCTTAACGGGCAAACGATACCTAGGTAGGAAGCGCTAGGCAGGGCTTTGGTGTTTTGCATCAGCAGAGCCCGGCCCGCGCGTACCTCAGCCACCGCTGGCCTTGACAGGAAACCAGGACAAGACTAGGTAGTGAGGGGCTACGGGACCAGTTAGGCCCTTGGGACGTGATGCCCAAGGGTACCCCTAGACGTACGAACAG
The DNA here is from genome assembly GCA_902687465.1 of Secale cereale. Lineage (NCBI taxonomy): Eukaryota > Viridiplantae > Streptophyta > Magnoliopsida > Poales > Poaceae > Secale > Secale cereale. The sequence goes on from LR738709.1 coordinate 324,235,875, forward strand.
CCCTGAGGGAAGTGAGTGCTGGACTTAGGCCTTGATGTTCTGCGTCGACAGGGCCCGGCCCGCTGGCCTCGACCGGAAATCGGGACAAGACCAGGGAGTGAGGGGTTACGGGACCAGTTAGGCTCCTGAATCACGATGCTCAGGAGTCCCCCTTGATGTACGAACTGACCCCATACCTGTCCTCGTCGGGCTTGCGCTCGGGAGGGTTGCGCGTCGACCAGGTCCGAGGGACCTGGTGGGGCGTGTGCCAGGCGTGACCTGGACGCAACCCCCGTGCCCAGCCCCCTCGCACTACCTTCCCGAAGGGAGCGCGGCGTGGTAGGGCTGGCCACTGAGCCAAGGGGCTCCCTGAGGTTAATGCGGTCGCGAAGCCACCCCCAGTTGTTTATCACCAGCGCGGAGCATAGTGTTGCCACTCTTGCGCGGGCATAGCCGCTCCTCGACCATGTCGTCAGCCAGCACGGAGCATGGTGCTTCCACTGGAGCGTGGGAGGGGACTCCCTACTGTGGAGAGCCCCCGGGCGTATACAGCCCAGTCCGGACACGTCGCTAGCACAATGGGGCTTAGGCGAGGTGTATCTGGGCACCCGTGAGCCAGCGCGGGACTCACGACGCCCTACCTCAAGGCGAGTTGCGCCTGGTCTTGGGTGGGAGCGCTCGAGGAGATCCTGCAAGGTGGTTAGACAACCTGCGCCGGGTGAATCCCTCGAGGTCGCCCTATGAGAAGGTCGGGCACCAACGACCCCAGGAGGTGACGTGAAAGGGGCCGGCTCGCCAGACCGAGCTCAGCCGTTGGATTTATCGACACTGCAGGGACGGACCCGAGCACATACGCAGTGCCTAGTCTTCTCACGTGGACGTCCTAAGGGAAGCCATTCGGCGCACGGCTCCTGGAGCAACGGTACATGGTACCGTGTGCCCCGACTCCACTGCTGGCATCCGGCTCGAGCTTGGGCGAGGCACCAAGGGCCATAGGAGGTGACATACATGGGACTGGCCCGTGAGCCAGAGCTCGGCCACTTGGATTTGGCGGCGCTGCAGGAACGGACCCAAGCACAGACGCCGTGCCAACCCCTGGCCATAAGACGGATGCTAGCGAGCTTGCGGGGGCGCATGATGTTCATGGCACGAGAGTGGTGTTCAAACAGATGATTCGAATGCAACATGACAGAGATGGCAGCACTAGCTTTGGTAAAATGCAAGGGAGATACATGCCACCAGGGTGAACCTGCACGGCCTGGGGATAATGCAGCCTGAGGGGCGCCCCAAAAGGTGATCTGAGATGCAAAAGGATGCGCGCTGCAGGGACAGGCCCGTCCGACCTGGGAATGATGCGGTCCGAGGGGCGCTCCCAGTTGAACAAAAATTGGAAGATGTCACCTGGCATAGTTGCTGAAGTAGTGTTGGTGTAGTTGAAGGTGCTCGATGAAGACGTTGTTCCTTACGTGCCGCCTGGCTCCGGGGCTCCCCAGACCTCGCAGAGGGCCGAGTCCAGCTCCGCCTGGATCTCCTTGTGCCTGGCCTCGCAAGCCGCCAGGACTTCCCGCATGTGGCGCTGGTGCAGGGACGCCAGGTTCGGCAAGCCGAAAGGCATGCACACGTAGCTGTCAGGGGGGCCCTGGCACTGGCCCACCTGGGAAGGCCAGTAGAGCTCCTGAGACGCGATCCTGTTGAGTCCCGGGACGTTGACGCAGACGCGCGGCCCGTCTCCTGAGCCTGGACCGACAGCTGCCCTTGGAGGAGGAGGGCGGCGCTCGCCTCGCATGGCTCTCGGCTCCTGTAGGTTCTCAATGGTCTGGTTGATGAACTCCTGAGCGCTTGGTGCCTCATGCCTTCAGGCTTCTGGACGTAAATGTGCAGCGAAGCACTCTTCCACATGGTGCTCGAGCGCCTCCCTCGTGACATTGGCTAGGTCAGAGGCCCTCCAGAGGAGAGCCCCCGAGCCCAGCCTGAGGGGGGCGCTGGGCGCGCCTTCCTATGCAAGAGAGGGAGGAGGCCCCTCCCTAGGTGCAGGTCCCGAGGTGCCGCCGTCCTGTGCTGCGTCCTCATGAGGCTCCAGGGCTAGCAGCTACTTCTTCTTCTTGGGAATGACCTCAGGAGGGTAGATTACGCCGTCGCTGTCCGGATCCTCGACCGCCGCCGCCTGGTAAGAGCGCTCGAGTGAGCACACTGCGCCCTTCTCCTTGCATGCGATAGTGATGACGCTGCCGCTTCCCGGCATCTTGATAACATTGTAGCCATGGTGAGTTACTGCCATGAACTTGGCTAGGGCTGGATACCTGAGGATGGTGTTGTAAGCGAGATGGATATGGGTGACATCGAAGTCGATGAGCTTAGTGTGGTAGTTGTCACGCTTGCCGAAGGTTACAGGTAGGCGAACTTGCCCCACGGGAGTGGTGGAGCCAGCAGTCACTCCAGAGAAGGGCCTGGTAGGCAGTAGTTGATCGTAGGGTACTTGGAGGCTGTCGATGGACGGGATGTTGAGTCCTGCACCACCGTCAATGAGGGTCTTGATAACTTGGACGTTGCTGATGACGGGAGAGCAAAGCATCGGGAGGGCACCAGCCGTAGCTGCGCACTTGAGCTAGTCTGCTGAACTGAAGGTGATGGGGCACCTTGACCACCTAATTGGGCGAGTAGCCTCGAGCTTGGGGAGAGCCGCGTTTACTTCACGGGTGAACTGCTTGAAGAGGCGCTGAGAGGCTAGGGCATGTGCTCCGCCCAAGATGCAAGCGATGGCACACGGCTCCTGGAAGCCCCCAGCCCCCTCGTCCTGGTCATCGTTTCTCGTTAGCGGTGGCAGAGGTGGTAGGCCGGCCCTGCCTTGAGGACGGTCCTCTCGGGGCTGATCCCTCCAGGCGTCCTCGCGGGGCTGGCCGCGCCAACGGTCCTCCCGAGGCTGATCACGCCACTCCTCGAGGGGGCCGCAGTCTTCCCAGCATCCTCCGGTCCGACCTCCCCCGCGACCATAGCCACGGTTGCCGCGCTCGGGGCATTGGATGACGCGTCTTCCGCAGAGGGCCCTGAGCTCTTGATAGTCATGAGTGTTGTGGCTGTGCATGTTGTGGAAGGCGCAAAATGCTCGGCCGTTCTTGGGTGGCTCTGGGTAGTCGCGGCCGTGCTTCATTTCTGGTTCGGCTACAAGCACTGCTGCTCCCTTGCACTTTACGTCCTTGCTTTTGGCCTTCTTGACTTCAGGTTCAGCAGCGGGGAGCTCAACGAGTGAAAGGTGCCCCTCCTCGGCCCTGGCGCACTAGGTCGTGAGGTTGAACAACTCCAAGGACGTGCACAAATCCTCAAGGATGGCGAGCTCCTCTTTCATCTTGACGTCGCGGACGCCATCTGAGAACGCCGAGATGATGGCCTCATCCGTGACCTTGGGGATCTTGACGCGGATGCTGTTGAAGCGTTGGATGAATTTCTGCAGGGTTTCTCCTGGTTGTTGCTTGATACGCCATAGGTCACCCGCGGCTGGGGGGCGGTCCCGAGTGCCCTGGAAGTTGGCGATGAACCGCTCGCGCATCTCACTCCAGGTGGAGATTGATCCTGCGGGCAGGTTCAAGAGCCATGAGAGCGCGCCATCCCTGAGGGCCATGGGGAACCAGTTCGCCATGATCTTCTCATTGTCGCCAGATGCTTCGATGCTCAGCTCGTAGAGCAGCAGGAACTCCGCAGGGTCGAGGGTGCCATCATAGCATGGAGGCATGTCGGGCTTGAACTTCCTAGGCCAATTGACGTTGCGCAGCTCGGGAGCGAGGGCCTTGCAACCTGCTATCGACACCGGAGCTTGTTGGGGTGGTGGGTGATACGTCTCCAACGTATATACTTTTCCAAACACGTTTGCCCTTGTTTTGGACTCTAACTTGCATGAATTGAATGGAACTAACCCAGACTGACGCTGTTTTCAGCAGAATTGCCATGGTGTTGTTTTTGTGCAGAAATAAAAAGTTCTCGGAATGACCTGAAAATCCACGGAGAATTATTTTGGAAAATATAAAAAACCTGCAAGAAGATCCAGACCAGGGAGGCCACACCCTGTCCACGAGGGTGGGGGAGCCCCCCCTAGGGCGCGCCCCCTACCTCGTGGGCCCCCTGGTGCTCCACTAATGTATCCCGAGATCCTATATATTCACTTTCGGGGAGAAAAAAATTAGAGAGGAGGAATTATCGTGTTTTACGATATGGAGCCGCTGCCAAGCCCTAATCTCTCTCGGGAGGGCTGATCTGGAGTCCGTTCGGGGCTCCAGAGAGTGGAGATCGTCGCCATCGTCATCATCAACCTTCCTCCATCACCAATTCCATGATGCTCACCGCCGTGCGTGAGTAATTGCATCGTAGGCTTGCTGGACGGTGTTCGGTTGGATGGCATCTATCAAGTAATCGAGTTAGTTTTGTTAGGGTTTGATCCCTAGTGTCCACTATGTTCTAAGATTGATGTTGCTATGACTTTGCTATGCTTAATGCTTGTCACTAGGGCCCGAGTGCCATGATTTCAGATCTGAACCTATTATGTTTTTATGAATATATGTGTGTTCTTGATCCTATCTTGCAAGTCTGTAGTCACCTACTATGTGTTATGATCCGGCAACCCCGAAGTGACAATAATCGGGACCACTCCCGGTGATGACCGTAGTTTGAGGAGTTCATGTATTCAATATGTGTTAATGCTTTCATCCAGTACTCTATTAAAAGGAGGCCTTAATATCCCTTAGTTTCCAATAGGACCCCGCTGCCACGGGAGGGTAGGACAAAATATGTCATGCAAGTTATTTTCCATAAGCATGTATGACTATATTCGGAATACATGCCTACATTGCATTGATGAACTGGAGCTAGTTCTGTGTCACCCTAGGTTATAACTTCTACATGATGAATTGCATCCGACATAATTTCCCATCACCGATCCAATGCCTACGAGCTTTTCACATATCGCTTGCTGCTTATTTACTTTTCCGCTGCTACTATTACAAAAACTACAAAAACACTATCGTTACTTTTATTGCCGCTACCGCCACTATCATATTACTTTGCTACTAAACTACCTTGCTGCAGATACTAAGTTTCCAGGTGTGGTTGAATTGACAACTCAGCTGCTAATACTTAAGAGTATTCTTTGGCTCCCCTTGTGTCGAATCAATAAATTTGGGTTGAATACTTTACCCTCGAAAACTGTTGCGATCCCCTACACTTGTGGGTTATCAAGACTATTTTCTGGCGTCGTTGCCGGGGAGCATAGCTCTATTCTTTATGTCACTTGGGATTTATATCTATCGATCACTATGAAGAATTTGAAGGACTCAAAAACCAAGATCGTACCCTCAACTACGAGGGGAGATAAGGAACTGCCATCTAGCTCTACACTTGATTCACCATTTGTTATGGGTAAATTTGCGACACATACTCCTGCTATTGAATCTGATATGTCGTATGTTCTTGATGATGCCACTTCTGCTATGTATGATGAAACTACTTCTATGCTTGATAATACTGTGCCACTAGGTGAATTTCTAGATGAACAAATTGCCAAGGTTAGGGAGAATGCAAATATTGAAACTGATGATATTTATGAAAGTGATGATGAAGCTTCTCCCAATAGATATGAATTGCCTGTTGTTCTTGAGGGTTATGTTATGGATGAAGAAACTGCTAGAGACTTTCTTGCTTGCAACGATAGATATGATCTTAAAAATTATTAGCTAAGCTGAAAGAAAAGTCCTTGAATGCTAGAATGAAACATGACCCTGCTTTCGCTACTTCACCTATCTGTGTTACCAATAAGCATTATGAATTCTCTATTGATCCTGAGTTAATTACTTTGGTTGAATCTGATCCTTTCCATGGCTATGAGTCTGAAACTGTTGTGGCACATCTTACTAAGTTGAATGATATAGCCACCCTGTTTACCAACGATGAAAAGATTCGTTATTACTATATCCTTAAGTTATTTCCTTTCTCGTTAAAGGGTAATGCTAAGACTTGGTTTAATTCTCTTGATCCTTGTTGTGTGCATAGTCCCGAGGATATGATGTAGTACTTCTATGCTAAATACTTTCCCGCTCATAAGAAACAAGTTGCCTTATGGGAAATATATAACTTTGTGCAAATTGAAGAAGAGAGTCTCCCACAAGCTTGGGGGAGGCTTCTCCAATTACTTAATGCTTTGCCTGATCCTCTTGAGATGAATGGTATACTTGATGTCTTTTATAATGGACTAACTGATGCTTCCAGAGTCCACCTGGATAGTTGTGCTGGTTGTGTTTTCAGGGAAAGAACGATTGATCAAGCTGAATTACTATTGAATAATATGCTGGCCCATGAAAATAGTTGGACACTTCCTGAACCATCCCCTAAGCCAACTCCGAAGAAAAGAGGTGTTCTATTTCTCAGTCTTGAAGATATGCAAGAGGCAAAGAACTCTATGAAAGAAAAGGTATTAAAGTTGAAGATGTTAAGAATTTACCACCTATTGAAGAAATACATGGTCTTGATAACCCGACACAGGTAGTAAAGGTAAATTCTCTTTACAGATTTGATGAAGGTGATATCCCTCGTTATAAGTCTGCTAGCCAATGCTTAGATGAGTTTGAAAATTTTATTGTGAAACAAGAAAACTTCAATGCTTATGTTGGTAGACAATTGCAACACAATGCTTATATGATTCAACGCTTGAGTGATTATTTGTCTAGAGTTAAAGGTGAACTGAAACTCATTAGTATACATGCTTCTATGGTTACCACTCAAGTAGAACTAGTACTTAAGGCTCAGAATGATTTGCTCAATGAATTAAATGGTAAGAATAATGACTATGCTGTTAGAGTTGCTACTAGAGGTGGTAAAATAACTCAGGAACCTCTGTATCCTGAAGGCCACACTAAGAGAATTGAGCAAGATTCTTAGAGAGCTAATTTAGATGCACCTAGTTCTTCTAAGAAGAAGAAAAAGAATAATGATAGAACTTTGCATGCTTCTAGTGAACCTATAGCTGACACACCTGATAATCCCAATGATGTATCTGTTTGTGATGCTGAGACACAATCTGGTAATGAACATGAACCTAGTGATAATATTAATGATGATGTTCATGATGATGCTCAACCTAGCAATGATAATGATGTAGAGATTGAAGCTGCTGTTGATCTTGATAACCCACAATCAAAGAATCAACGTTATGATAAGAGAGACTTTGTTGATAGGAAGCACGGTAGGGAAAGAGAACCATGGGTTCAGAAACCCATGCCTTTTCCTTTGAAACCATCCAAGAAAAAGGATGATGAGGATTTTGAGCGCTTTGCTCAAATGATTAGACCTATCTTTTTGCGTATGCGTTTGACTGATGTGCTTAAAACAAACCCTTATGCTAAATATATGAAAGATATTATTACCAATAAAAGAAAGATACCTGAAGTAGAAATTTCCACCATGCTTGCCAGTTACACTTTTAAGGGTGGAATACCTAAGAAACTAGGAGATCCAAGAGTACCCACTATACCTTGCTCCATTAGGAGAAACTATGTTAAAACTTCTTTATGTGATCTTGGAGTCGGTGTTAGTGTTATGCCTCTCTCTTTATGTCGTAGACTTGAATTGAGTAAGTTAACACCTACTGAAATATCTTTGCAAATGGCTGATAAATCAACTGCTATACCTGTCGTATTTGTGAGGATGTGCCTGTTGTAGTTGCAAATGTTACTATTTTAACGGACTTTGTTATACTTGATATTCCCGAGGACGATAGTATGTCTTTTATCCTTGGTAGACCCTTTTTTAATACTGCAGGGGCTGTTATTAATTGCAACAAAGGCAATGTCACTTTTCATGTCAATGGTAACGAGCATACGGTACACTTTCCGAGGAAACAACCTCAGGTCCACAGTATCAATTATATTGGAAAATTTTCAACTATTACTATTGGAGGTTTTGAATTCCCTCTTCCTACTATCAAGAAGACATATGACATTCTTATTGTTGGGGACATACATAGAGGTAACCTAGTGTTATTCAAAGATTCTCCGGTTTTGTGTTATTCGAAAAGAGTTTATTAACAAGACCTCATCAACCTTGTCAATGGATTCCTTTTGATGAGCATGGGATAGGTGAATCTAGATAGCACAACCTTCTGTACCCTCCTTTTTCTTTCTGTCAATTAGGATAAATAGAGCAAAAATAGTATTTTCTGTCTGTTTCCAGACTTATCCGTGCATTAAAAAAATACCCCGAAAACAAAAGTTCTCCAAATGCCCTGAAAATGAAATATGATTTTTCTGGAATATTTGAGAAAATATGGCACAGAACACACAGCGAGGGGAGCCAGCACCTGGCCACGAAGGTCCAGGGCGCCCCCCCTCATAGGGCGCGCCCCCTGCCTTGTGGGCCCCACGTGGCCCCCTGCACTTATTCCTGCACCCATACTCTTCTTATTCCTCCCAAAAAAAATCACCAACCAGCTCAAGCACGAGTTCTAGCTCATCTCGCTGCCATTTTCGATCTCCTTGCTCAAAGCACCATTCACCAAACTGTTTGGGGAGATTGTTCCTTGGTATGTGACTCCTCCATTGGTCCAATTAGTTTTTGTTCTAGTGCTTTATTTATTGCAAATTTTTGTTGCTGTGGTGACCTTGTTCCTGAGCTTGCATGTCAAATTTTCTTGGTCCCAAGTAGTTCTAATGCATGATATAGTCTCTAGGCACTAGTAGGAGTTGTTGCTTCCAATCTTGTTGAGTTTGGTTAACTTTTATTTTGAGTTACTAAAAATTTCAGAAAATTTCAGAAAAATGCATAGGAAAAACTTCCAAGGTGGTTCTTCAAGGAAGCAAGAACCAAGGCTCGGGTTTCGTGAGCCGGACGATGAACTACCGAGGGATGCTGACGTGCGACCTTATGAATGGCCGTCAGATGACTTTATGGATCAGGTTGGCATCAAGGATGAATTTTACGCATATGTGCGCAACGCTGACCTCGAGGGCTTCATACAAGATAAGTGCCCTCAAAACCGTGGCTTAACTGACACCTTTGTGAGAAGGTTTAAATTTTTATCTTCACGTAATTCTCATATTGTCTTGTTTGACCTGTATGATAAATCTTACACCATGGATTTAGAGGATTTTAATGATGCTTGTAAGCTCCCACAGTGGGGAAGTATGGGTGATCCTCGCAAATCTGAATTTAGAGATTTCTGTGCTGGTATCATAGTGGGGGAATCTAGAGAAATCACACAGGCTACCATAGGGAGCATCTGTTATGACCGGCATATTAGGGGTTTAGCCCAGTGGGTTGTGGCCCAAGTTATCTTATCATTATTAGGGGCTTAGCCCAATTATCTTATCGTTATTAGGATCGTTTGCTTAGGAGTCAAGTAAACCTCTCTATATAAGGAGAGGAGATGTATCAATCTAATCAAGCAAGAAGCAATCATAATTGCTCGGCTTCCTTAGGGAGCCGGGAGACCTAACCCTAGCCGCCTCTTCTCAGCCGCCACCGCCTCCTCCCACGCGCACGACGGCGCCCAGCCGCCGGCGACCGCGTGCCCAGCCGCGCCCAACTCCCTCCTTTCCCTACGATCTCCGTCCTAGACCCGGCAGAACCCTAGCTCCTAACACCTTGGTATCAGGTAGCTCAGTTCCGATCATGTCTTCGCCGCCGCCCATCCCGTCGCTTCCGCTGCCAACCGCCACCACCGCGCCGCTGGCCTTCTCCACCGCGCCACTACCCATCACCACCGCGCCGCTGATCTCCCCATCCGCACCGCTGCCGGCCCCATCCGCGCCGCTGGACTCCACCACCGTCCAGATGCATCCCTCCACCGCGCCCCCGGCCGCCGTCTTCACTCCGGAACAGATCACCGGGGTCCTCAACGATCTCGTCACAGCCGTCCAGGGGATCTGCCTCTACTTGGCCGGGCCCTACGGGCTGCCGCTGGCCGCGTCCCCAACCATCGCCACCGGGCCGATGCTGCTGCCGTGGCAGCCGCCGCACCCGACGGGCTGCGCCGCGCTCGCCGGGCCGCTGCAGCCACAGCTGCAGCTACCGCCGCCACCGCCCTGGCAGCCCTGGCAGCCGCCGCCCCCATGGGCCGCCGCGGCGCTGGTAGGGCCGCTACAGCCCTCGCTGCAGCTGCAGCCAGCCCCCGCCACCGCCCCGCTCTGGCCACAATGGCCAGCCGCAGCCATCGCTGTTTCCACGCAGCAGCAGCCGCCGCTGCAGGCGCCTCCGCCGCCCAGCACCGGGCCGCCGCCCAGCACCGGGCCGCCTACGACCGCGCCGGCGGGCGTGCCGATTCAGCAAGTGCGGTTCCCACCCTCGCCGTCACAGCTTCCAACCTGGTTGGCCGGGACGTCACCGCCGCCAGTCTACACCATGGCCGCGGACCAGCCGGCGCCCTCCCTGCCGTACGGCGGGCCCTCCGGTTCCGTGAGTTTCCACGCTGGCTTCGACGGGCCACCGCTTTCCAGCGGACCACTTGTGCACACCGGACCGACGCCATCCTCTTCGCTGCTCCGTACCGCCGAGCCGTACGCTCACGGCGGTCATGCTCAGACACCGCCGCGCTTCTCCAAGCTCGACTTCGCCACCTACGACGGCGCCGAGGACCCCCTCAACTGGCTCAACCAGTGTGACCAATTCTTCCGGGGGCAACGCACGCTCGCGTCGGAACACACCTGGCTCGCCTCATATCACCTTCGGGGCGCCGCACAGACGTGGTACTACGCCCTCGAGCAAGACGAGGGCGGCATGCCCCCATGGGAGCGCTTTCGCGAGCTATGCCTTCTTCGCTTCGGGCCGCCGGTACGCGGGATCCGGCTGGCGGAACTCGGCCGCCTTCCCTTCACCTCCACGGTGCAGGACTTCGCCGACCGCTTTCAGGCCCTAGCGTGCCACGCGCCCGGCGTAACGGCTCGCCAGCGGGCCGAGCTCTTCGTCGGCGGTCTGCCGGATTATATCCGCGTGGACGTGGAGCTGCAGGGACCCCAGGACCTCCAGACGGCCATGCACTACGCCCGCGCGTTCGAGTGTCGCGCGGTGGCCATCCAGCAGGCATCACCGTCCCGGGCCGCTGGGCCGCCACCCGGGCCGGACATTCCCGCGCAGGGTCGGCCTGCTCAGGTTTCCGCGGCACCCCTCGCTGCAACCGCGGCGCGCTCGTTCCGCCGGCTCACCTCGGCCGAGCTACTCGAGCGTCGCCGCCAAGGGTTGTGCTTCAACTGCGACGAGCCCTACACGCCCGGCCACGTCTGCCCGCAACTCTTCTACCTGAAGGCTGCAGACTACATTCCGGATGACGCCGTCGCCACCGACTTGGCCGCCCCAGCTGTCGCGCAGGTGTTTGACGCTGGTTGATCACCTCGAGGAGTTCCGCAAGCGCTTCCCCACCTTACAGCTCGAGGACGAGCTGTTTGTGCAGGCGGGGAGAAGTGTTATGACCGGCATATTAGGGGTTTAGCCCAGTGGGTTGTGGCCCAAGTTATCTTATCATTATTAGGGGCTTAGCCCAATTATCTTATCGTTATTAGGATCGTTTGCTTAGGAGTCAAGTAAACCTCTCTATATAAGGAGAGGAGATGTATCAATCTAATCAAGCAAGAAGCAATCATAATTGCTCGGCTTCCTTAGGGAGCCGGGAGACCTAACCCTAGCCGCCTCTTCTCAGCCGCCACCGCCTCCTCCCACGCGCACGACGGCGCCCAGCCGCCGGCGACCGCGTGCCCAGCCGCGCCCAACTCCCTCCTTTCCCTACGATCTCCGTCCTAGACCCGGCAGAACCCTAGCTCCTAACAGCATCCATTTTCCTGCTATTCATTACTTTGCTCTCTTTATTGGTAGATGCATAAATGGTAAAGATGAAGCTTCTCACATGTGTGTCCCAGATCTTAGTGTTCTCAAGAGTGTTGTACTAGGTGATAGGCAATATAACTTGGGAGCCATTGTTGCACGTAGGGTACACCATAATGGTTTGCATGGAGATTTATTTGGTGGGATCTATGCCACTTGCATAGCTCGCCGTCTTGGTGTGCCTGTGCATGAGAACGATGAACCTTTACCCCCTGCTCATTTGGATTGCCATGCTATGACTAGTCATCGGTTTATAGAGAGGTATGATCAATCCCTCAAATATCGACAAATCTTTAATGGGCATCATGCCATCCCTATTGTTCTTCCTGCCCCTACTTTGTTTGACTTTCAGGCAAAAGGGAGATACACTATAACCATGGAGGAGGCAAATGCGTACCATTATATGATGGAAGCAGCACGCCTTCGAGCTGCAGCTCAACGGGCAGTAGCTGCTGCATCTCATTACGACCCCAACGACAACTTTGGATATCCGTCAGGCCAATACTGGCCATAGACCAACTTAGGCCAAAAGCCTAAGCTTATGGGAGTATGTGTTTCTCATCGACTTTACATTCATGTTCACACACTTATTCTAGTTGTCGGTGCTCACACTCTTTCACTGTACCATCCATGTTTAGTTTAATTTTCTTTCTTAGGCCCTGTTTGGATACTCTAACTTGGTTAGAGGTTAGAGTTAGATTCTAACTCTAAACTAACTCTAACTAAAGAGGTGTTTGGATGATAGGGTTAGATTGACAATAAATATACTTTCTCAATCATTTGGCTCCTTTAGACCCTTTTTCCTGCCGGATTTGGTGTGGCCGGCTCTTATGTGGCCTCCTCCCGCTCAAAATTGACATACACAAATGATATTTACAAATCAAGAGTCCAAAACATGATAAATTTTATTTTGTCCATACAAATGAGATGTCCCACTTAAACATACAAATCGTCAATCAAGTTTCACAGAAAAAATTACACTCCATGAAACAAAGCATGAGCTAACTCATCACGTAAGGCATTCATGTTGATATCTTCAACAAGAGGTTCGTCTTGTGGCCATGCGGATGCAGAAGAACTAGGCATTGGGTTATAATTTTCATCTGCATCACAGGCATCAAATTCCAATTCCGCAATTCTGCTCTCTCGAATGAAATTATGAAGATCCATACAACCAACAATAGTTCTACTCTGCTTGTCCTCTGGAAATTTTGGCATGTTCAATAAAATCCTAAATTTCATCTTCCACACTCCAAAGGATCGCTCAACGACTTTCCTAACTTTGGCATGTGCATGGTTGAAGGTTTCTTTCATACCTTGTGGCGGCGGGCCGTTTTGTCATTGTTCCACATGGTACCTTGTGCATTTGTATGGTGAAAGGTAGCCCGGCCGGTTTGGGTACCCCGCATCAACCACATAATACTTCCCTACATATTGTGAAAGGCACACAATGAGACTTAGATGAACAAGTGTAATTGGATAAAAAATGTTGCAACACAGTTCAAGTAGCAAACCTGGTGGTGGATGTGGAAATTTCTGATGATGAGTAGTTATGGCATCTTTGAAAACTCTCATGTCATGTGCTGACCCAGGCCATCCCGACATCACAAATGTAAATCTCATGTCGAAATCACAAACAACAAGCACATTCTGACTGGTTTCATTGTGTTTGTTCAAGTATGGAACCCTCTTACTCTTATCCACCACAACATTCACATGTGTCCCGTCTATAGCTCCTATGCAGTCATTGAAGTGTGGCCAGAATGCTGGATTTTCTAAGTTTGGGTGCACCTCTGAAAATGTTGGGTCCTTGGGTATAATTATGTCATGTACTAACCTGAGGAGGCATGTCAAAACTATGTTAAATGTCCTACTTACTGTCTCCATAGACCTCCTAAAACGGTTCTCAGCCTGTCTAACTGACTGTGGTGATCTAACAATCCATAAAAACATAGCTAGAGCCTCTACAGATGTCATTTTTGAAGTGGACTTCAAGCCATATGATTGCACCAAAGTATTATGTAGCCAGTTAAACAAAGGTCTCTCAACCCTAAACATGTTATAGCATTGGGTATCTCGGGCTAGTGTCTCCTGCACCCAATCCAAACCAGAATATCCACTGACCCTCCTAGGTAATTTCACAAAGTAGTTATCAGAGTACATACCCAAGATAGGAACCAACTTCAAGATTAAATTCTCAGACTACACCAAATTGTTGCGGCACATGGATATGATGTCATCCTCACTTGTGCTACCTCCATCATATTCTTCTTCCTCGGTCATGGGGACATGATCTCCTTCCTGCTTCAACACATGTATCAAATTGTCAAACACATATCATAAAACTTCAAGGAATGTAAGCAAATGAAATTAATGCAGCCCGCAGATAAAACAAAATAGGTTCAACGCAGATAATAGTTCAACACCTCACAAAAACATGATAGGTTGACCATACAACAATTTAAATAGGTTCAACATCTTAACACACACTTCATAACTACTCCAAATTGTTGTCCCTGCACCATTTCTTGAAGTAACCCAACCTAAGCTCATGAGTTAATAGTCCACAAAAGAACTCCCTTTGGTATTCTATTTCAAACATCTTAGACATAGCATAGACAGATTCAACAATTTGCTCAATGCCACACTCAAATGCCAGCTCCTGACACCTCTTCACAGAAAATGCAGCCTTCTCATTTGCACGTTTTTGCATTTGCTTAGTGTTGGCTGCGACAGACTCCTTGTAGGTATTGGCTATGTCCTTGACAATATTCACCATTGGGCTCTTGCTCTTCTTCAATGGACTGGTCAAAGTGCTTGAAGTGCTGAATGACCTCTTGCCCCTATGGCTCCTTTGGTTGCTTGTACTTGTAGGTGTTCCTTCAAACTCCTCCTCTTCCTCTTCTGCCCCTGCATCGTCTTGCCCTTGATTCTGACCATAATCATCTCCAGGCACAAAGGTTGTGCTTCCATCAACAGTGTAACCTCTGAAGAGTCGATCAAGCAACTCCTCGTTTGCTGGAGGACCCCACTACAACTTTCTTAGGTATGGTTTCTTCTACAGGATAGTGAAAAAGTAAAACTAGTTAAGATATGAGACTGGCTCAGATAGAAAATGAACGACCAAGATTTACTGCTCGAGACTTAAATTATTTGACTGGCTCAGATTCATCAACATATATATATGGCCAATAAGTATACGAGTCAGTCATCCTGTACGTGCACCCAAGAAAAGGTAAAAAGGAAGAGTAGCAGATTGCTTTCCGTTGCAAGCAGTCAATCAAACTACGATAGTATACATTCTATTTTTTTATTTACATAAAAGCATATCTAGACTTAACTACTCCCATCCATCCATCCAGGCTAGAAATAGAGTAGTTGGGTCTATATATTACTCCCAGGATGAGTTACAATTAAAGATATATTACTCCCAGGATAGAGTTTGGATGGATGAAGGGAGTATACCCAGGATTAGTTACACCCAGGCTAGAAATAGAGTAGTTATGTCTATATATTACTCCCCTCAAACTCTAACATACCCAAGACATTCTACATGCAATGGAACATATTTAAAGATATATTACAAAGATATACCTCTATGTGTGTTATCCAGAAGTCAGAGTCGGCATCAATGGTTCCATCTGGTTTCCTTCCCAACCCTGTGTGCACTTGCATGTATCGCCAAAAAGAGTGGGTGTTTTTGAGTAAGACTATCTGGTTCTTCACCTGCACACGGGAATACACCAACCCCCTTCTAGCAAGCAAGTCGTCGATAACAGCTTGGTACCCTTCAACACTCATTTGTGCACCATTATACGTTCCTGTTGCACGTTGCTCAAGGCACAATTCTAACAAGCAAGCACTATTAGCATCATTCAACTGGGCTCGGTTGCTTTGGCTCACCAGGGGACCTCCAGAGCTCGCTAACTCCTCCACATCATCCTCCAATTCTTCATCACCAATGGCGAAGGGACCACCGGAGACGGATGCTTGCCCACGGACGACACTCCTCGGTACCCGGCGGCAGGGTGCCGCGGCGGCCGAGTTGGTGCGCTGCCGAACGTCGTCGCCATTGAATGCCGTCTTGGTGCGCTGGTTACAGTGGCTGGGTGCCGTAGCGGCCGAGTTGGCGCGCTGCCGAACACCGCTGCCTGCCCCCGACGACGACCCATCGAGGAACACACCACCATTTCCTCCTTCGCGACCAGCTGTTGCCGACGAGGAGCCGTCGAAGTTCAGTCGCCGGGCGTAGGGTGGGCGATAGGGAGGGAGC
The DNA here is from genome assembly GCA_902687465.1 of Secale cereale. Taxonomy (NCBI): domain Eukaryota; kingdom Viridiplantae; phylum Streptophyta; class Magnoliopsida; order Poales; family Poaceae; genus Secale; species Secale cereale. The sequence goes on from LR738709.1 coordinate 324,251,974, forward strand.
CCGAAGCCCCTGATGCGCCCAGGGAGGAGCTCATCATCGTCGCTCTTGAGGAAGGCTCCGTAGAGCCCAAGCCCCGGGAACCCCTCGGATGCTGGAGCTTGCGAGTTGAGGTCAAGACCGGCATGGGTAGCGGGGCCGCTTGCCGACGGCTGCGAACCCCACACGTCGAAGCCGTCTCCGTCCATCGTGGGTGCTCTGCTCCAAGCTATACTACCTGCACGAGAAGAGAAAAATCAGTAGCGCATCCAGGAAGTGCTACAAGGAAGCCGAACTCAACAACGCACACACAGCTCTTCGATGGAATAAGTAATCTTGTCCATATTAACTTATGAGATACATTTCTAACTTTGATTATTTATAATAGCTAGTGCATAACAAAAATGAAATTGTGCCAAAATATTATTTAATGACTCTCTTTCTTATGTAAAATGTATCAATGGTTTTCTTTTAACCATCACTGCCAGTTCTGTTAACATAAAATAGAACAAATTCTAGCTACGAACTAATCAGAAGTTCCACCAACAAATCTAGCTATGGACTACTCTTGCTGACTTGCAGCTCACTAGCTAACTAATCAGAAGGATACGGCCACGCCGCTGCTCACTAGCTAACTAATCAGAAGTTCCGCTCACAAATCTAGCTATGGACTACTCTTGCTGACTTGCTGCAGAGACGGACGCGTATGAGGAGGGAGAGCACGAGTACAGAAGGAACAGACGAACTCACCTCTATCTGGATCCCAGGTAGATGCGCCGCCTTCGCGCACGAGAGAGAGAGAGAGAGAAACGACCGGGAGCGCGGCGAGCTTCGGACGGGGGAGGGCGAGCGTCGTCCGGAGGAGGACGAGCGGCTGCCGCAGGAGGTCGCGACTTGGGCGGGCTGCGCGGCGCCCAGGCCGGCGGCGCGGCGCTTGGATGGGAGGCACGGTGGGGAACGAGCGAGGGAGTGCGGGAGAGAGGGAGGGATCTGGTGTGGGAGGGTGATTTTTTTTGTTATTTTTTTGTGGGCCCAGGGAAAACTAGCCCAACTAGCACCTCCCCACCGGGATACTTTTTTTACATGGGTTAGAGGCAACTAACTGAAACTAACCCAGCTGTTTGGATCCTTTTGAGCTATTTGAGCCCAAGACAACTCAAACTAACTCTAACTCTAGGATCCAAACAGGGCCTTAGTCTTTTTCTCGTGTGCTAGAAAAAACCTTAAGAAAAACAAAAACAAAAAATTATTAGTCGTAGCTTCTAGCTAGTTTACTTTCCTTGTAGTAGTAATTAAAAGAAAACCCAAAAAGATTTCCCATTCTTCTTTTGCTTGTTGGGAGCTTTCCCGTGTAAATAGTTTCTTTTCTTTTCTTTGGGGGTTAAGAATAGAAGACCATGATTAAAATGCTTAGTGGCTCTCATAAGCTTTACTGTTGATTTAACCTTGAGCCATATTACCTTGTCTTCTCTCTTGTATTAAATGCTCGCAGATTCCAGCTTAGTCCAATGCATGTGCAGTATTATTATTATCCACACCATTCGGTCATGCGAGTGAAAGGCAATAAGGATGATATATGATGAACTAATTGAGATGTGAAAAGCTGGTATGAACTCGACCTCTCTTGTTTTTGTAAATATGATAGTTCATCGTTCCGGATTCAGCTTGTTATGAATGAAACATGCTTGCAATGACAATTAGAGATCATAGTTGCTTATACCATGCTTAATTAGCTGAGAGTTTATAATGGTCTATCTTGCGTGCCAACATGATATTAAAATGGTTGTGATGTGGTATGATGGGGTGGTATCCTCCTTTGAACAATTTAAGTGATCTGACTTGGCACATGTTCACGCATGTAGTTGAAACGAATCAACATGGCCTCCACGATATTTATGTTCATGGTGATTTATATCCTACTCATGCTTGCATTCATTGTTGATTAATTTTAATGCATGTTCATGACCGTTGTTGCTCTCTAGCTGGTCGCTTCCCAGTCTCTTTCTAGCCTTCACCTGTACTAAGCGGGAATACTGCTTGTGCATCCACCTCCATAAACCCCAAAGTTATTCCATATGAGTCCACCATACCTTCCTATATGCGGTATTTACATGCCGTTCCAAGTAAATTTGTATGTGCCAAACTCTAAACCTTCAAATGAAATTCTGTTTTGTATGCTCGAACAGCTCATGTATCAACTAGGGTTGTCTATATCTTCCATGCTAGGTGGGTTATTCTCACGATGAATGGACTCCGCTCATCATTCACGAGAAAATGGCTGGTAACCAGGATGCCCAGTCACATGATCAAAATCATAATAATTAAACAAAACTCCCCCAGGGATGTTGCTGGTTTGGACGGTACCTGTTGTTTCGGGCTAGCCGTGGAGTGTGCTTGTTGGTGGTTGGGGGAGTATAAACTTTACCATTCCGTTTGGGAACCACCTATAATGTGCGTAGCATGGGAGATATCGAGATTCTTGGTTGTTATGTTGACAATGAAAGTATACCGCTCAAAATGTTGTTCATCTCTATTTCAAAATCGAGCTCTGGCACCTCCACAAATCCCTGCTTCCCTCTTCGAAGGGCCTATCTATTTACTTTTATGTAGAGTCATCATCCTCTGATAAAAGAGCACCAGTAGGAGAGCACCTCTGTCATTTGCATGTATTACTATTAATTTGCATTGATTATGATCATGAATGGATCTCTTTTATCATGAATTACAATGTCTAGTCAGTCCTTGATCTTTAAAGGTGCTCTGCATTTATGTTTCGTGGTCTCAGAAAGGGCTAGCGAGATACCATCTTGTTATATCATATCATGATTGTTTTGAGAAAGTGTTGTCATCCGAGGTTTATTATTATTGCTCACTAGTTGATTATGCCATTGATGTGAGTAGACTTGAGACCTAAAAGTTATTGTGAATGAGGTTAGTTCATGATCATTGCTGAAAACCTGAATGTTGGCTTACATATTTACAACAACAAGAGCAAACAGACTTTCTCAAAGTCTTTCTTTATCACTTTCAGTGTATCAACTGAATTGCTTGAGGACAAGCAAAGGTTTAAGCTTGGGGGACTTGATACGTCTCCAACGTATCTACTTTTCCAAACACTTTCGCCCTTGTTTTGGACTCTAACTTGCATGAATTGAATGGAACTAACCCGGACTGACGCTGTTTTCAGTAGAATTGCCATGGTGTTGTTTTTGTGCAGAAATAAAAAGTTCTCGGAATGACCTGAAAATCCACGGAGAATTATTTTCGAAAATATAAAAAATACCTACAAGAAGATCCACACCAGGGGGCCCACACCCTGTCCACGAGGGTGGGGCGTGCCCCCTGCCTCGTGGGCCCCCTGGTGCTCCACCGATGTATCCCCAGATCCTATATATTCACTTTCAGGGAGAAAAAAATTAGAGAGGAAGAATTATTGCGTTTTACGATACGGAGCCGCCGCCAAGCCCTAATCTCTCTCGGGAGGGCTGATCTGGAGTCCGTTCGGGGCTCCGGAGAGTGGAGATCGTCGCCATCGTCATCATCGACCTTCCTCCATCACCAATTCCATGATGCTCACCGCCGTGTGTGAGTAATTCCATGGTAGGCTTGCTGGACGGTGATGGGTTGGATGGGATCGATCATGTAATCGAGTTAGTTTTGTTAGGGCTTGATCTAGTGTCCACTATGTTCTGAGATTGATGTTGCTATGACTTTGCTATGCTTAATGCTTGTCACTAGGGCCCGAGTGCCATGATTTCAGATCTGAACCTATTATGTTTTCATGAATATATGCGTGTTCTTGATCCTATCTTGCAAGCCTATAGTCACCTACTATGTGTTATGATCCGGCAACCCCGAAGTGACAATAATCGGGACCACTCCCGGTGATGACCGTAGTTTGAGTTGTTCATGTATTCATTATGTATTAATGCTTTGGTCCGGTACTCTATTAAAAGGAGGCCTTAATATCCCTTAGTTTCCAATAGGATCCCGCTGCCACGGGAGGGTAGGACAAAAGATGTCATGCAAGTTCGTTTTCATAAGCACGTATGACTTAATTCGGAATACATGCCTACATTGCATTGATGAACTGGAGCTAGTTCTGTGTCACCCTAGGTTATAACTTCTACATGATGAATTGCATCCGACATAATTTCCCATCACCGATCCAATGCCTACGAGCTTTTCACATATTGCTTGCTGCTTATTTACTTTTCCGCTGCTACTACTTCAAAAACTACAGAAACACTATCGTTACTTTTATTGCCGCTGCCGCCACTATCATATTACTTTGCTACTAAACTACCTTGTTGCAGATACTAAGTTTCCAGGTGTGGTTGAATTGACAACTCAGCTGCTAATACTTAAGAGTATTCTTTGGCTCCCTTTGTGTCGAATCAATAAATTTGGGTTAATACATTACCCTCGAAAACTATTGCGATCCCCTACACTTGTAGGTTATCAGTGGGACATGGTCTTGGTCCTCGTGCGCCGCCGCGGCGGGGGGCGCGTGGTCTCGACGCAGTGGTGGAGGGAGCCCGGGCGCTCCTCCGCGGGGCCGCTGGATCTCTTGGCAGCTTCCTTCTTCGCGCGCTGGCACCGCGCGTGAGTGTTCACGCCGCGGGGCCACATGCCTTGGGTCTTGGACGACGCCTTGACGCGGGGGTAGCAGTGGAGCTTCCTGGGCCTCGTCGTCCTCATGGGGAGGCGGACGAGGCAGGGAGAGGGACGGCGCCGGAGAGCCCCCAGCGGCGCTGACAAGCTCGGCGATGCGGTCGAGCCATTCTTCGTAGAAGTCGTCGATGGGGCGGTAGCGCAGGAGCACGCGTGCCATGAGCAACGCAGCCTGTGCATCCGCGGGTCTGTGGCGAGCATGGGACGAAGAGACCGCCGGAGTCAGCGACGGGGTAGCGGTGCGTCCATCGCGCCGCGCAGAGGGGTGCAGGGACGATGCCTGTTGTTCTTGCCATGCTGGACCGGTGGCGGCGTTGGCGGTAGGCGAATTAGAACAGCGGGGTGGCCCACCGGCAGGAGCAGTCTGAGCGACGCGGGCAGCAAGGGCAGCCCGTCGCTCCGCACGGGCTCTGCGAGCGTTGGCCATGGAACTGCTGGAACGACGGAGCACTGATCGACGGAAGGGAAGTTTCAGCGCACCCCTACCTGGCGAGCCAAAAATATCGGATCTGGGGTTCCGACAAAACCCTTAAGGTTCGAACTCTGGGGTGCGCACGAAGATCTCTCCTTCTGCTCTAGCTCGTCTACTCTACAGCCCTAGGCCTAGCTCGTCAGATCCGATGAACAAGAGACACAAGATTTATACTGGTTCGGGCCACCGTTGAGGTGTAATACCCTAATCCAGTGTGGTGTGGTTGATTGCCTTGTAGGCTGTGGGAGAACTAGTACATGGATGAATTGCCTCCTGTGGAGAGGAGTTCTTGAGCTCGGGTGAGCTTGTCGTGTATGAGAGGTCTGGATGATCCGATCAAATCAAGTAGAGATGAGATCCCCCCCTCTATGATGGTGGCTAGGTCCTATTTATAGTGGCCCGGGTCCTCTTCCCAAATATTGAGCGGGAAGGAATCCCACAACGGCCAAATTTCAAGGGGGACAGCTAGTACAAGCTATCCTAACAAAAGGTGGTCTTCGCCTGCCAAAGGCTCTGGTGGTGACGCCTCCGTGGGCTCCGCGATGACCTCCGTCCTACCGTCTTGCTGGTCTTGGTCTCGTTGCACCGATATGGAAACCTTTGCCTGACGCCTCGGGACTCTTCGTCTAGACCTACCTCTTTAGCACCAAAGAGGAAACTGGAGCTCTGCGCCCGCTGGCGCCCGCCTGGCATTGGTCGTCACTGCTCACGTCACAAGGACCTCGCGAGGTGCCCCCTGCCTCGATATCTCCGATCCTCACGAGCCAGCCTGGTGAGGCCACCCGAGGGAATGCCTTGTGTCGTCCGCCTCACAAGGCTTGGCCCCTCGCGAGGGTCTTGAGTTGTCGATGAAGATGCTGGGCTATACAAGGCCACCCTGTGAGCACACCCTGGGCCGCAGGCAGGCAAGTCTGGGTACCCTCGTTCCCAGAACGCCGACATCACCTTCAACAAGGACTGGGCGTAGTCACACTCGATCCAACTAAAGTTGGAGAAACTGACACCCACCTGCCACCTATATGCAAAGCACGTCGGTAGAACCAGTCTCATGAACGCGATCATGTAATGTCAGTCCGGACCGCTTCATCCAACAATACCGCCGAATCATAGTATGACATGCAGGTAAGCAGTATGACTATTATCGCCCACAACTCTTTGTGTTCTACTCGTGCATATCATCTACGCATAGACCTGGCTCTGATACCACTATTGGGGAACATAGTATTTCAAAAAAATTCCTATGATCACGCAAAATATATCTAGGAGAAGCATAGCAAAGAGCAAGGAGAGTGTGTCTACGTACCCTCGTAGACCGAACGCAGAAGCGTTTAGTAACGTGGTTGATGTAGTCGAACGTCTTCGTGATCCAACCGATCCAAGCACCGAACGTACGGCACCTCCGTGTTCAGCACACATTTAGCTCGATGACATCCCTCGAGCTCTTGATTCAGTTGAGGACGAGGGAGAGTTTCGTCAGCACGATGACGTGGTGACGATGATGATGAAGTTACCGGCACAGGGCTTTGCCTAAGCACTACGACGATACTACCGAGGTGTGTAACTATGGAGGGGCGCACCGCACACGGCTAAGAGAAAGTTTGGTGTGCCTTTGGGTTGCCCCCCTCCCACGTATATAAAGGAGGGAGGGAGGAGGAGGCCGGCCAAGGGGTGGCACACACCGAAGGGGGGGAGTCCTACTCCAAGTAGGTTTTGCCCCCCTTCCTATTCCTACTAGGAGAAGGAGGAAGGAGGAGGAGAGGAGAAGGAAAGGGGGGCCGTGATGACCCACAAGTGTAGGGGATCTATCTAGTCCTTTCGATAAGTAAGAGTGTCGAACCCAGCGAGGAGCAGAAGGAATTGATAGGTAGTTTTCAGTAAGGTATTTTCTGCAAGCACGGAAATTATAAGTAACAGATAGTTTTGTGATAAGATAATTGGTAGCAAGTGACAAACAGTAAAAGTAAATAGGTACAGCAAGATGGCCCAATCCTTTTTGTAGCAAAGGACAAGCCTGGACAAACTCTTATGCAAAGTAAAGCGCTCCTGAGGACATATGGGAATTATCGTCAAGCTAGTTTTCATCACGATCATCTGATTCGCGTTCGGTACTTTGATAATTTGGTATGTGGGTGGACCGGTGCTTGGGTGCTACCCTTACTTGGACAAGCCTCCCACTTATGATTAACCTCTAATGCAAGCATCCGCAACTACAAAAGAAGTATTAAGGTAAACCTAACCATAGCCTGAAACATATGGATCAAAATCAGCCCCTTACGAAGCAACGCATAAACTAGGGTTTAAGCTTCTGTCACTCTAACAACCCATCATCTACTTATTACTTCCCAATGCCTTCCTCTAGGCCCAAATAATGGTGAAGTGTCATGTAGTCGACGTTCACATGACACCACTAGAGGAGAGACACCATACATCTCACCAAAATATCGAACGAAAACCAAATTCACATGACTACTAATAGCAAGACTTCTCCCATGTCCTCAGGAACAAAAGTAACTACTCACAAGACATAATATTGTTCATGATCAGAGGTATATTAATATGCATAATGGATCTGAACATATGATCTTCCACCAAATAAAGCAACTAGCATCAACTACAAGGAGTAATCAACACTACTAGCAACCCACAGGTATCAATCTGAGGTTTGGATACAAAGATTGGATACAAGAGATGAACAAGGGTTTGAGAGGAGATGGTGCTGGTGAAGATGTTGATGAAGATAGATCTCCCCAAGATGGGAGAGTTGTTGGTGATGATGGCGGTGACAATTTCCCTATTTCGGAGGGAAGTATCCCCGGCAGAACAGCTCTGGCGGAGCCCTAGATTGGTTTCCGCCTCGGTTCCGCCTCGAGACGGCGGCGTCTGGTCTCGAAAGCCTCCTCCTTATTTTTTCCAGGTCAAAACGCTTCATATAGGAGAAGATGGGCACCTGGGGTCCACCGGCTGGCCCTCGAGGCAGGGGGCGCGCCCTGGGAAGTCGCCATATATATTTTATATTTTCCGAAAAAATGTTCTATGGAGTTTCGGGGCTTTTGGAGTTGTGCAGAATAGTTTTCCAGAGTTTGCTCCTTTTCCAGCCCAGAATTCCAGTTGCCAACATTCCCTCTTCTTCATGTAAACCTTGCAAAATAAGAGGGAAAAGGCATAAGTATTGTGACAAAACATGTATGAACAGCCCATAATGCAATAAATATCAACTTGTAAGCATGATGCAAAATGGACGTATCAACTCCCCCAAGCTTAGACTTCGCTTGTCCTCAAGCGAAAGCCGATATCGAAAAATATGTCCACATGTTTAGAGATAGAGGTGTCGATAAAAACATAATACAGGCATGAGGGCATCATGATCATTCTCATAATAGCAACTTATATAAATATAGTCATATGATCATTATGCTAAAGTAACAATTCATCCACAATATCAAGTATGCATCATAAACTTCATTGGAAACTAACAAACATTGATCTCAGTCATTGAAGCAATTGCTATTTATCGTAATATAGGAAGGAGTCAATATACGAGCTTTCCAGCAAGCCTACATACTCAACTATCATATAGTCTTTCACAATTGCTCACACTCACGCAATACTTATGTTTATGGAGTTTTAGTCGGACAGAGAGAAAGATAGGGGCTTATGGTGTTGCCACCCAACCTTTTACCTCACGAGTAATGTCAACAGTAATAGGTCATGAAAACTTACATCCAAGTGGGTATATATATCAGGATCTTTCCAACACAATGTGCTTGCCAAAGGATAAAAGGAAAAAGGAAAGGTGGATTTCACCTTGACACTTATAAGACAAGAAAAAATGATAGGCCCTTCGCAGAGGGAAGCAGAGGTTGTCATGTGTTTTTATGGTTGGATGCACAAAGTCTTAGCATAGAGGAACTTTGCTTTATATTGCCACTTGTGATAAGGACCTTTATTATGCAGTCCGTCGCTTTTATTACTTCCATATCACAAGCTCGTATAAAGCTAATTTCTCCCACACTAATAAATCATACATATTTTAGCGAGTTTACAACATGACAACTTACTTGGAAGGATCTTTTTCGATCCATAGGTAGGTATGGTGGACTCTCATGGCAAAACTAGATTTAAAGATATATGGAAGCACAAGTAGTATCTCTACTTAGTGCAAGGAGTTTTGGCTAGCATGAGGGAGAAAGGCAAGCTCAACATGTTGGAAGATCCATGACAATATACTTTATTTCAGATATAGGAAGACATAACCCATTATGTTGTCTTCCTTGTCCAACATCAACTCTTTAGCATGTCATACTTTAATGAGTGCTCACAATCATAAAAGATGTCCAAGATAGTGTATTTGTTTGTGAAGCCTCTCTTCTTTTATTACTCCTATTAATTGCAACGATGACTAAAACTATGTTTGTCACCTCCCAACAACCTTTATTTATCATACTCTTGTATGTGAAGTCATTACTTCCCATAAGATCAATATGATCTCTTTGATTCTCTTTTTGTTTTCTTTCTTTTTATCATGACCCAAGTGAGGAAATCAAGCCCTTGACTCAACACTAATCTTTATTATATAGCTCATGGACTCGATTACAAAGGATAAAGCTCACAAAGCAAAAACTCACAACTAGATCATGCTAACTTTATTTTAATAGATCAAGATACTACCAAAAGGATCGAACTAAGTAAAACGGTAAAGATAGGAGTGATGGTGATACGATATCGGGGTCACTCCCCCAAGCTTGGCAGTTGGCAAGGGGAGTGCCCATACCCATATGATTATGTCTCCTTCTTCGGGGTTTGTGTTGATGAATTCTTCCTCAGCTTACGCTTAAGGGCGGAATTTTGCTCCTTCAGATCATTGATCTCTTGCTCAAGGTTTAATATCTTCTTGCATAATGCCTGCTAGTTTTCCTGCAAGAGGTTAAAAGGGATAAATTCGATCTTAGGTTTCTTTACTCTGTCGGGGATACTTGACTTTTTGATCTCCACATGCATGTCCCCCGGTTGAGGTAGTGGGACTTCGTCTTCATCCGAGCTAGTTCAATCCTTCCTCTTTGAATCATGGTCCTCTTCCTCTTCCGTAGTCCAACCATAATGCTCCAAATCACCATAGACCTTAGGGTCAGCAAGGGAATCAGCCACATAGCTTTCTCCTTCTGAATCCTGGGATGTCATGTTGCTCTTATCTGCGATAGGAACAGCTCAAAACGAAAACAGAGGATTTCTGCGTGATACAGAGGTCAAAATCTTCGGGAGTATTTACAATGATTTTTTCCCGCACGAAAGGAGTAACCCATAAGAAAACGGAGTCCAGGGGGACACACGGGGTGCCCTCGAGGCAGGGGGGGCGCCCCCTACCCTCGAGGAGGCCCCGTGTCTCCTCCGGACTGTGGTCTATTTTTCTATTTTTCTAAATATTCCAAAACGGAGAAAAATTGCCTTTAGAACTGTTTTGGAGTCGGTTTACTTACCGTATCACGTACCTCTTCCTTTTCGGAGCCTGAATCGTTCTGGAAAGTGTCCCTCATGTATTCCTCCGGGGTTATGGTTTCAATAATATTAGTTTCAACATATATAGGATTACGTGAGATATAATGCTTGATCCTTTGACCATTCACCACCTTCGGATTTGTGCCTTCGAAGTTGTTGATCTTTATGGCACCGGAACGATAGACCTCCTCGATAACGTAAGGTCCTTCCCACTTGGAGAGAAGTTTTCTTGCAAAAAATCTTAAACGAGAGTTGTATAGCAAAACATAATCACCTATGTTAAACTCACGCTTTTGTATCCTTTTATCATGCCATCTTTTAACTTTTTCTTTAAATAACTTGGCATTCTCGTAGGCCTGGGTTCTCCATTCATCGAGACAGCTAATATCAAATAGCCTTTTTTCACCGGCAAGTTTGAAATCATAATTGAGCTCTTTGATGGCCCAATATGCCTTATGTTCTAGCTCAAGAGGTAAGTGACAAGCTTTTCCATATACCATCTTATATGGAGACATACCCATAGGATGTTTGTATGCAGTTCTATAGGCCCATAGTGCATCATCTAGTTTCTTGGACCAATTCTTTCTAGACCTATTAACTGTCTTTTGCAAGATTAATTTCAACTCCCTATCACTTAATTCAACTTGACCACTAGTCTAAGGATGATAAGGTGATGCAATTCTATGGTTGACATCATACTTAGCAAGCATCTTACGGAAAGCACCATGAATAAAGTGTGAACCACCATCAGTCATTAGATATCTAGGGACTCCGAACCTCAGAAATATAACTTCTTTAAGCATCTTAATAGATGTGTTATGATCAGCACTACTAGTTGGAATAGCTTCTACCCACTTAGTAACGTAATCAACAGCAACTAAAATATGTGTGTACCCATTAGAGGAAGGAAAAGGTCACATATAATCAAAGCCCCAAACATCAAATGGTTCAATAACAAGTGAATAATTCATAGGCATTTCTTGACGTCTACTAATATTACCGATTCTTTGACATTCATCACATGATAAGACAAACTTACGGGCATCCTTGAAGAGAGTAGGCCAATAAAAACCGGATTGCAATACCTTGTGTGCAGTTCTGTCTCCCGCATGGTGTCCTCCATAGGCTTCGGAGTGGCATTTGCGTAGGATATGTTCCTGTTCATGCTCAGGTACACAACGTCTAATAATACCATCTACTCCTTCTTTATAAAGATGTGGGTCATCCCAGAAGTAATGCCTCAAATCATGGAAGAACTTTTTCTTTTGCTGGTATGTGAAGCTAGGTGGTATAAACTTAGCAACATTGTAATTAGCATAATCAGCATACCAAGGATCAGTATGAGAAGTACTTATGACATCTAGTTGTTCATCAGGGAAGCTATCATCAATAGGTTGTGGGTCATCAAGTATATTCTCTAACCTAGACAAGTTATCTACTACGGGGTTCTCAGCTCCCTTTCTATCAATAATATGCAAGTCAAATTCTTGCAGCAAGAGAACCCATCTAATAAGTCTAGGTTTAGCATCTTTCTTTTCCATAAGGTATTTGATAGTAGCATGATCAGTGTGAATAGTTACTTTAGAATCAACGATATAGGGTCTAAACTTATCACAAGCAAACACAACTGCTAAAAATTCTTTCTTAGTGGTAGCATAATTTCTTTGGGCACTATCTAGAGTTTTACTAGCATACTGGATAACATTTAATTTCTTACCAACTCTTTGCCCTAAAACAGCTCCTACAGCATAATCACTAGCATCGCACATGATCTCAAAGGGTAAATTCTAGTCAGGAGGCTGGACAATAGGTGCAGAGATCAATGCTTTCTTAAGTATTTTAAATGCTTCTAGACAATCATCATCAAAGACAAAAGGAATATCTTTCTGTAAAAGATTAGTCAGAGGCCTGCAGATTTTGGAGAAGTCCTTAATGAACCTCCTATAAAACCCGGCATGACCAAGGAAACTTCGTATACCTTTGATATCCTTAGGGCATGGCATCTTTTCAATAACATCCACTTTAGCTTTGTCAACTTCAATACCTCTTTCAGAAATTTTATGTCCCAAGACAATGCATTCATTGACCATAAAGTGGCACTTCTCCCAATTCAAGACAAGGTTAGTATCTTCACATCTCTGCAAAACTCGATCAAGGTTGCTTAAGCAATCATCAAAAGAAGTTCCGTAAACGGAGAAATCATCCATGAAAACCTCAACAATCTTTTCACAAAAGTCAGAGAATATAGCCATCATGCATATTTGAAAGGTAGCAGGTGCATTACATAAACCAAAAGGCATACGTCTATATGCAAAGGTACCGAAAGGACAAGTAAAGGTGGTCTTTTCTTGGTCCCCTTTTGACACAGATATTTGAGAGAAGCCAGAATAACCATCTAGAAAGCAGAAATGATTATGTTTGGATAACCTTTCTAGCATTTGATCAATAAATGGCAAGGGGTAACGATCTTTCTTAGTAGCTTTATTTAACTTACGGAAATCAATTACCATCCTATAACCTGTAACTATTCTTTGCGGGATCAATTCATCTTTATCATTAGGGACAACAGTCATACCTCCTTTCTTAGGAACACAATGGAAAAGACTTACCCACTGGCTATCAACAATGGGATAGATAATACCTGCCTCTAGAAGCTTTAAAATTTCCTTCCTTACCACTTCTTTCATCTTAGGATTTAACCGTCGCTGATGATCAATAACTGGTTTAGAATTTTCCTCCAATTTTATCTTGTGTTGACATATAGTGGGACTAATGCCCTTAAGATTATCCAGAGTATATCCAATAGCAGCTCGGTGCTTCTTCAGAGTTTTCAATAATCTTTCTTCTTCGTGCTCTGAAAGGTTAGCACTAATAATAACAGGATATATCTTCTTTTCATCAAGATAAACATACTTAAGATCATCAGGCAAAGGTTTAAGTTCAAACATGGGATCACCCTTGGGTGGAGGAGGATCCCCTAGGATTTCAACAGGCAAGTTATTTTTCAATACGGGTCCCTGTGTAAGGAATATTTCATCTATCTCCCTTCTCTCATCCATATGCATATCATTTTCATGGTCTAGCAAGTATTGTTCTAAAGGATCATTAGGTGGCACGGCAATAGAAGCAAGACCAATAAGTTAATCCTTATTGGGTGGTGCCTTTTCAAGGGGTTGTCTACGGAATATAGCAAAGTTAAAATCATGAGACGTGTCCCCTAATCCGACAGTGACAATATCTTTCACACAGTCTATCTTGGCATTAACGATATTCAAGAAGGGTCTACCAAATATAATGGGACAGAAAGCATCTTATGGGGAACTAAGAACAAGAAAATCAGCAGGGTATTTAACCTTCCCACACAAGACTTCAATATCTCTAACAATCCCAACTGGTGAAATAGTATCTCTATTAGTAAGCTTAATAGTAACATCAATCCCTTCTAACTCAACAGGTGCAATATCATGCATAATTTCGTTATACAAGTCAAGAGGGATAATACTCGCACTAGCACCTACGTCGCATAAACCATGATAGCAATGATCTCCTATCTTAACAGAGATGACAGGCAGACCTATTACAGGTTTATGTTTATTCCTAGCATTGGGTTTGGCTATTCTAGCAGACTCTTCTTGGAGATAAATAACATGTCCATCTAAATTTTCTACCAAGAGATCCTTAATCATGGCAACACTAGGTTCAACTTTAATTTGCTCAGAGGGTGTAGGTGTTCTAGTATTACTCTTACGAACTACAGTTGAAGCTTGAGCATGATCCTTTATCCTAACAGGGAAAGGTGGTTTCTCGATATAAGCGGTAGGAATAACGGGATCAACATTATAAGTGATAGTCTTTTCTTCAACTTTAATAGGTTCAACTACTTTTACTTCACTAGGGGGGTGGTATTTAAACCACTTCTCCTTGGGGAGATCAACATGAGTAGCAAAAGATTCACAGAAAGAAGCTACTATCTCAGTGTCAAGTCCATATTTAGTGCTAAACTCACGGAAAACATCGGTATCCATAAAAGCTTTAACACAATCAAACTTAGGGGTCATACCTGACTCCTTACCTTCGTCGAGATCCCAATCTTCAGAGTTGCGTTTAATTCTTTCCAATAAATCCCATTTGAAGTCAATAGTCTTCATCATAAAAGAGCCAGAACAAGAATTATCGAGCATGGTGCGATTATTGAGAGAAAGCCGAGCATAAATTTTTTGGATGATCATCTTTCTTGAAAGCTCGTGATTGGGGCATGAATATAACATTGACTTAAGCCTCCCCCAAGCTTGAGTGATGCTTTCTCCTTCGCGAGGCCAGAAATTATAAATATAATTACGATCACGATGAACCTGGTGCATAGGGTAGAACTTCTGATGAAATTCCAACTTCAGACGATTATAGTTCCATGATCCCATATCATCGCATAGCCTAAACCATGTCAATGCATCTCCCTTCAAAGATAGAGGGAAGACCTTCTTCCAGATAACATCCTCGGGCATACCTGCAAGCTTAAACAATCAACAAACTTCATCCACATAGATTAGGTGTAAGTCGGGGTGAAGTGCTCCATCTCCTGTATAGGGATTTTCAAGCAGTTTCTCTATCATACCCGAAGGAATCTCAAAGCAAACATTTTCAATAGGTGCAGTAGGTTGAGGAGCAATTCTTTGCTCTTCTGCTTGGGATGAAGATACCCCAAACAAGCCCCTCAAAGGATTTTGAGCCATAGTAACAAGTGATAATAAATTTCAGCACACTATATAAATTTTTCCTTACCAAAGGCGCTTCACTCCCCGGCAACGGCGCCAGAAAAGAGTCTTGATGACCCACAAGTGTAGGGGATCTATCGTAGTCCTTTCGATAAGTAAGAGTGTCGAACCCAACGAGGAGCAGAAGGAAATGATAGGCAGTTTTCTGTAAGGTATTTTCTGCAAGCACTGAAATTATAAGTAACATATAGTTTTGTGATAAAATAATTGGTAGCAAGTGACAAACGGTAAAATTAAATAGGTGCAGCAAGATGGCCCAATCCTTTTTGTAGCAAAGGACAAGATTGGACAAACTCTTATGCAAAGTAAAGCGCTCCCAAGGACATATGGGAATTATCGTCAAGCTAGTTTTCATCACGATCATCTGATTCGCGTTCGGTACTTTGACAATTTGGTATGTGGGTGGACCGGATCTTGGGTGCTTCCCTTACTTGGACAAGCCTCCCACTTATGATTAACCTCTAATGCAAGCATCCGCAACTACAAAAGAAGTATTAAGGTAAACCTAACCATTGCCTGAAACATATGGATCCAAATCAGCCCCTTACGAAGCAACGCATAAACTAGGGTTTAAGCTTCAGTCACTCTAGCAACCCATCATCTACTTATTACTTCCCAATGCCTTCCTCTAGGCCCAAATAATGGTGAAGTGTCATGTAGTCGACGTTCACATGACACCACTAGAGGAGAGACAACATACATCTCACCAAAATATCGAACGAAATCCAAATTCACATGACTACTAATAGCAAGACTTCTCCCATGTCCTCTGGAACAAAAGTAACTACTCACAAGACATAATATTGTTCATGATCAGAGGTATATTAATATGCATAATGGATCTAAACATATGATCTTCCACCAAATAAACCAATTAGCATCAACTACAAGGAGTAATCAACCCTACTAGCAACCCACAGGTACCAATCTGAGGTTTGGATACAAAGATTGGATACAAGAGATGAACTAGGGTTTGAGAGGAGATGGTGCTGGTGAAGATGTTGTAGCAACCAAACCTCAAACAGTCTAATCTCTGTGCATCAGTGTCATCCCTGGATCAGTAATGCTGACACGCACAGTACTTGAAGGATTTATAACAGAGTAGCAATCACACACTTATTACATCGACAGTTCCAGAGATGAACTTATTACAATAAATATGGTTGAAGGCCATCTAACACGATAACAGCGGAAGGCTTGGAAGATAAGTGAGTCCATCAACTCCAACGGCATCATTGAGTGTAGAACCACGACCTAAAAGGCACTTTACTCATCGTCTGCAAAGTCTGCAACATGAAACGTTGCAGCCCGAATACGGGTCAGCACATGGAATATGCTGGCAAGGTAACACAAGAGAATGCAATGAAAGTAAAGCTATACTACATGCATATTTGGCTGGTGGAAAGCTCTATGGTTAAGTTTTTGCGTAAAGCCAAGTTTTCCCTACTGCAAAGGAATAGATTTTAATTAACTATCATGGTAGTTGAAACATCGTTGAGAAGATAGACATCCTCTGAACCCCAATTAAAAATCATCCTTAAACCCAACAATATTAATTTAGAGTAACATGATGAGATTCACATGATAATCCAAGTACTAGATACTCAAGACGTCCATAACCGGGGACACGGCTAATCATGATCAGTTTGTACACTCTGCAGAGGTTTGTGCACTTTTCCCCACAAGACTCGATCGCCTCCGTTTGGTTTCTCGCACTGCATGGTGTTTGAGAAACGGATGACCGAGACACGGTCTTTCCGAAGAGGTCCCCTTAACCAGATAGATAGGCCGGTACACCTACAAACCCTCTACATCAGCTAGCCCATCATGGAAAGGTTTCCCACAACTTACTCAAATATGCCAGAGGCCATATTGGCATGTGGATGCACACGGAAGTTTCTAGTATGAAAAATCTCATGATCCGTTTGAGCCTGGGTGGCGGTCCAAAAGAAAAACAGGCAATCACTGGAATACCCAGATGCCTCAATCCACCCAGATGTGTGTTAAAGTTGCCACCTTAAGTTGAACCATTAATTAATAAACTAACATCTGTCATGGATACACTCACCCAATCCACGTCTACGAGCATAGCATGTCCTAACAGCAAACGTAGAGTAACTCCCAAAGGTTTGAATGTAATGCAGGTAATAGGTACTACCTCAATCTACTTCCCAATCCCACAAGTTAGACTAATGCAATGAAAACTGGGTAATTGGAAAGCATGATCAAAGTGTTACTTGCCTTGCTGATGATCCGCAAAACCTAGAGACTCAAAGTAGCAAGCGGCGCACTCCGGGTACTCTATCGCAAACAAAAAAACACACAATAAGTACTTAACTAATGCACGGGTAAAACTCAAATAAGAGATCTAACCAGAAGGTTCAACTTAAGAACTCCGATTTGCAAAAAGAATCAACTCGAAAAAAGCAACGAAACTCAAACTGTAAAAGAAACGAGCTCCGGTTTGCTAATTGGCCTAAAGTCAAATTTTAGAGTAGCCAAAACCTTGTTCAAGTTGATTAAACGTAAAGAGGGCATCGAGATGAAGATCTGGGATTTTGAATCACCTGATTCCGACTCTCGAGCGAAAAGGAAAACAAAAAACAAGATCAGGGCAGAAATCACGATCGGAATAATCGCGGATAAATACCCTGAAAAAGAAAACGGACGAACAGGCTAACGAACGAACATTCGCTGTCTGCGGCTAACTGACAAAACCGTTCGTTAAAACGAACGTACGGACGAACGTCCGCTAAATAACTAAACCGACGAAAAATCGAACCGATCTAATCTAATAAAAAAACAGATCTACGGTTTTACTAAACCGATCGGTTCTTAAAAAAACCGATATACCTCGACGACGAACTCCGGCGAACGGCGGTCCGGCAGCGGGGTGGTCTGGCGGGGCGAGGCGGACGGCGCGGCGGCGGGTTGCAGGGCGGCGGCGGCGCGGTGGTGCAGCGGCGGCGGCACGCAGCGGCGGGCGGCGGCGGCGCTAGGCGGCGGCGGCGGGCGGCGGCGGCGCTAGGCGGCAGCGGCGCTAGGCGGCGGCGGGGCGGGCGCTAGGGTTGCGGGCGGCTGGGGCGAGGCGGGCGACTGGGCCGGCTCGGGCGACATATAAAGCCCAGAGACCCGATCCTATACGAGTCTAAGTCGGTTTCCTTTTTTTTTAATAGAGTCCTGGCGTAGAAAAACTAACGAAAGAAATACTAAACGGACTCCGAAAATCCCAAAATAAATTTTCACCGTCCTCTAATAATATTTAGGATAAAGTGAACATTTTTCCTGGACCTAAATGCAATTTTGAAAAATGCGCATTTTTCCTATGCAAATAAAATCACAAATAAATCCAGAAAAATACCAAAAGTGATTTTAATATTTTTCCTCCAATATTTCTGTTATTTTGGAGAAGTCATATTATCTCCGCTTATATTTTGTATTTAGAAATATTTTTAGGAGAGAAAAATAATTAGAATCACACTGTCCTCGTACCGGTATTCGAGCGAACTCAAATACGAAAACGGTAAAATTCCCAACTCTCTCCGTAGGTCCTTGAGTTGCTTAGAATTTCGAGGAACGCCACAACAAAAATGCAAAAAGCATGAAATACAAATATGATCTATGTATAACATTCCAAATTGAAAATTTGGGATGTTACAAACCTACCACCCTTAGAATGAATCTCGCCCTCGAGATTCGACTTGGCTAGAGAACAGGTGTGGGTGGTCCTTGCGTAGATCATCTTCTCGTTCCCAGGTGGCTTCTTCCTTGGTGTGGTGACTCCACTGAACTTTGCAAAACTTGATAACCTTACTGCGGGTGACTCTGCTCGAAAATTCGAGAATCTTAACATGCTTCTCCTTGTAAGTCAGATAACTGTCCAACTGAATTGCTTCCAGGGGTACTGTGTCTCTAAGCGGTATATCGACTATCTCCGCATGGCACTTCTTAAGCTGCGAAACGTGAAACACGTCGTGCACTCCTGACAATCCTTCGGGAAATTCCAACTTATAGGCAACCTCTCCCATGCGTTCCAAAACACGGTAAGGTCCCACAAATCTCGGGGCTAGCTTCCCTTTAACTCCGAAACGTTTAACTCCTCGCAGAGGCGATACTCTCAAGTACGCTCTATCTCCGATCTCATAAGCTATCTGCTTGCGCTTCGAGTCTGCATAACTCTTCTGCCTGGACTGAGCTACCCTCTGTCTATCTCAGATCAACTTCACCTTCTCCTCAGACTCTTTGATTAAGTCTGGTCCAAACAACTGTCGGTCTCCAACTTCATCCCACATTAACGGTGTTCGGCATCTCCTTCCATACAATGCGTCGAACGGTGCATCTTCAAACTGACTTGGTAACTGTTGTTGTATGAGAACTCCATGTAGGGCAAATTGTCATCCCAACTAGATCCATAATCTAGTGCATAGGCTCTCAGCATATCTTCCAAAATCTGATTGACTCTCTCCGTCTGTCCATCTGTCTACGGGTGAAAAGCTGTGCTAAACTCTAGTCTGGTACCAAAAGTTTCATGTAACTGTTTCCAGAACTTTGAGGTAAACTGGGTTCCTCTGTCTGATATGATGCTCCTCGGAACTCCATGCAGACATACAATTCTGGTCATGTATATCTTTGCCAACTTTGCACTGGTATATGTGGTTTTCACAGGGATAAAGTGGGCTACCTTTGTCAATCGGTCCACTACTACCCAGATTGAATCATATCCTGCTTTGGTCCTGGGCAATCCGTTGATAAAATCCATGCCAAGCTTCTCCCACTTCCATTCGGGTATCGGCATAGGTTGTAACAATCCTGCTGGTTTCTGATGTTCTGGCTTTACTCTCTGACATACATCGCAAACTGCTACATACTCCGTGATATCTTTCTTCATACCGGTCCACCAGAAAATGTCCTTCAAATGCAAATACATCTTAGTGTTTCCTGGGTGAATCGAGTATGGTGAATCATGGGCCTCCTGTAGAATCAACTTCCTAATCTCCGGGTCGTTGGGCACATAAATTCGATCCTCAAACCACAAGGTGTCGTGTTCGTCCTCACAAAAACCTTTAGCTCTTCCTTCGCTCATCCTCTCCTTTATAGGGAAAACCTCCTTGTCAGTTTTCTGAGCTTCTCTGATTTTATCCATCAAAGTAGACTGGATTTCTAGTGTTGCTACATAGCCTCTCGGAACTATCTCCAAACGTAGTTCTCGTAAGTCCTCGGCTAACTCCTTTGGAAAATCCTCCGTCATTAGGGTATTGACATGGCTCTTACGGCTTAGCGCATCGGCTACTACGTTAGCCTTTCCGGGATGATAATGCAATCTCATGTCGTAATCCTTAATGAGTTCCAGCCATCTCCTTTGCCTGAGATTCAGCTCCTTCTGAGTAAATATATACTTCAAACTCTTGTGATCCATATATACTTCACAATGGTTTCCAATAAGAAAATGCCTCCACGTCTTCAATGCATGCACTACGGCTGCTAACTCCAAATCATGGGTGGCATAGTTCAACTCATGAGGTTTCAGTTGTCGTGAAGCGTACGAAACAACTCTTCCTTCCTGCATAAGAACTGCTCCAAGTCCTCGACGTGAAGCGTCGCAGTACACCTCATAATCCTTATGTTGATCTGGCAGAATCAACACAGGGGATGAGACCAACCTTTTCTTTAACTCCTGGAAACTGGCCTCACATTCTTCCGTCCAATTGAACTTGGTGTCCTTCTTTAACAACTCCGTCATTGGCTTTGCAATCCTCGAGAAATTCTCAATAAATCTCCGGTAGTATCCTACAAGTCCAAGAAAACTCCGGATCTCTCCAACTGTTGTTGGTGCTTCCCAATGGGTCACAGTGTCCACCTTAGCGGGATCTACTGCTATTCCTTCTCCAGATATAACGAGTCCGAGAAATCCGACTTCCTTCAACCAAAACTCGCATTTGCTAAACTTGGCATATAACTGATGTTCTCTGAGCTTCTCCAATACCAAACGCAAATGCTATGCATGCTCCTCTTCATCCTTCGAGAAGATCAATATATCATCTATGAACACTACGACGAACTTATCCAAATACTCCATAAACACTTTGTTCATCAGGTTCATAAAGTATGCCGGTGCGTTAGTCAGACCAAAAGACATAATGGTATACTCGTACAACCCGTACCTGGTGGTAAATGCCGTCTTAGGTATATCCTGCTCTCGGATCTTCAACTGGTGGTACCCTGATCGCAGATCGATCTTGGAAAATATCTTAGCTCCTTGCAATCTATCGAACAGATCATTGATCATCGGCAATGGGTACTTGTTCTTGATCGTTACTTCATTCAGTCCTCGGTAATCTACAACCATTCTTAACGATCCATCCTTCTTCTCCACTAAAAGTACTAGCGAACCCCAAGGTGAAGAACTTGGGCGTATGAATCCTTTATCCAGTAACTCCTTAATTTGTTTCATTATCTCCTCCAAATCCTTTGCGGGCATCCTATACGGTCTCTTAGATATTGGTCCGGTGCCTGGCAAAAGTTCAATCAAAAACTCTATATCTCTATCCGGTGGCATGCCAGGTAACTCCTCTGGAAACACATCCGGATAATCCTTCACTACTGGCACTTCCTCCTGAACAACTCCCGTGAGAGAATGTACTTGGGTCCTTATAGGCGAATGCCTAGATACATACTTAATCCTTTTTCCCTCCGGGGTGGTGAGCAAAATAGACTTACTGGCACAGTCAATGTTACCTCCATACTTCGATAGCCAATCCATACCTAATATCACATCCAATCCTTGTGACTCCAGAACTATTAGGCCAGAGGGGAAAGTATGGCGTCCTATGATCAATGGCGTCTGAAAACATCCTTGGTGTGCCATATAATCTGCTCCAGGTGAACTTACTAACATGGGGGTCTTAAGAACTCGGGTGGTCATCCTATGTCTATTTACGAATCCCCTTGAAATATATGAATGCGATGCACCCGTATCGAAAAGAACTATTGCGGTAAATGTCTTAACCAAAAACTTACCGACAACAACATCTGGTTGCTCTTCTACCTCCTCCACGGTCACGTGGTTCACTTGTCCTTTGTTGAACGGGTTGGGCTTCTTCGCGGCGCTTCCATTGCCATTCCCATTCTTAACTTCTGGGCATTCATTGGCATAATGTCCATTCTTCCCGCACTTGTAACAAGTGACATGGCTGAAATCCCTCTTGGTGGGTGTGGACGGTGTAGGGCGGCTCTGGTTACCATTTGCTCCATTCCCATTTCCATTTCCATTCTTGGTGCCATTGTGATTGTGCGAGCTACCTCCTCCATGGGTATGTTGGAACTGTCCTACTGTTTTAGGGGTAAAACGGGGCTTCTGCTGAGCTCCAGAGTTATACTTTCTTTGCCCATACTTCCTCTTGCGACTTTCAATCTGTTGATGCTTCCTTTCAATCATTAGGGCGCGATCAACCAGATCCTGGTAGTTATTGAAAGTTGCCACCATCAACTGTACACTCATCTCATCATTCAGCCCTTCCATGAATCTCTCCTGCTTAGCGGCATCTGTGGCTACATCATCTGGGGCATAACGAGATAGGGTACTAAACTCATCCACATACTGGGCCACAGTACGGTTGCCTTGGCGCAAATTGCGAAACTCCTGCTTCTTCATACTCATAGCTCGAGTTGAGACATGGGCGGTACGAAAAGCTTGCTGGAACTGATCCCAAGTCACATTGGCTACGGGATAAGTGGTTGTGTAATTCTCCCACCATGCTGCGGCTGGTCCAGACAACTAGTGTGCGGCAAATCGCACCTTCTCAGCATCTGAGCAGTTAGCAGTGGTCAAATCCCTTCCAATCTTGCGTAGCCAGTCATCAGCCACTATTGGTTCGATGCTGCTAGCAAACACGGGTGGTTGCAACCTTAAGAAACATGTCAGGTTGTCAACGGGTGGTGGTGGGGGAGGGTTGTTGTTGTTGTTCTGGTTGTTCTGAGTGTTCTGGACAAGAAGTTGCATCAGGGTGTTCTGCTGCTAGATCAACTGGGTGAGCTCAGGGGGAAACTCAAATTCATGTCTTGGAGGCATATGATGGGTGTAGAGGGAAGATATTAGAATAGAAAAGAGGTCTAAGGGAAATCACTACCCATATGCACATGAGACAAACACAATCATCACACCAAATTCAATTTCAAGCAAGATCTTACAAATCTAACTATCGTTACAAAAGTGCTCTAAAACTAATATATGGAGGTAAACTACTAGTCACAGGGTGGTCATCTAAAAATATTGATCGGCAGAGGATTCCATGATATCCGCTCCAGCTTCATCTTCATAGTCTTCGTCCTTGCTATCCTCAGCTTCCGAATCTGTGTCATCTATGATGATATAGTCTTCCGGTGGAATCTCCTTGGGTTCTTCTTCCTTGTCTTCTTCTCCCATGAGTATCCCTAACTTCCGTGTCAAGTCATCTTTCTTCTCCACAAGTATTAGCATCTCCTCCTCATATCCGTCGCGTGTAGACTTGAGTTCTTCCTCTAGCTCCAAATTCCTATGTAGGGCTTTCTTCAAATCTATCATCCCTGCACACATCTGGTGCTCCTGGCGACGAATGTGATGGTTCAACTCCTGGATGAGCGCTGCAATGGACCTATCCTTCCGGGTGCTGATCATATCCCAATTCTCATCTCGGCGTCCACAAATTTGGTAGATGGTGTCCTTTAGCTCCTGCTTGTAGACTTCTCCAATCCTTCCCATAGCAATGTGGGCTGCCATGCTCCTGCCTAGGTTCCATGTAGGCGCATTAAAGGAAAATGCTATGAGTGAGGTGACGGGCGCGAACATCCTTCCTGGTACTTGGGCTTGAATCAACCAACGCTCCTCCTCAGGTAGAGTGGCATTGTAGGTTCCGGTGAAACTTGGTAGTCCAATGTTTAGATATCTGTTGACTTCCTTCAGGTGTCGTCCAAATGGTGTATCATCATCCGGTTGCATGAACTTGTTCTTTGCATCCACCATCCTAAAAGAGTAGAAAAGATGAGGAGTCAGAAAAGAGAAGAGTGAATTGTGCTCTAGGGCTTTTAGCTTAGTGGTCGTGTCCTACAGTCGGCGTGTGCTCTGATACCATCTTGTAGCGACCAGACCTCAAACAGTCTGATCTCTGTGCATCAGTGTCATCCCTGGATCAGTAATGCTGACACGCACAATACTTGAAGGATTTATAACAAAGTAGCAATCACACACTTATTATATCGATAGTTCCAGCGATGAACTTATTACAATAAATATGGCTGAAGGCCATCTAACACGATAACAACGGAAGGC
This sequence comes from Secale cereale, assembly GCA_902687465.1. NCBI lineage: Eukaryota > Viridiplantae > Streptophyta > Magnoliopsida > Poales > Poaceae > Secale > Secale cereale. Next base: position 324,276,665 of record LR738709.1, read on the forward strand.
TTGGAATATAAGTGAGTCCATCAACTCCAACGGCATCACTGAGTATAGAACCACGACCTAAAAGGCACCTTACTCATCGTCTGAAAAGTCTGCAACATGAAACGTTGCAGCCCGAATACGGGTCAGCACATGGAATATGCTGGCAAGGTAACACAAGAGAATGCAATGAAAGTAAAGCTATACTACATGCATATTTGGCTGGTGGAAAGCTCTATGGTTAAGTTTTTGCGTAAAGCCAATTTTTCCCTAATGCAAAGGAATAGATTTTAATTAACTATCATGGTAGTTGAAACATCGCTGAGAAGATAGACATCCTCTCAACCCCAATTAAAAATCATCCTTAAACCCAACAATATTAATTTAGAGTAACATGATGAGATTCACATGATAATCCAAGTACGAGATACTCAAGACGTCCATAACCGAGGACACGGCTAATCATGATCAGTTTGTACACTCTGCTGAGGTTTGTGCACTTTTCCCCACAAGACTCGATCGCCTCCGTTTGGTTTCTCGCACTGCATGGTGTTTGAGGAACGGATGACCGAGACACAGTCTTTCCGAAGAGGTCCCCTTAACCAGATAGATACGTCGGTACACCTACAAACCTTCTACATCAGCTAGCCCATCATGGAAAGGTTTCCCACAACTTACTCAACTATGTCAGAGCCCATATTGGCATGTGGCTGCACACGGAAGTTTCTAGTATGAAAAATCTCATGATCCCTTTGAGCCTGGGTGGCGGTCCAAAAGAAAAACAGGCAATCACTGGAATACCCAGATGCCTCAATCCACCCAGATGTGTGTTAAAGTTGCCACCTTAAGTTGAACCATTAATTAATAAACTCACATCTGTCATGGATACACTCACCCAATCCACGTTTACGAGCATAGCATGTCCTAACAGCAAACGTAGAGTAACTCCCAAAGGTTTGAATGTAATGCAGGTAATAGGTACTACCTCAATCTACTTCCCAATCCCACAAGTTAATTGATCCTACTCATGCAATGTGTGAGGGTTGGACTAATGCAATGAAAACTGGGTAATTGGAAAGCATGATCAAAGTGTTACTTGCCTTGCCGATGATCCGCAAAACCTAGAGACTCAAAGTAGCAAGCGGCGCACTCCGGGTACTCTATCACAAACAAACAAACACATAATAAGTACTTAACTAATGCACGGGTAAATCTCAAATAAGATATCTAACCAGAAAGTTCAACTTAAGAACTCCGGTTTGCAAAAAGAATCAACTCGAAAGAAGCAACGAAACTCAAACTGCAAAAGAAACGAGCTCCGGTTTGCTAATTGGCCTAAAGTCAAATTTTAGAGTACCCAAAACCTTGTTCAAGTTGACTAAACGTAAAGAGGGCATCGAGACGAAGATCTGGTATTTTGAACCACCTAATTCCAACTCTCGAGCGAAAAGAAAAACGAAAAACAAGACCAGGGCAGAAATCGCGATCGGAATAATCGCGGATAAATACCCCGAAAAAGAAAACGGACGAACAGGCTAACGAACGAACATTCGTTGTCTGTGGCTAACTGACGAAAACCGTTCGTTAACACGAACGTACGGACGAACGTCCGCTAAATAACTAAATCGACGAAAAACCGAACCGATCTAATCTAATAAAAAAATAGATCTACGGTTTTACAAAACCGATCGGTTCTTAAAAAAAACCGATATACCTCGACGTCGAACTCCGGCGAACGGCGGTCCGGCGGGGCGAGGCGGACGGCGCGGCGGCGGGTTGCGGGGCGGCGGCGGCACGGTGGTGCAGCGGCGGCGGCACGCGGCGGCGGGCGGCGGCGCTAGGTGGCGGCGGTGGCGCGAAGTGGCGGCGGGGCGGGCGCTAGGGTTGCGGGCGGCTGGGGCGAGGCGGGCGACTAGGCCGGCTCGGGCGACATATAAAGCCCAGAGACCCGATCCTATACGAGTCTAAGTCGGTTTCCCTTTTTTTAATAGAGTCCTGGCACAGAAAAACTAATGAAAGAAATACTAAACGGACTCCAAAAATTCCGAAATAAATTTTCACCATCCTCTAATAATATTTAGGACAAAGTGAACATTTTTCCCGGACCTAAATGCAATTTTTAAAAACGCGCATTTTTCCTATGCAAATAAAATCGCAAATAAATCCAGAAAAATACCAAAAGTGATTTTAATATTTTTCCTCCAATATTTCTGTTATTTTGGAGAAGTCATATTATCTTCGCTCATATTTTGTATTTAGAAATATTTTTAGGAGAGAAAAATAATTAGAATCACACTGTCCTCGTACCGGTATTCGAGCGAACTCAAATACGAAAACGGTAAAATTCCCAACTCTTTCCGTAGGTCCTTGAGTTTCTTAGAATTTCGAGGAACGCCACAACAAAAAAGCAAAAAGCTTGAAATGCAAATATGATCTATGTATAACATTCCAAATTGAAAATGTGGGATGTTACAGATGTTGATGAAGATAGCTCTCCCCAAGATGGGAGAGTTGTTGGTGATGATGGCGGTGACGATTTCCCCCTCCCTGAGGGAAGTATCCCCGGCAGAACAACTCTAGCGGAGCCCTAGATTGGTTTCCGCCTCGGTTCCGCCTCGAGACGGCGGCGTCTGGTCTCGAAAGCCTCCTCCTTATATTTTTCTAGGTCAAAACACTTCATATAGGAGAAGATGGGCACCTGGGGCCCACCTGCTGGCCCTCGAGGCAGGGGGGCGCGCCCTGGGAAGGGGGGCGCGCCCCCCACCCTCGAGGCCAGCCAGTGGCCCCTCTCGTGGATTTCTTTTGCCAGATATTTTTTATATTTTCCGAAAAAATGTTCCATGGAGTTTTGGGGCTTTTGGAGTTGTGCAGAATAGGTTTCCAGAGTTTGCTCCTTTTCCAGCCCAGAATTCCAGCTGCCGGCATTCCCTCTTCTTCATATAAACCTTGCAAAATAAGATGGAAAAGGCATAAGTATTGTGACAAAACATGTATGAACAGCCCATAATGCAATAAATATCAACTTGTAAGCATGATGCAAAATGGATGTATCAGGCCGTCCCCCAAACCCTAAACCAATTCGGTTTGGGCCTAGGGCGCCCCACCACTTGCCCCCTGCCTCCTTTCTCCACTAGGTCCCATTAAGGCCCATTGACTCCCCGGGGGTTCTGGTAACCTCTCGGTAATCCGAAAAATACCCGATACACTTCGGAACCCTTTCGATGTCCGAATATAACCTTACAATATATCAATCTTTATGTCTTGACCATTTTGAGACTCCTCATCATGTCCGTGATCTCATTCAAGACTCCGAACAATCTTCGGTCATTAAAATCACATAACTCATAATATTAATCGTCATCGAACGCTAAGCGTGCGGACCCTACGGGTTCGAGAACTATGTAGACATGACCGAGACACATCTCCGGTCAATAACCAATAGCGGAACCTGGATGCTCATATTGGCTCCTACATATTCTACGAAGATCTTTATCGGTCAAACCGCATAACAACATACGTTGTTCCCTTTGATAACGATATGATAATTGCCCGAGATTCGATAGTCGGTATCATCATACCTAGTTCAATCTCGTTACCAGCAAGTCTCTTTACTCGTTCCATAGTACATCATCTCGTGACTAACTCATTAGTCATTTGCTTGCAAGGCTTATTATGATGTGTATTACCGAGAGGGCCTAGAGATACCTGTCCGACACTCGGAGTGACAAATCCTAATCTTGATCTATGCCAACACCACAAACACTTTCGGAAACACTTGTAGAGCATCTTTATAATCACCCAGTTACGTTGTGACGTTTGATAGAAGACAAGGTGCTCCTCCGGCATTCGGGAGTTGCATAATCTCATAGTCAGAGGAACATGTATAAGTCATGAAGAAAGCAATAGCAATAAAACTAAACGATCATTGTGCTAAGCTAACGGATGGGTCTTGTCCATCACATCATTCTCCTAATGATGTGATCCCGTTAATCAAATGACAACACATGTCTATGGTTAGGAAACTCAACCATCTTTGATTAACGAGCTAGTCAAGTAGAGGTATACTAGGGACACTCTGTTTTGTCTATGTATTCACACATGTATCAAGTTTCTGGTTAATACAATTCTAGCATGAATAAAATACATGTATCATGATATATAAGGAAATATAAATAACAACTTTATTATTGCCTCTAGGGCATATTTCCTTTAGTTTTGTGTGTGGAAACGTTTGTGCAAGGTGGCCTAACCCAAACAGTTCTCTGCTGGAAGCCGTGTGTGATTGTTAGTTCGTCGAACACGCCTACTTTCCAGAAACCGTGTGGGTTGTTTGAGTTCATCGCCCACGGTGCTATCTGAGTAACTGTCTGCAATAGAAAACCCCAATAAGCAGGGTAATTAGCCTATTATTGATAATCCATGTACTAATCAAATTGATATTTCTTATAAAACACACCAGATATTTCATATCCATATAACGGCAACCAGGATTTCATAATCGAGTTACATCAAATAGCTTCGGCACTCAGTTATGCCATTACACAACAGCACCATGTTTCACATGCAGTATCTGAGAGGATCAAAGAAGAGGTGTCTAGAGGGGGGTGATTAGACACTCAACAAGAAAAGTAGCCGTTTTTAAGTTCTTTAAGTTGAGGTGGAGTCTTTTAGCACAATTTCAAACATTCACAATACATTTCAAGCAAGCATGGCAAGAGTATATGAGTAGCAGAAAGTAAAGCATGCAAGTTGCAAGAAAGTAAAGGGCTGGGATTGGAGTGTGCAAACGCAATTGGAGACATGGATGTTCTTGGCGTGGTTCCGATAGGTCGTGCTATCGTACATCCACGTTGATGGAGACTTCAACCCACGAAGGGTAAAGGCTGCTCGAGTCCACAGAGGGCTCCACCCACAAAGGGTCCACGAAGAAGCAACCTTGTCTATCCCACCATGGCCATCGCCCACGAAGGATTGCCTCACTAGGGTAGATCTTCACGAAGTAGGCGATCTCCTTGCCCTTACAAACTCCTTGGTTCAACTCCACAATCTTGTCGGAGGCTCCCAAGTGACACCTAACCAATCTAGGAGACACCACTCTCCAAAAGGTAATAGATGGTGTGTTGATGATGAACTCCTTGCTCTTGTGTTTCAAGTGATAGTCTCCCCAACACTCCACTCTCTCACACATATTTGGATATGGTGGAAAAAAGATTTGAGTGGAAAGCAACTTGGGGAAGGCTAGAGATCAAGATTCATATGGTAGGATTGGAATATCTTGGTCTCAACACATGAGTAGGTGGTTATCTCTCAGAAAATGAATAGTGGAAGTGTAGGCATGTTCTGATGGATCTCTCTCTGATGGAGAGGGGTGGAGGGGTATATATAGCCTCCACACAAAATCGAGTCGTTACACACATTTGACGAGACTCGGTCAGACCGAATAGAAGAACTCGGTCAGACCGAAGCAGTTCAAAATGTGAACGTTAGACAACTCGGTGAGAACGATGCATTAGGGTTAGGGAAAACCTCATCTCGGTTTGACCGATTACACAAACTCGGTGAGACCGATTCTGGCAATAGGAAAAACAGAGACTTGACCTGGCAAACGCGGCGGGGCCGATTCGCTCATCTCGGTGAGACCAAAACATTACAAAGAGGTAACAAAGAGTTTGCAATGCTAACTCTATGGGACCGATTCTCACATCTCGGTTAGACCAAAATGTTGCAAAAAGGGAACGGAGAGTTTACATTCCCATCGTGGTGAGACCGAGATCCCTATCGATGAGACCGAACTGATTAGGGTTGTTGTAGTGGCTATGTTATGTGAACTCGGTGGCGCCGGGTAGATCAAATTGGTGGGGCCGAGTTTGACTTTTAGGTTTGGGACATATGTGGATATGAGAAAGTGGTTGAGGGTTTTGGAGCATACTACCAAGCACTTGAGTAAGTATATCATTAAGCAACACCTCAACCCCTTTTAATAGTATTGGCTTTTCTTATGGACTCAGTGTGATCTTGGATCTCTAAAATTAAAATGTTGAGTCTTGAGCTTTTGCCAATCTTTGTCCTTTGCTTCTTAAAAAGGGTTCCACATCCTCTTGTCCTTGACAGCTTGAAAAGGTTCCACATCCTCTTGTCCTGCCACTCCACTGTTGAACTCATCTGAATTTTACTAGATGAAAATATTAGTCCAACAAGGGATATGTTGTCATTAATTACCAAAATCACCCAGGGAGCACTTGTGCTTTCAATCTCCCCCTTTTTGGTAATTGATGACAAACATACATGAAAGCTTCAGATAAAGATACGAAGAATAACAAGTAAAGCTTTGGAATAACATGTAACAAGCATATGCTCCCCTTACATGTATGCAATCATGTAAATATAGAATATAAGAGCATGTGAATGCATAAGCATGTCTGAGCAAGCAATGAGTTACATGTATCTTGGCTATATGCATCAGAGCAAATGATGTTGAAGTAGAAAATGTACCCCCATGTTTATGAGTCCTCCTTGCAAACAATATGTACAGTACCAAGAGACATCATGCACATGGATGTGATGCATATACTTACCTTGCGGTCTTGAGTTGGCTTTGGAGAGGATGAACTTGAGAAAACAAGGTTAGATAACATAAGATTACCTACTAAACAAAGGACAATGAGTAACCACAAAAGATACCAAGATTGGGATGATATGTAGAGAGTGAGTACTTAGTACTCTATATGAATATAGACATGTCCCCAAAGATTTTCTTCCCTTGAGTATCTTTCTCCCCCTAAATCTTATATTGGATAATAGGAGAAGATAGGGTAGTAGAAAATTAGAGCAAACTAGAGTAAACTAGCAAAACAGAGCAACACAATCATAATACATACTAACATGCCTTTCCCCTCTTGAAGACATGTGACTTATCTCCTCTTAGGATAATGAGCATCTGGGGATAAGCTTGAATGAGCTTTCTCTCTTACCCTTTGTGTGATAAGCTTTGATGTGCCCTCTGTCCCCCTTTGACATCAATTCCCAAGAAGGAGTCTTCTAGAGCATGAGTCAAATAGGTTTTAAGATGCTAGTAGAGGATAAGAATCATTGAATGGAGCTGGAAGAGATATGCAGGATGCAAATGGCAGAATCTTTGCTCAGTGTTGAAATCGGTCAGACCAGTTTTGTCCTTACCGGTTGGACCGATGAGCAATTTGCAATACATCATTGCAGTTCGGTCTAGCCGAGAGACTGGAATCGGTGAGACCGAGTTCAATACAAAGAAAATATTTTGTCATCTCAACTCACTTGGGCAAATAAGATCTCACAAATATTTGCAGGGAATTAACTAAAGAACTTGCAAAGAATTTGATGCAGAAAATAAGAGATAAACGAAAAGAAATCTAGATGAACTTTTTTTGAAAAAGGGGGACGAGTATGCAAAAAAGAAAGACTGCAAAAACATAGAGAAACACTAGGGAACTTCATCTAGAAATCGTCGGCGACAGAGTCACCTGTGTTAGATTATATTGACTTAGGATTCAAGTGAGGACACTTGATCATAGGTCATACTCATCGTTTAAGCTCAAAATGGTGTTGCCATTTTTTGTTTAAGCATTTTGATGTATTCACATCTTGTTGAGTTGCTTTGACCTCATGTCTTGGGTTAAAGCTTCTCTAAGATGGAATAACATACCTTGGGTGGTGGTGTTGATCTTGATCATGTAGTTGAACTTATGTTGGATGCTCACGGTTGATGTAGTTCATCAAGAGTTGGGAGCACCACTTGTAGTTTGAGTTCATCTACCTACATGGGTTAGATTTGCAAGGAAGAGAACTTGTGTATCCAAAATGACAATCATGAATATTTGATACCAAATGGAATTTGATATAGAGAAATTGTCAAAGGAAATGTTTAAAGGATTCATGCTTCCTTGAATTCAACCACCATATTGTAGAGACTTGGTGATGTAGAGATTGCTTAGGATATGAGTGAGTTGCAATCTCATAGATTTGGGTTCATCCAAGTACATACAAGAGTTAGATAGCATGCAAGGGTACAAGTAGATCCAAGATATATGATCATCATTATATGAGAAATATCATGGATTAGTCAAAGAATAATGCCTTGCATACATTCAAAGGAGTTACTACTCCAAGTTTGAGGCATCAATAATGTTCAATTCACCTCTCAACCTGCAAAACTGTAGCAACCACGATCCGAATGGACCGAAGTCTCTGGTTCTATGTCATCCCTGGATCCGTAATGCTGACACACACAGTACTTGAAGGATTTATAACAGAGTGGCAATCACACACCTATTACATCGAATGTCTCAAAAGAGAACTTATTACAAAAGTCTATGGCATAAGGCCATCTAACAAAATAACAGCGGAATGCTTGGAAGATGAGTGAGTCCATCAACTCCAATGGCATAGCTGAGTGCATGACAAACGACCTAGCACGTCTTACTCCTCGTGTGAAAAGTCTGCAACGTGACATGTTGCAGCCCGAAACGGGCCAGCACATGGAATATGCTGGCAAGATAACACAGTAGAGCAAGTAACAGAAATAAAGGCTAACACTATATGCATATTTGGCTGGTGGAGGCTCTAAGGTTAAGGTTTTTGCATAAAGCCAATTTTTCTCTACAACAATGGAATAAATTTTATTTTAACTATCATGGTAGTTGAAACATCATTGAGAAGGTACCTCCAACTCAATCCCAATTAAAGTAGTCATCATTAACCCAACAAATTTATTTTAGAGTGATGAGATCAACCAATAATTCAAGTACCAGATACTCAAGATTGTCCATAACCGGGGATACGGCTAATCATGATTAGTTTGTACACTCTGCAGAGATTTGCGCACTTTTCCCCACAAGACTAGATCTCCTCCGTTGGATTTCTCGCACTGCAAGGTGTTTGAGAAACGGATGACCGAGACACAGTCTTTCAGAAGCATTTACTCTTTACCCTGGGTGGACCCGTACACCTACTTTCCCCTACATCTGCTAGTCCACCACTGAAAGAGCTCACACAACTTACTCATACTATGCCAGAGCCCATAATGGCATTGTGGCTGCACACGGAAGTTTCTAGCATGAATAGTTTTATGATCCCTTTGAGCCTGGGTGGCATTCCATAGGAAAATCACACGGTACCCCCGGGATTTCCTAGGACAATACTGGATTAACCAGGTGCCCTGCAACCAATCCACCCAGATGTGTATTCAAGTAGCCACCTTAAGTTGAACCATTAATTAACAACTCACATCAGTCATGGATATTCTCTCAAACCCAAACCACGTCTACGAGCATAGCATGGCAACCTAAGCATAACGTAGAAGTAACTCCCAAGGGCTTGAAAATAATGCAGGTAATAGGTTCTACCTCAATCTACTTCCCAGACCCACAATTTAACATATCCTAATCATGCAATGTGTGAGGGTTTATTCTAATGCATAAAAACTGGGTAATAAAGGGTATGATCAAAGTGTTACTTGCCTTGCTGTTGATTCGCAAAACCTAGAGACTCGTAGTAGCACGCTTCGCACTCTGGGAATTCTATCGCAAGCAAGCAGTAGCATACATAAGCAATCAAGCAAAGATGCACAAACAGAACTCCAAATAAGAAGATCTAACCAGAAAGTTCAACTTAAGAACTCCGGTTTGCAAAAAGAATCAAATCAAACGGAGCAACGGAACTCAAACTACGAAAGAAACAAGATCCATTTACTAGATTAATCTAAAGTCAAATTTTACAGTAGCAAAACCTTGTTCAAGTTGGTTAAACGGAAAGAGGGGTTCGAGACGAAGATCTGAGAGCTTGAATCGCCTGATTTCGACTTTCGAGCGAAAAGAAAAACTAAAAACAAGATTAGGGCAGAAATCGCGATCGAAAATAATCGCGGATAAAGCCCTGAAAAAGAAAACTGACGAACAGGCTAATGAACGAACGTTCGTTATCTGTGACTAATGGGCGAACATCGTTCGTTAAAACGAACGTACGGACGAACGTCCGCTAATTAACTAAACCGAAAAAAAACTGAACCAATCTATTTAAAAAAAACAGATGTAGGGTTTCAAAAAAACCGAACGTCTAAAAAAAACCGACCGTTAGCTATCGGGTCGGGCGGCGGGGGGCGGAGCGGCTGCGGGCGGTGGGGCGGGTTGCGGGCGACGGGGCGTCGACGGCCGCGGCAGCGGCGGCGGTGGCTGCAGTGGCGAGGCGGCGCGGCGGTGAGATGGCGGCGGCGGCGAGCTGGCGGCGCGGGGCGGCGGCTCGGCTGCGGCGGCGGGGTGGCGCGGCGCTGGCGGCGGCGATGTGGGGGCGACGGGGGCTGGCGGTGGCTTTATAAAGGCCGGGGGCGGTTTACTTGGCCAAGGGGCCAAGCGGCGGCGGCGGCCACCCGCACTCCGCAGGAGTCCGGCTCGAGCACGGCGGGGAAGGCGGTGGCGCACGGGCTGGCTGGGCCTTCGGCCTAGTTCGGTCCAAAACCAACTTTTTTTAAACGATCCTGACACAGAAAACAATAAAATAAAATGCTAAACGGAGACGAAAAATTCCGAAATAAATTTTCACCGTCCTCTAATAATGTGTAGGACAAAGTGAACATTTTCCCGGACCTAAATGCAATTTTGAAAAACGCGCATTTTTCCCATGCAAATAAAATCGCAATTAAATCCGAATAAAATTCCAAAAGTGATTTTAATTTTTTTCCTCCAATATTTCTTTTATTTTGGAGAAGTCATATTTCTCCGCTCATATATTTTACTAAGAAATATTTTTAGGAGAGAAAAATAATTAAAACCAAAGTGATCCCCGTACCGGTATTCGAGAAAACTCGAATACGAAAACGGTGGAATTCCCAACTCTCTCCGTAGGTCCTTGAGTTGCTTAGAATTTTCGAGGATCGCCACACACAAATGCAATAAAATATGCAATTTAATATGATCTATGTATAACATTCCAAATTGAAAATTTGGGATGTTACAAAAACACTTTCTCATCAAGTGGTTTTGTAAATATATCCGTTAATTGCTTATCCGTACGAACATGTTTAAGATTCATATCACCCTTAGCAACATGATCTCGAATGAGATGATAACGAACTTCAATATGTTTAGTTCGAGAATGTTGCATGGGATTGTGAGCAATCTTAATAGCACTTTCATTATCACAAAGCAGTGGAACATGTTTCACATTTATCCCATAATCTTTAAGAGTTTGGGTCATCCAAATTAATTGAGCACAACATGAACCAACGGCAATGTATTTCGCTTCGACGGTGGATAAGGATACCGAGTTTTGTTTCTTGGAGGACCAAGATACAAGAGATCTACCAAGAAATTGACGAGTACCCGAAGTGGACTTTCTATCAACCTTGTCTCCGGCATAGTCCGAATTGGAGTAGCCAACGAGATCGAAAGAAGACCTCTTGGGATACCAAATGCCAAAGTTTGGTGTATGAATTAAGTATCTCACTATCCTTTTCACAGCCTTAAGATGACATTCTTTGGGGGCTTCTTGATATCGTGCACACATGCATACACTTAGCATAATGTCGGGACGGGAGGCGCATAGATATAACAATGAACCAATCATAGAACGGTAAACCTTTTGGTCAACCGGTTTGCCATTCTTTGTCAAGTCAAGATGTCCACTAGTAGGCATGGGTGTAGTCATACCTTTGCATTCTTGCATGTTGAACTTCCTGAATAAGTCCTTGGTATACTTTGTTTGAGAAACAAAGGTACCCTCCTTAGTTTGCTTGATTTGCAAACCAAGAAAGAACTTGAGTTCACTCATCATAGACATCTCAAACTTATTTGACATTAGTCTTCAAAACTTTTCACTAAAATGGGGGTTAGTAGAACCAAATATGATATCATCAACATAAATTTGGCACACAAATAATTCACCATTAACTCTTCTAGTACAAAGCGTGGAATCAATTTTCCCAATTTCAAAGCCTTTTTCAATAAGGAACTTGGTCAAGCACTTATACCATGCTCTAGGAGCTTGTTTAAGACCATAAAGAGCTTTGGGAAGTTTGTAAACATGATTAGGTTTCTTGGGATTAACAAAGCTGGGAGGTTTTTTAGCATAAACTTCCTCCTCAATTTCATCGTTGGTAAAAGCATTTTAATGTCCACTTGATATAAAGTGATATCATGATGATTTGCATAAGCAAGTAAGATGCGTATGAACTCAAGTCTAGCAACTGGGGCATATCTCTCACCATAGTCCATACCTTCGTTGGGCAATGAGAAGGGCTTCGTTGCGTACAACTTGTCCATCTTCATCTTGCTTATTGTGAAACATCCATTTGGTACCGATGATGTTTTGGTTGTTGTCGGGCTTCTCAACCAATGTCCAAATTTGATTTCTCTCGAAGTTATGTAGTTCCTCGTGCATAGCGTTCACCCAATCCAGATCATCAAGAGCATCTTCAACCTTCGTAGGTTCAAGGTTAGATATGAAGGAGTAATGTTCACAAAAGTTAGCTAAGCGAGATTTAGAGCGAGTGATTCTCCCAGTTTGGATATCATCGTAGATTTGCTCTATGGGATGATCTCTAGCAATTCTTGCTTTAACTCATGAGAGCTTTTGATTGGGTCGGGGTGGAACATCCTCTTCATCATCTTCTTCTTCTTGTCCTTGTTCAATGTTGTTGGCGTTGTTGTCCCCTTGTGGAGGTGGAGAAGGAGGTCGATGAGGTTCATCTTGAAGCACTTCCTCATTTCCTTCATCTTGGCATGTCCCACTTGTGGATGCCTCCAAGTCAACTTGTGGTTCACCTTGACGTGAAGATGAAGCTTCCACTTGAATGGATGAAGTATTCTCCTTCACCTCCGTTGGGCGAATCTTGCCAATAGACAAGTCTTGTATTGCCTCTGAAGGGTCTTTGTCTCCTGCATCAATTGGCAGTTGCTCTACTTGCGAGCCGTTAGATTCATCAAACTTCACATCTACCATCTCTTCAACCTTTCGGGTGACATTGTTGTAGACAAGGTAAGTGTGAGAGTTTGAGCCGTAACCAAGTAGAAAATCTTCATGAGATTTAGGAGCAAATTTCGAACGACGATACTTGTCAAGAATGTAACACTTTGAGCCAAACACTCGAAAGTATCCAACTTGGGGTTTGTTACCTGTGAGAAGCTCGTATGCCGTCTTGCCGAGAAGTTTGTGAAGATATAGTCGATTTGTAGCATGAAAAGCTGTCTCAACTGCTTCTGCCCAAAAGTGTCTTGGCGTCTTGTACTCATCAAGCATCGTTCTCGCCATTTCGATGAGCGTCCGGTTCTTCCTCTCAACAACTCCATTTTGTTGAGGTGTGTACGTAGCCGAGAACTCATGTGAAATCCCTTCTTCTTCAAGAACGGTGTCCACATTTGCATTCTTGAACTCCGTTCTATTGTCGCTCCGAACCTTCTTGATCTTCACTTGAAATTAGTTCTGGGCCTTCCTAGCGAAGTTTTTGAAGATCTTTTGGACCAGCGATTTATCATCAAGAAAGAACACAGACATAAATCTTGAAAAATCATCAACAATGACCAATCCAAAAGAGTTACTACCGAGACTCTTGTAAGCATTGGGACCAAAAAGATCCATGTGAAGTAGCTCAAGCGGTCTTCTCGTAGTCATGATGTTCTTCACGGGATGACTTCCTCCAACTTGTTTTCCTGCTTGACAAGCACTAGAAAGTCTATCTTTATCAAATATAACATCTTTAACACCAAGGATATGATCACCTTTAATAAGCTTATCAAGATTTCTCATTCCAACATGACCTAACCTTTTATCCCACAACCAACCTTTAGAAGACTTAGCAATAAGACAAGTGCGAGGTTGGGCTTTTTTTAGTAAAGTCAACAATGTATAGGTCACCTCTACGAATGCTGGTAAAGACCATATTGTGATTATCTCTACGAAACACTTGGCAATCAACATGAGTGAATAGCACATTTAAACAAAAATATGCTAATCAAGACACGGAAAGAAGATTATAGCCGAGAGATTCTACTAGCATGACATTATTGATAGAGCTATCGTTGGATATGGCCACCTTACCAAGGCCAACAACTTTACCCTTAGAGTTGTCACCAAAGGTAACATACTTTCGTGGACCATCATTTCTAGCAAGCTCATCAAACATGTCCTTATCTTCGGTCATATGATCCGTGCATCTACTATCAAGCACCCATTCCTTTCCTCCGGCTGCGTAACCACGAAGATTAGTCAAAAGACCAAAATGTAAATTTGTTCATCAAGGTGAAAGTCACTATCATCATCCTCATCATAATAACCATGTTCAACATCATCTTGTGATTGATCAACACCTATAGAGAGTGATTCATTAGTTATGTGATCATGACAATGTTCATCTTTATGAATTCTAGTGACTTTCGAGATGATATTACTAATGATTCCTACATCTCCTTTGGCACGCATACGGACACGAAGCTCAAATAAACACTCGTCAAATTTGGGATCACTAGTGTTCATCTTATTTAAAGCAATGGACTTTTGAAGGATCACATTTAGATTTTTCAAAGAGTAGTCCAGAAATCGTTCCCAAGGAATTTCCATATGGTGTAAGCACATTTGAAAGTTGGTAAGCACACAAGAAAGTTTGTAGGCAATCCTCTAGTGATAAGATCAATAGTTCTAAGATTTCGAATCATGTCAAGATGTTCATTGGAAGTAGGATCCAAAGGATCAATGGGGGGTACATAAGGACTAACAATATACTTGTTCAAATAATATTCATTGAAGATCTCAAGCATGTCATTTTCCCATTCCTTCTAAAATTCTCCATCAAGCATAGGCACTCTACGTCTAATACTCCCATCCGTAGACTTATCCATCTTCCTCCAATGGCGATTCAACCAAAGCAATGGAGACCAACGCTTTGATACCAATTGAGAGGATCGAAAAAGAGGTGTCTAGAGGGGGGTTATTAGAAACTCAACAAGAAAAGTAGCCGTTTTTAAGTTCTTTAAGTTGAGGTGGAGTCTTTTAGCACAATTTCAAACATTCACAATACATTTCAAGCTAGCATGTCAAGAGTATATGAGCAGCGGAAAGTAAAGCATGCAAGTTGCAAGAAAGTAAAGGGATGGAATTGTAGTGTGCAAACGCAATTGGAGACATGGATGTTTTTGGCGTGGTTTTGATAGGTGGTTCTATCTTACATCCACGTTGATGGAGACATCAACCCACGAAGGGTAACGGTTGCGCGAGTCCATGGAGGGCTCCACCCACGAAGGGTCCACGAAGAAGCAACCTTGTCTATCCCACCATGGCCATCACCCACGAAGGACTTGCCTCACTAGGGTAGATCTTCACGAAGTAGGCAATCTCGTTGCCCTTACAAACTCCTTGGTTCAACTCCACAATCTTGTCGGAGGCTCCCAAGTGACACCTAGCCAATCTGGGAGACACCACTCTACAAAAGGTAATAGATGGTGTGTTGATGATGAACTCCTTGCTCTTGTGCTTCAAGTGATAGTCTCCCCAACACTCAACTCTCTCTCACAGATTTGGATATGGTGGAAAGAAGATTTGAGTAGAAAGCAACTTGGGGAAGGCTAGAGATCAAGATTCATATGGTAGGATTGGAATATCTTGGTCTCAACACATGAGCAGGTGGTTCTCTCTCAGAAAATGAATAGTGGAAGTGTAGGCACGTTCTGATAGCTCTCTCTCTGATGGAGAGGGGGTGGAGGGGTATATATAGCCTCCACAGAAAATCTAACCATTGCACACATTTGACCAGACTCAGTCAGACCGAATAGAAGAACTCGGTGAGACCGAAGCAGTTCAAAATGTGAACGTTAGACAACTCGGTGGGACCGATACTATCAACTCGGTGAGACCGATGCATTAGGGTTAGGGCAAACCTCATCTCGGTTTGACCGATTACACAAACTCGGTGAGACCGATTCTGGTAATAGGCAAAACAGAGACTTGACCTGGCAAACTCGGTGGGACCGATTCGCTCATCTCGATGAGACCAAAATGTTACAAAGAGGTAACAGAGAGTTTGCAATGCTAACTCGGTGGGACCGATTCTCACATACATCTCGGTTAGACCGATGTTGCAAAAAGGAAACAGAGAGTTTACATTCCCATCTCGGTGAGATCGAGATCCCTATCGGTGAGATCGAACTGATTAGGATTTTGGCAGTGGCTATGTCATGTGAACTCGGTGGCGCCGGGTAGATCAAATTGGTGGGACCGAGTTTGACTTTTAGGTTTGGGACATATGTGGAAATGAGAAAGTGGCTGGGGGTTTTGGAGCATACTACCAAGCACTTGAGCCAGTAGATCATTAAGCAACACCTCATCCCCTTTTAATAGTATTGGCTTTTCTTATCGACTCAATGTGATCTTGGATCACTAAAACGAAAATGTAGAGTCTTGAGCTTTTGCCGATCTTTGTCCTTTGCTTCTTAAAAAGGGTTCCATATCCTCTTGTCCTTGACAGCTTGAAAAGGTTCCACATCCTCTTGTCCTGCCACTCCACTGTTGAACTCGTCTGAAATTTACTAGATGAAAATATTAGTCCAACAAGGGATATGTTGTCATTATCACGCACGGAGCACTTGTGCTTTCAATATCGAAAACCTTTGGAAAGTGGCATCATACACGGTAAATAGACAGATGAATCTCATCTGGGAAACTGCAGAAGCGGAAGGCAAATATTGAGCCTTCAATGATGTTGAATGTCCTTGCAACTTTAGGCCAGTGGCTATGGATAATTGCCCGCCCAACCTTCGTCCTCTTCAGGAAGACTTCAGTGTTGTACCGTGGGTGTTGAATGAATGTTGAGTCTTCAATGACTTATATTTGGTTTAACCGTGGAAGGCAAATATTGAGCCTTCAATGATGTTGAATGCAGGTGGTCTGACAGGTAATATCATCGGTGAACTGCTTTGAAAAGTACTGAAAACAAAGATATGCATAAATTGTTGTTATAAATTTTGAAATATCGCAAGGGGTAAAAACAAGGTAAAAGAGTTAGTACCATCCTATAGTTAACTGATGTCTTCTTCATTGTGCAAACAAAGATCTTGCTGTTATTCGTCGCAAGTTCCTTCATCCTAACAATCTTTCTGAGTTTCTTAACTAGACTGATATTCATGGACATCTCATTTCCCCGTATGCAAAATGGGTCGAACAGTGGGTCTAAGCCTCTGACAGCATGACCTACATGTGCAAGACCAAATTGTAAGAAACCTAAATATTAGAATGATTCCTACAACTGCACAACAATGTGCTACTCCCTCCATTCATAAATATAAGTCTTTCTAGACATTTTAAATGGACTACAACATACAGATGTATATAGACATATTTTAGAGTGCAGATTCATTCATTTTGCTCCGTATGTAGTCACTTGTTGGAATCTGTAAAAAGACTTATATTTGGAAACGGAGAGAGTATTAGCGAAAGGACTAAGCTTGAGCAAACCTCGATGGTAAACCGCGGTGTCTCCCATTGTTTCCCTACAACACACATAAGGAAGATCTTGATCAGGTTAAGTACAATATGTATTGAGTACAGCCAAATTTGATTTATTTCACATGCATAACAATACCAAATTGTACCCGCAACAAATGAATCAAATTGTAGAATTGAACCACACAGTTAAATGGACAGCATACCAAATAAACCAAAATAGTTAATTGAGCACGACATTGCAGAATATAAACATGTACTAGAAAATAAGACAATTAAGAAAACAAAGAATGCTTGAGAACAGTACGACAAAATGTAGCAATTGTTGGACCAAACTGTTAACTAAATATTACATTTCAGAGGACCAAACTGTTAACTTAATATAACATTTTAGAGGACCAAATTGTTAACTGAACATCAGATTAGATATTAACATTACAGAGGACATATCACGAGAAGGCACTGGCGGTGGCTTCGAGAAAACATCATGAACTGTATTTTAAAGTAGACAACCGTGTGCTGGTGTCGACGGTGGCCTCAAAGACGAGGTGCTCCTCCAACATCTGGCGGTCGGCACGCAAGGCAGCCATAGCGACCTCGTGCACGCGTGCGGCCTCGATTTTCTTCTCCGCTGTCAGATGCTACTGAGCTCCACGTTATACTGCGTGCAAAATGGTTGTGGGCGGTGCTTAATTGCAGGAGGGGGGCAGTGATTTCGGCGGAAGGTGTCGCATCGTCGATCGGGGCATGTGGGACGGGGAAGGAGGAGGATGGTGTGGGTGGGGCGTGGATTACCTCACCATATCGACGAGGCCGCACAACAAGAAGAAGGGTCAGCGGCGAGGAGGCTGCACAGCAAGAAGAAGGGTCCCCGGCGAGGAGGCGGTGCTGCAAGAAGAAGGGTCACCGGTGAGGAGGCGGCGCTGCAAGAAGAAGGGTCACCGGTGTGGAGGCGGTGCTGCAAGAAGAAGGGTCACTGGCGAGGAGGCTGAGCTGACAGTAAGCAGCAGTGAAGAATTGAACTTGGAAAGCAAGGAGGAACAATGGAAATGTGGCTTTTGGTGGGAGGGAGGGGCGGGGAGATAGAAATTTCCGTGGTGGCAGAAATTTTTCGCTCGATGTCGCGAGAAACTGGCGTGGAAGTGTGGTTCAAGTGGGGGCGATGGACTGTAGACAATGAAGCTTCATGTGTAAGCCAGACAAGACGGTGCACCAAGATATTTTATATCGCATCCCACACGATTCTTGCTAGTAAACTGTTTATGGTATACCTGATTTTTTTCATTCTATTTTGGCAGACAAAATGGTGTTATGGAGGGAAAGGATGGTGTTTAAATTGCTAGAACATTTATCTACAGTGAACATGCAAATATATGAGTGTCGTGTTAAAATTTGGAATTAGTCCGGGTCCGTCTGGCATTTTTATGCATTAATTGAGTTTCTAGGCATTTAATATGCATAATTCAAATTTGAACTACAAGCACATGCTCCAGTGCAGCAAAGTTTGTTGAAAAATCACATGTGTGTCTTTGGGTGAATTTATAGGCCCCATGCAAGAAATGGGAATGAAATTCAGACATCTGGGCATCGTGGCTTGGCCGGGAACATTGAGAAACTTGGTTTTTAAATTCTTGGAAATTCAAAACTCGCTTGAAAATTCACAAGTTTTCGGTATAAGCTTCTTGCAACCGGAGCTTCTCTCGAGAAGACTCATGGTTCCCGAGGGGGGACGTGTCACCTTTTTGTGCGAAACGATATACGCTGCCTCACCCCCCTTGATTTTTTACAGAGGCAACATAGAACTATACGAGTGTCGTGTTCAAATTTGGAATTATTATGGGTTCGTTTGGACTTTCTTATACATTAATTGAATTTCTGGTCATTTAATGTGCATAATTCAAATTTGAACTACAAGCACATGCTCGAGTGCACCAAAGTTGGTTGAAAAATCACATGTGTGTCCTTGGGTAAATTTCAAGGTCCCACAAGAAATGAGAATGCAATTCAAACATCTGGGCATCGTGGCTCGGCCGGAAAGATTGAGAAACTTCGTTATTTAATTCATGTAAATCCAAAACATGCCTGAAAATCATGAAACTTGGCATGGTGTCATGACATGGCACCAACATGCTGTGGTAATTTTTTGGCTGAATTGGGACAACCTTTGGTACAAGCTTCTTGCAAACTGAAGCTTCTCTCAAGAAGGCTCGTGGTTCCGAGAGGGAACGTGTCACCTCTGTGTGCAAACCGACATACGTACACTGCCTTCTCCCACCTTAATTTTTTACACAGGCAGATTAGACCAAATAGAATTATCGTGCTAAATTTTGGAATTATTCCGGGTTTGTTTGCCCTTTTTTATACATTAATTGAATTTCTGGTCATTTAATGTGCATAATTCAAATTTGAACTACAAGCACATGCTCCAGTGCACCAAAGTTGGTTTAAAAATCACATGTGTGTCCTTGGGTGAATTTCTAGGTCACATGCAAGAAATGGGAATGAAATTCAAACATCTGGGCGTCGTGGCTCGGCCGGAAAGATTGAGAAACCTGGTTTTTTAATTCCTGTAGATCCAAATCACGCCTGAAAATCATGAAGCTTGGCATGGTATCATGACATGGCACCAGCATGCTATGGTAAATTTTTTGGCCGAATTGGGACAAGCTTTGGTATAAGCTTCTTGCAAACCGGAGCTTCTCTCAAGAAGGCTCGTGGTTCCGAGAGGGAACGTGTCACCTCCGTGTGCGAAACGACACACACTACCATCTCCCGCCTTAATTTTTTTACACAGGTAGATTACACCAAATAGAAGTATCGTGCTAAATTTTGGAATTATTCCGGGTTCGTTTGGCCTTTTTATAAATTAATTGAATTTTTGGGCATTTAATGTGCATAATTCAAATTTGAACTACAAGCACATGCTCCAGTGCACCAAAGTTGGTTGAAAAATCACATGTGTGTCGGGTGAATTTGTAGGTCCCATGCAAGAAATGGGAATGGAATTCAAACATCTGGGCGTCATGCCTCGGCTAGAAATATTGAGAAACTTGGTTTTTTAATTCCTGTAAATCCAAAAACGCCTGAAAATCATGAAACTTGGCATGGTGTCATGACATGGCACCAACATGTTGTGATAATTTTTTTGGCCGAATTGGGACAAGCTTTGGTATAAGCTTCTTGCAAACCACAGTTTCTCTCAAGAAGGCTCATGGTTCCGTCACGAAATGTGTGTCACCTTCATGTGCGAAACGACATACACTGCCTTCTCAAGCCTTGATTTTTTTACACTGGAAGCTTAGACCAAATAGGAGTTTCCTGTTAAATTTTGGAATTATTCCGGGTTCGTTTGGCCTTTTTATACATTAATTTATTTTTTCAGGCATTTAATGCACATAATTCATATTTGAAGTACAAGCGCATGCTCTAGTGCGCAAAGTTAGTTGGGAATCATTTATGTGTACTTGGGCGAATTTCTACGTCCCATGGAAGAAGTGGGAATGGAATTCAAACATCTGGGCGTCTTGGCTCGGCCGGAAAACATCGAGAAACTTGGTTTTAAAGTTCCCGTAAATCCAAAACTCGCCTGGAAATCATGAAACTTGGCATGGTGTCAAGACATGGCACCAACATGCAATGGTAATTTTTCTGTCCGATTTGCGAAGGCGCACACATTAACAATCAACAAAGTCATTTTGGAACAAGTGTTGTCACGTTACAAATTGGAAACACAAGTATTATTGAAACCGTGGGCGTTCTACCTACCAATTCCGTGCCGCCACGCGTCTCCTTTTTTATTGTCTAGGAGGTGCCGTGCGGGGTACTCATTGGGAGGAGAGCCCTTTGACCTCTATCCGCCGCCCACCTCCCTCCCAACGTCTCCATTAATGGCGCCCGAGCCCCTATTTCATGACGTGACTATGTCTCACTCGACTTAGATTTAAGAGAGATAAAATAAAATCTGACAAGAAAGCTTTACACGGATCTTGATGTAAGATCTGACAGGCCTATATAGCGTCGACTGCGACTTATAGCAAGACTGATGAATATAAAGATGATGACAGTGGATAATAATTGTCTTACATATTTAGGTAGATAATTAAAAAAGCAACATGCGGCAATGCTCGAAATACACAAGGGCTAAATAAGAAGGAACTAGTCTCCGCGACGAGCGGCGATGAGCTCTTTCTTGTCCTCAACACGCTGCTTGAGAGCATCCATAGATTCCTCTAGCAGCCTTCGGCGCTCGATGCAGAGCATGTCATTCTTGTCCATAAGTTTCTTGTCGATGACGCCAATCCTCTTCAACAAAGCAGTGATCTCATCCTCCTCATCCCGGAACTTCACATTTCCCTCCCTTCGTTGTCGGATGACGCCGAGCATGTTCAAACGAGGCTTTCATGTCATCCTGCAACCTCGCCCAGCCAAAGATCTGATCCATCTGCCTAAGGACGAGCGCATTCATGCGCCTGTAAGAGTCCTCGCCTACCCGCGAGATATTTTCCCAGGCCGCCGTAGCACGGAAGGACATGTCTGCTGCATTCGCGGTGCGGCGGGACACCTCTGTTGCTTCCGCAGCGCGGCTGGACCAGTCTGCTGCATCGACGGCGCGGCGGGACCTCCATGCTGCTTTGGTGGCGCGGCGGGACCTCCATGCTGCTTTGGCGGCACGGCGGGACCTCTCTGCTACTACGGCCGCGCGGCGGGACATGTCGGCTGCTTTCACGGCGAGGCGTGACATCTCTCGTGCTTCCGCTTCCATGCTCGCCTCTCCCTGGTGGTGATCTCTCGACACAGAACTCATGCTGGCCATGGCAGACGCAAGGGAATGACGATGAATGACTTGTTTGTTTTTGTGGATGAGGAGTTGAGGTGGAATATGCAGTCATCTGGGAGTAGTAGTATTTAGAACCGAGTACTAATACACTCCTAAGTGGGAAACCAATTAGGTTTTGATCGGTGTGAACAGGTTTGTAATTTGGAATGTGACGGGACGCAGGCTCAAAATTTATTGACAGTTCTATAATTTCTAAGTGTGGCACTATTTTTGGACAGCGTAATGTGGGCACGCGTTCTCGGCCGCGGACGTGGCGTCTGCATCATAGGGTGCACCACAATAGGCAATGTCAGCACACGTCTTGTTCCAACAACCGTGCGCGCTCGTTATTACCATCGCACACGCTTATTTTAATTAGATTGTGTGCCCATCTAGCGCACACACGTGGATCTGTCTAACTGTTTTAGTTTGTTGTGGCTAATCACAAACAGCTCATCCGTGTGAAGTGTATGCCGTCAATCACAGACACGTTGATCTGGCTGACTGTTTATATTGTGTTGCCTAATCGCAAAATAGTTAAACCTTATGAAGCGTATGCCCTCAATCACACACACCTTCATCTGGCTGACCTTTTGTTGTTCCGCCTCATCACAAACAGTTAATCCCAGTGAACTGTATGTCATATATCGCACACGCCTTCATGTGGCTGCCCGTTTATGTTCTTCTTCCTCATCGCAAACAGTTAATTGAACTGAACGGTATGCCTCGCATCGCACATGCAACTAAAATCTGAACTGCGTTTGATGAATCCTTCATTGCAAACATTTTGCATCTTTTTTGACATTTTTTTACATCACCGTTTGCGATTAATGCATTGCACATAGTTTCGTCAAAGGGTCTCTGATCGTAGTGTTGCGTTAGCATCATCCAGCAGTAGTGACTGTTAGGATAAAGAAATTAGTGGCAAAAAAAAGATCTTTGTCTGCACAATGAAGAAGACATCAATTCACCACAACATGGTACTAATTGTTATGCCTTGTCTTTTTAATTTATTTGTGCCACATGCTTTGGAAGTCCAAATACAATGAAACTAAAGGTGTTCGTGTTGTTGTTATTCCATGACCGACTCAACACCTGCAATATGCTCAGGAGGCACCATTACAACATTGGAAATAACTACGATTGCCTCCTTTCTGGCCATCACGTCGAAGAAACAGTTGACCATATGATTTTCACGTGCCCTTTCACCCAAGCCTACTGGAACAAGCTTCAAATTACATGGCCCGCGCTCGACTCTCGCTTGGAGGTGGTTCAACAAGCTAGGTCCAGTTGGCACAACCAACTCTTTCTGGAAATCTTTCTCACCTCAACCTGGAGCCTGTGGAAGGAGAGGAACAACAAGCATTTCAGAGGAGTGCCCCCCTCGACACGCTCCTGGTTGGACAGATTTAAAAAAGACTTCCTTCTTCTTGAACATAGAGTTCAAGAGGCGCATATTGCCTCATTAGTAAACTTTTGTAACCCTCTCTTGTAAATCCCCCGCCCCCCGCTTTCCTTGGTTTAGCTTGCCGCAGCCTGTGTAGGGGGTGGCACCCCCACTCCTCTCCTTTGTACATACCATGTAACACAAATCATTTATGTGAGTAACATGAAGTAGGAGCCTCTCCTACTGTCAATTTTTCAAAAAAAACACATGTATGGTCAGGAGGTGAGGAAGGTATTTGTACAACACCCACGGTTCAATATTGAAGTGTTCCTAAAGAGGATGAAGGATGGACGGTCAATCATCCACATGCACTGGCCTAAAGTTGCAAAGAACTTCAACATCAATGAAGGTTCAATATTCGCCTTCCGCTTCAGTAGTTTTCCACATGAGATTCATATGTCTATGTACCGTCTATGATGCTAATTTCGAATTGTTATAGATGTTGCATGTGAAAATTGGTGCTGGTGCAGTTGTGTAATGGGGTAGCTGAGTGTTGAAGCTATATGATGTTGTACTCTCATGTATTTCAATTATGAAATCTTGCTTCCTTAATAAGAAAATGAAATATATTGTGTGCTTAATATGAAATGTCAATTAGATTAATAAATGTATTATTAATAATAGGCCAATTAGCCAGCTAATTGGGTTTATCTCTTGCAAATGGTTACTGAGAAAACACCGTGGGCGATGATCTCAGACAACACACATAGTTTCTAGGAATGAAATGTGTTGGATCAATGAACAATCGCACATGACTTCTTCTTGAAAACTGTTTACGCTATGCCACCATGCATAGACGTTTACCACATAAAAAGTGTGTGTGGTGGACAAACTATGCCACCATGACTTCCTCGTTCTACACACCATGTGTGATACATTCAATAACGCAAACGGTAAAATTGTTGATATCGTCTGCAATGGCAACGCTATCGCAAACGATTTAATGGGGAAAATTGTGTGTGATGTATGTACGAATGGAAACCTTTTCCCTAGATTGACTGTGTGGGATGTACATAGGAACGAAAACATACTTCTTGGATTGACCATGTGCGATGTACATATGAACAGAAACATATTTCTTGGATTGACTGTGTGGAATGTACATACCTACGGAAACGTTTGTCTTGGACTGACTGCATGGGATGTACTTATGACCGGAGACATTGGACCTGTATAATTTTATTTTTCTAATACAACTGTACATATAACCATATTTGATCGCTCGCCCGTCACACACGACCTCATTTTGCCGAGCGTGTGACACCGGAGGGCCTATCCCCGACGGTTTCTGGGTCGTGTGGGAAGGACCCCCCTATCGCACACACTCACTTGGCGACGGTTAAAAACACCGTCACGGTAAGGGGTTAAAAACCGTTTGTATAGCACCTCGTTGTACCAGTGTTGGTTCAATAGGCCTACCAAACTCAATCACTCGAAGTACTGATGCGGGTACCAAAGCCAAAAGTCCATCCTTTGTTAGCTAAGTCACAAAGAAGATATGCAACAGAGATCTAGAAAGCCTATACAAGAAATATATAATGCATGATGCATGCCAGAGTAAGTCAGGAATATGCAATCAATAGAGCTGATGGAAATGATGAAGAACAATGTAGATCAAGTAATGAACATGATGGCAAACACACAGTCAACCTCATATGCAGAAAGTAAAGGGGACACAGTGATTGTTTTTACCAAACTCAGAAGATGACGTCTTCATTGAGTACCTGAATCAAGCTTAGGAGGGAGTAAAACCTGCTCTTTCACTCACTTTCTTACTTGTGTGTGCCTCTCCATTGAGTCAGTCAATGAACCAGTAGGGTAGGGATAGATCACCCTCACAACACTTGCAAGCAAGACACACAAGTCTTGGCTGCTTAGCAATGACGCCTTTTGACAACAAATTTGCTCCCTTGGTGGTTTGGGTAATTCATGTCAACATATATGTTGTTGGACTAACATTTTCATCAAGCATATTTCAGGAATAGTTCAACCTAGGCTAGTAAATGGAGGGAGATGTTGACCCCTCAAGCTACAAAGGACAAGCATTGGCAGAAGCTTCAAGACTCTACCTTTTTGGTTAAGTGATCAAAAATCACACTAAGTCCATAGGAAAGCCAATACTAATAATAGGGGAAGAGGTTTTGAACATGAGTCATTTGCTCAAGTGCTTGAAGATATTGCTCCAAAAACTTCAGCCACATTCTCACAATCCAATATGTCCAAAAACCCTAAAGTCATTCTCGGTCCCACCAAAGCAGACACACCTGGGCCCATCGAGATACACCACACAGAGCCACAGCCTAAACCCTAGAAATTTGATTCCACTAAGATGGCATTTGGTCCCACCGAAGTGCACTGGCAAACTTTCTATACCGCATTGTGTTCATTTCGGAATCACCGAGTGAAACCTATCGGAATTACCGAAATGATGCAAGTGATTACGTCATCACATATCTGGGCCGCCCAGTGGATTCATCCGGTCTCACCAAAACGTCTAACATTTGAATATTTTACACTAGTTGGCCTCACCGAGTTTTTCACCTGATGTCATCGATTTGTGCATAAAGGTGTGTAATGGCTAGATCTTTGGAGATGGCTATATATACCCCACCCACACCTCCTACTCTTAGAGAGAGCAACCAAGACGAAACTACACTTCCAATATCAACTTTCTCAGAGAGAACCACCTACACTTGTGTTCAGATCAAGGCATTCAACTCCAACCATTTGATCCTCGATTTCTAGCCCCCTCAAGTTGTTTTCTACTCCTGTTAGCGCATTTCCCACCTTAGTGTTTTGGTGATGACGATAACTCACTTTGTGGACTAATCGTGTGCCAAGTTTCTCTCAGGTACACTTTGTCTGGTGCAATACGATTAGGCATATGCCCTCCAGACGAAAAAGAATGAAGATTATGTTTTCTACGTGTTTTATTTCTTTGGTCGTAGGAAATCCCTACTATTAAGAGGGTATACACATCAGAGGGTATTGGGTGAATCAGTGCACATACACATTCCATTCCACTCACAATATATCCTTTCGTTCGAGGAAAGAGAGGTCCATAAACTTCTTCTGCAAACAATGGTTTTCGCTCCCTAGCGGTAGTACCGCTAACTGTACCACTTGTCTGGTACATCCAATGCAACCACCATCCCCAGGGGTGATACCCTGGGATTGCAGTACCCAGGTCGTTTGCTGGCGATTGTACCGCTACCTCAGGGCGGTTGTACTGCCTCAAGTCTGGCAAATCCTAGGACTGCCTTCGGGCGGTTGTACCGACCCAGTACCGCCCTACCACCGGCCAAGCTTCTGTTGTTGGGCGGTTCTTGGGCGGTGGTGGCACAGTTGTACTGGTTGATTCCTTTTGACTGGTACTACCGGTGGTCCGGAGCGGTTGTATTGCTCGGGACTTACCCACCACATGTGCATGGACCTGGCGGTTGCACCGGCGCAACCATCATCTCAACTACCGCTATGTGGTGAATCCTTTCTGTTTTGAAGCAGTTGTTGCGCAGTGGTGGAGCGGTTGTTTTGGTGGCTCTTGCCCACCGGTACTACCGGTTGCTCCATTGGTTGTACCGCTCGTTAGGGTTTCTATAGGGTACCACGTGGTCTCCGGTTGTACTAGGACCTAAAGCGGTTGTATCGCTCCATAAAAAACTGTTGTAATGGTTGAATTCGGGGGACACAATATAAGGGGATGGTTCTTCCACCTACCTTCCTACCTCTTGCCTCTCTCTCTCCTTCATTAATCCCCTTCAAGCTTTCTTGCCTGATATCTCTCTCTCTTTCTCTATCCACTCAAACTTGTTTATTTGCTAGGGATCCAAGGAGGAGACCTAGATCTACACTTGTACCAAAGGGAACTTGATTCCCCCATACTTTCTTGTGTGGAATTTGTTACTCTTGCGCGTTTGGGCACACTAGACGGAAGATGTCACCTTGGAGCCACATTCCATTATGGTGAAGCTCTATGATGGTGCTGGCAGCCTCCAACTAAGTTGTGGAGAGAGCCTCAACCTTGTTTGTAAAGGCCCGGTTGCAATCTTGAAGGCCCCCACTGGTGGAATCACGACATCTTGCATTATGCGAGGGCGTGATGAGATTATGGTGGCCCTAGTGGATTCTTGGGGAGCATTGTGCCTCCACACCGCTCCAACGGACACTTGTGCATAAGCTTATTAGGGATTACTGATATAATTTCTTGTGTCGTTACTCTATGCATACAATGTTAAATTATAGCATTTCTTGAAACACATTTAAATTATAGATGATTTGTAGTATTTTTTTTGTTATCATAATGTTTTTCTATGCACATAAATTCTCATATAGGGTTGTAATTTTTGTCAAGACGTGCATGCACGTGCACACTTACTAGTAACCAGGAATATCTCCACAAGCTTTGAAATACAATTACAAGTACTAGAATCATGAATCCGTTGGGAAACATAGTGGAAAACAAAATAATTACACCTACGCACACCCAAGATCAATATGAAGATGCATAACGGACTGGGATCATGATCATAACCGTCACCGAGTTGCAGCGGGAGAAGAACGTGTGGGTGTAGATCATACTTGGAATCCCTTGAACCATCAATGAACGATCCCGCAAATAGCTCATGAATAGTCCCTCGAACCGAAGGCCGAAAGCACGACCTCTCTACTTGGTTGCAAGTGTGCAACCACTACTACAGGATGCTCCAAACTCGACAGTCCAATCAGAGACCCTTCGACAAAACTGTGTGCGATGCATTAATTGCAAATGGTGGTGTAAGAAAACCTTCAAAAATGAGACGAACTGTTTGCGATGGCACACACATCAAACACGATTCAGATCAGAGTTGCGTGTGCGATGCGTGGCATACGGTTAATCCATACAAACTATTTGCGATGATGCAGAACAATAGAAACAGTTAGCCCCAGATGAGGGTGTGTGTACCACCTCTTGAGCTTGCGTTGTATTCCCTCGAAGAGGAAAGGGAGATGCAGCACAGTAGCATAAGTATTTCCCTCAGTTTTTGAGAACCAAGGTATCAATCCAGTAGGAGACCACACGTCAGTCCCTCGCACCTGCACAAACAAATAAGAACTTCGCAGCCAACGCGATAAGGGGTTGTCAATCCCTTTACGGTCACTTACGAGAGTGAGATCTGATAGAGATGATAAGATAGTATTTTTGGTATTTTTGATATAGAAACAGAAAGTAAAGAAAGCAAATAAACAACGGCGACATAAATTGGCTAGTTGACGCGAAAGTAATATGATAAAGATAGACCCGGGGGCCATAGTTTTCTCTAGTGGCTTCTCTCATGATAGCGGTATTCAACGGCGGGTAAACAAATTACTGTCGAGCAATTGATAGAAAAGCGAATAATTATGAGACTATCTAGGCATGATCATTGTATATAGGCATCATGTCCGAGACAAGTAGACCGAAACGATTCTGCATCTACTACTATTACTCCACACATCGACCGCTATCCAGCATGCATCTAGTGTATTGAGTTCATACGAACAGAGTAACGCCTTAAGAAAGATTACATGATGTAGAGGGATAAACTCATGCAATATAATGAAAACCCCATCTGTTTATCCTCGATGGCAACAATACAATACGTGCCTTGCTGCCCCTACTGTCACTGGGAAAGGACACCGCAAGATTGAACCCAAAGCCAAGCACTTCTCCCATTGCAAGAACTATAGATCTAGTAGGCCAAACCAAACCAATAATTCGAAGAGACTTGCAAGGATATTATGAGCACACATAAAAAGTTCAGAGAAGAACCAAATATCTTTCATAGATAACCTTGATCATAAACTCACAATTCATCGGATCTCGAAAAACACACCGCAAAAAAAGATTACATCGAATAGATCTCCTCGAAGACCGAGGAGAACTTTGTATTGAGATCCAGAGAGAGAGAAGAAGCCATCTAGATACTAGCTATGGACCCGAATGTCTGTGGTAAACTACTCACAACTAATGGTGAGGGCGATGATGATGATGATGAAGGCCTCCATGATGGATCCCCCTCCCGGAACAGGCTCCAAGATGGGATCTCCATGGGAACAGCACATACGACGGTGGAATTAGGGTTTTCTCTCTGCGTATGGAGTTTCTGGGGTACGTAGGTATATATAGGAAGAAGGGGGCATTGGGGGCCACACGGGCTGCCCTCGAGGCAGGGGGGCACGCCCCCACCCTCGAGGGTGGCCCCTCTGTCCCCTGGCTTGGCCCCGAAGTCTTTCGTGCGTGATTTCCTCCAAAAATATCTCTCGCAAAGGTTTCATTCTGTTTGGACTCCGTTTGATATTCATTTTCTGCAAAACCCTGAAATAGGCAAAAAAACAGCAATCTGGACTGGGCCCTTGGGTTAGTAGGTTAGTCCCAAAAATGATATAAAAGTGAATGATAAAGCCCATTAAACATCTAAGACTTCATAAATAATAGCATGGAACAATCAAAAATTATAGATACATTGGAGACGTATCAAGCATCCCCAAGCTTAATTCCTGCTCGTCCTCGGGTAGGTAAATGATAAAGAAATAATTTTTGATGTGGAATGCTAACCAATATAGTTTTTCAATGTAATTCTCTTAATTGTGGCATGAATGTTCAGATCTGAAAGATTCTAGACAAAAGTCCATATTGACATAAGAAATAACAATACTTCAAGCAATACTGACAAAGCAATCATGTCTTCTCAAAATACTATGGCTAAAGAAAGTTATCCCTACAAAATCATATAGTGTTGGCTATGCTCCCTTATTATCACACAAAATATTCATATCATGCACAACCCCGATTTCAGCTAAGCATTTGTTTTCATACTCTATCTTTTCAAACCTTTCAACTTTCACGCAATACATGAGCGTGAGCCATGGATATAGCACTATGGGAGGAATAGAGGTGGTTGTGGAGAAGACAAAAGGAGGGAGATAGTCTCACATCGACTAGGCGTATCAACGGGCTATGGAGATGCCCATCAATAGTTATCAATGTGAGTGAGTAGGGATTGCCATGCTACGGATGCACCAGAGCTAAATATGAATGAAAGCTCAACAAAAGAAACTAGTAGGTGTGCATCCAACTTGCTTGCTCACGAAGACCTAGGGCATTTGAGGAAGCCCATCGTTGGAATATACAAGCCAAGTTCTATAACGAAAATTCCCACTAGTATATGAAAGTGACTAAACATGAGACTCTCTATAATGAAGAACATGGTGCTACTTTGAAGCACAAGTGTGGAAAAAGATAGTAGCAATTGTCCCTTTTTTCTTTTCCTTTTTTCTTTTCTTTTCTTTTTCTTTTTTTGGGGCCTTTCTTTCTTTCTTTGGCTTTTCCTTTTTTTTTTCTTTTTCTTTTTTCTTTTGCAGAGGGGCTTTATAGATTCAGCCTTTCCTCCCATGGGACAATGCTCTAAAAATGATGATCATCACACTTTCATTACAACACAATATTACAACTCGATACTACAACAACAAAGTATGACTCTATATCAATGCCTCCGGCGGTGTACCGGTATGTGCAATGAAACAAGAGTGACATGTATGAAAAGATTATGCATGGTGGCCTTGCCACAAATACGATGTCAACTACATGATCATGCATGGCAATATGACAATATGACGCGTGTCATATAAACAGAACGGTGGAAATTTGCATGGCAATATATCTCGGAATGGCTATGGAAATGCCATGATAGGTAGGTATGGTGGCTGTTTTGAGGAACAATATGGTGCCTGTTTTGAGGAAGGATATATAGTGCGTTTATGGTACCGGCGAAAGTTGCGCGGTACAAGAGAGGCTAGCAATGGTGGAAGGGTGAGAGTGCGTATGATCCATGGACTCAACATTAGTCATAAGAACTCATATACTTATTGCAAAAATTTACGAGTCATCAAAACAAAGTAATCAACGCATGCCCCTAGGGGGGAGGTTGGTAGGAGTTAACCATCGCGCGCCCCCGACCTCCACACAAAGGTTGACACTCTACAAATACCTCATGCTTTAACTTAGTCACACAACGGTTCACCATACGTGCATGCTACGGGTATCACTAACCTTAACACAAATATTTCTCAATTTCATAATTAGTCCACTAGCATGACTCTAATATCACTATCCTCATGTCTCAAAATAATTATCAAGCATCCAACATCTCTTTCTATTCAATGCACTTGGTGTGATTTTTTTTACTACATTGACATTTGATGTTTATCATGTGAAGACTAGTTTATTTATCCTAAACACTTTACCATGCTGTTTTAATAGACTCTCAAATATATCCAAGTGAAGCATGAGAGTTCAACAGTTTCTACAAAATATTACCACCACCATGCTCAAAAAGATATAAGTGAAACACTAGAGCAAAAACTATTCAACTCAAAAGATATAAGTGAAGCACATAGGGTGTTCTAAAAATTCCTAGGCCATATTTAACTCTCTCAAATAGGTGTGTCCAGCAAGGATGATTGTGACAAACTAAGAATCAAAGACTCAAATTATACAAGACGCTCCAAGCAAAACACATAGCATGTTGCGAATAAAAATATAGCTCCAAGTATAGTTACCGATGGATGAAGACGAAAGAGGGGATGCCTTCCCGGGGCATCCCCAAGCTTAGGCTTTTGATTATCTTGAATTTACTTGGGGTGCCATGGGCATCCCCAAGCTTAGGCCTTTTCTACTCCTTGTTCCATAGTCCATCAAAGCAATACCCAAAACTTGAAAACTTCACAACACAAAACTTAGACAAAAATTCTCGTGAGCTCCGTTAGTAAGAGAAAGCAAACCACCACTAAAAGGTACAGCAAGGAATTCATTCATTGTTTATATTGGTGTTAAACCTACTGTACTCCAAGTTCTCTATGGTTCATATCCTCTAATATTACTCATAGATGCATCGGAATAAGCAATCAACACACGGAAAACAGAATCTGTCAAAAACAGAACAGTCTGTAGTAATCTGCTGGGTTTGCCTACTTATGGAACTCCAAAAAATTCAAACTAAATTGGTAAATTTGTGCAATCTGTCTACAAATTAGCAGCAAAAAGAATCAAGTAAAAATCACGCTCCAGTAAAATCTGAAGACTACTTTAGCGAGCGCTAACGATTCTGTTTTTCACAGCAAGATCAAATAAACTTCACACAAGTCCTACCAAAGGTTCTACTTGGCACAAACACTAAAAAAAACATGAAAACACATATAATCAGAGGCTAGATGCAATATTTATTCCCTAACAGCAACAAAAGCAAAAAACATAAAATTGGGTTGCCTCCCAACAAGCGCTATCGTTTTACGCCCCTAGTTAGGCACGATACAAGATAAATCTAGGGATAGCCATCTTTGGAAGGCAATCCATAAGTGGCTCTCATGATAGATTCATATGGTAATTTGATTTTATTTCTAGGAAATTGTTCCATGCCTTTCCTTAACGGAAATTGGAATCTAATATTTCCTTCCTTCATATAAATGATTGCACCAATCGTTCTAAGGAAAGGTCTACCAAGAATAATAGGACATGAAGGATTGCAATCTATATCAAGAACAATGAAATCTATGGGCACATAATTCCTATTGGCAACAATTAGAACATCATTAATTATTCCCATGGGTTTCTTAATAGTGGAATCTGCAAGATGCAAATTTAAAGAACAATTATCAAGCTCATGGAACCCTAGCAAATCACACAAAGTTTTTGGGACAGTGGAGACACTTGCACCCAAATCACACAAAGCATAGCATTCATGATCTTTTATTTTTATCTTTATAGTAGGTTCCCATTCATCATAAAGCTTTCTAGGTATAGAAACTTCCAACTCAAGTTTTTCTTCATAAGATTGCATCAAAGCATCAACTATATGTTTAGTGAAAGCTTTATTTTGACTATAAGCATGCGGAGAATTTAGCGCGGATTGGAACAAAGAAATACAATCAGTCAAAGAGCAATTATCATAATTGAATACCTTGAAATCCAAAGTAGTGGGTTCATCACTATGCAAAGTTTTAATCTCTTCAATCCCACTTTTAGCAATTTTAGCATCAAGATCTAAAAACTCCGAATCATTGGGACACCTTAAAGCAGAATCATCTCCAATCCTATTCAAATCAAGATTAATACTAGAAAACAAGTATCTAATAGGAGACACATCAATAACTTTCAGATCTTCATCTTTATTTTCACGATAACAAGAAGAACACGGTTTAATATAATCTTCTCTTTTAGCACGCATTCTAGCGGTTCTTTCTTTGCATTCATCAATGGAAATTCTCATGGCTTTGAGAGACTCATTGATATCATGCTTAGGTGGGATAGATCTAAGTTTCAAAGAATCAAGATCAAGATTAATTCTATCCACACTTCTAGCCAATTCATCAACTTTAAGCAATTTCTCTTCAAGCATAGCATTGAAATTCTTTTGCGAGATCATAAACTCCTTAACACTAGTTTCAAATTCAGAGGGCATCTTTCCATAAGGGTTGTTGTAGGAATTACCAAAATTATTAGAGGAATTACTAGGAAAAGGCCTAGGATTAAAATTACCTCTATAAGCATTATTACCAAAATTATTCCTACCAACAAAATTCACATCCAAAGATTCATTGTTATTCTCAATCAAAGTGGACAAAGGCATATCATTAGGATCAGAAGAAGCACTCTTAGCAGCAAACAATTTCATAAGTTCATCCATCTTTCCACTCAAAACACTAATTTCTTCGATAGCATGGACTTTTTTACTAGTAGATCTTTCGGTGTGCCACTGGGAATAATTAACCATAATATTATCTAGGAGTTTGGTAGCTTCTCCTAAGGTAGTTTCCATGAAAGTGCCTCCAGCGGCCGAATCTAAAAGATTTCTAGAAGCAAAATTCAAGCCAGCATAAAAGTTCTGAATAATCATCCATAGATTCAAACCATGTGTAGGGCAATTACGTATCATTAATTTCATTCTCTCCCAAGCTTGTGCAACATGCTCATGATCTAGTTGCTTAAAATTCATAATATCATTTCTAAGAGAGATGATCTTAGCAGGAGGGAAATACTTAGAGATAAAAGCATCTTTGCACTTATTCCATGAATCAATACTGTTTCTAGGCAAAGAGGAAAACCAAGTTTTAGCACGATCTCTAAGTAAAAACGGAAATAACTTCAATTTAACAATATCATTATCCGTATCCCTTTTCTTTTGGATATCACACAAATCAACAAAGTTGTTTAGATGGGTAGCGGCATCTTCACTAGGAAGGCCGGAGAATTGATCTTTCATGACAAGATTCAACAAAGCAGCATTGATCTCACAAGATTCAGCATCGGTAATAGGAGCAATCGGAGTGCTAATAAAATCATTGTTGTTGGTATTGGAAAAGTCACACAATTTGGTATTGTTCTGAGCCATAGTGACAAGCAAGCAATCCAACACACACAAGCGAACAAGAAGCAAGCGAACGAAAAACACACGGCGCAAGAAGGGCGAATAAAACGGCAAAGGTGAAGTGGGGGAGAGGAAAACAAGAGGCAAATAAATGTAATGCGAAGGATAAGGGTTTGTGATAGGTACTTAGTATATGACTTCTGCGTGAGCCTCCCCGACAACGGGGCCAAAAATTCTTCTTGCTATCTCTCGAGCTTGCGTTGTATTCCCTCGAAGAGGAAAGGGAGATGCAGCACAATAGCGTAAGTATTTCCCTCAGTTTTTGAGAACCAAGGTATCAATCCAGTAGGAGACCACGTGCCAGTCCCTCGCATCTACACAAACAAATAAGAACTTCGCAGCCAACGCGATAAGGGGTTGTCAATCCCTTTACGGTCACTTACGAGAGTGAGATCTGATAGAGATGATAACATAGTATTTTTGGTATTTTTGATATAGAAACAGAAAGTAAAGAAAGCAAATAAACAACGGCGACGGAAATTGGCTAGTTGACGCGAAAGTAATATGATAAAGATAGACCCGGGGGCCATAGTTTTCTCTAGTGGCTTCTCTCATGATAGCGGTATTCTACGGCGAGTAAACAAATTACTGTCGAGCAATTGATAGAAAAGCGAATAATTATGAGACTATCTAGGCATGATCATTGTATATAGGCATCACGTCCGAGACAAGTAGACCGAAACGATTCTGCATCTACTACTATTACTCCACACACCGACCGCTATCCAGCATGCATCTAGTGTATTGAGTTCATACGAATAGAGTAACGCCTTAAGAAAGATGACATGATGTAGAGGGATGAACTCAAGCAATATGATGAAAACCCCATCTTTTTATCCTCGATGGCAACAATACAATACATGCCTTGCTGCCCCTACTGTCACTGGGAAAGGACACCGCAAGATTGAACCCAAAGCCAAGCACTTCTCCCATTGCAAGAACTATAGATATAGTAGGCCAAACCAAACCAATAATTCGAAGAGACTTGCAAAGATATTATGAGCACACATAAAAAGTTCAGAGAAGAACCAAATATCTTTCATAGATAACCGTGATCATAAACTCACAATTCATTGGATCTCGACAAACACACCGCAAAAAGAGATTACATCAAATAGATCTCCTCGAAGACCGAGGAGAACTTTGTATTGAGATCCAGAGAGAGATAAGAAGCCATCTAGATACTAGCTATGGACCCGAAGGTCTGTGGTAAACTACTCACAACTCATGGTGAGGGCGATGATGATGATGATGAGGGCCTCCGTGATGGATCCCCCTCCCGGAACAGGCTCCAAGATGGGATCTCCACGGGAACAGCAGCTACGGCGGTGGAATTAGGGTTTTCTATATGCGTATGGAGTTTTTTTGGGTACGTAGGTATATATAGGAAGAAGGGGGCACAGGGGGGCACACGGGCTGCCCTCGAGGCAGGGGGGTGCGCCCCCCACCCTCGAGGGTGGCCCATCTATCCCTTGGCTTGGCCCCGAAGTCTTTCGTGCGTGATTTCCTCCAAAAATATCTCTCGCAAAGGTTTCATTCCGTTTGGACTCCGTTTGATATTCCTTTTCTGCAAAACCCTGAAATAGGCAAAAAAACAGCAATCTGGCTGGGCTCTTGGGTTAGTAGGTTAGTCCCAAAAATGATATAAAAGTGAATGATAAAGCCCATTAAACATCTAAGTCTTCATAAATAATAGCATGGAATAATCAAAAATTATAGATACGTTGGAGACGTATCAGTGTGCTATCTATGGCATACAGTTCGGTGGGATGAACTGTCTGTGATTAGGCAATACAACATAAACTACCATCTTGATCAAGGTGTGTGCGATGGAGAGCATACAATGCAGTCGGATGAACTGTTTGCGCTGAGCTGGAACAACAGAAACAGTTCAATTGAACAATATATGTGTGATACGCAGCAAACAGGTCCGTGATCAGAAATGTGTGCGAAGACCAATAATAACATAGACGATTGCTGGTAATAAGCTGTGTGGTTTGCTATGTCTACCGAAGAACAACATATATATAACTAAAATAAACATCCAATTACATAGGTGACTATACATATCGTTCGCACACACCTCAATAAACAATTGCATGCATTCTAAACTAGGAGAAACGATCATCTAGTCATCTAATTCTTGTGACGCTCCCGCCACTGCTCTGTGGCTCTATCCCTCATCCGGGGCAGGACGAAGACACTTTCTCATGTCAACAATCTGCCTATACATCTCATAGCTTGTGTACGCGTCCTTGCCCACGTACCTGACGTGTTCTTCGTCCAGTCTCTGATCCCAGGGACTATGCCAGGCGATCTTGTCCTTCTTGCTCTCATCATTCATCTTCATGTAGTACAGGTCAATGATGGTCGAGGCAAGGTCAACCAGGGAGTTCTGTTTGTTCTTGTTGCTGCCCCAAACCTTGTAGGGGTCACAGATGTTGACAAGATTCTGGCAGGTCAAGCATGAAACATAGAGTGCTTTTAGATCGTTGGTCGTGTCCACCGTAGCAAAACTGTAGTCGGTGTTATTGATGAACCTGGCGAAACGCTCGCAAGGCCTTGTGGCCAGGTGGTAGTGGTAGACAAGGACATCATGTCGCATGCACAACTGAGCGACGACAACCTTCTGATCATGCCTGGCACGACCGCTGGTGAACTTGTGGTCGAAGCCGACCACTTGGTACTTGTCCTCAGCAAGGAACTGCTCCATAGTTTGGATGGAGCTCTCCACCAAGACTGGCTCATTCGTGTACACCACCGAGAGGTCCTTCCCCCTCACATGGGTGTGCACTACGTGATGCGTGGTGAACTGCCCCCCGTTGTCATCGTCGGCCGCTGGAAGCGCCATTGGAGCCACAGGGGCGCCATTGGAACCGGTGGATGTTCTCTCTGTATGTGTCGTCGTGGGTGTGCTTATTGTGTCGTGTGGCGCGAGAGATGAAGGTAAATGGCTGTGGGAATAAATGGGGGTCAGGCGGCCTAGATTCTCGGCACGTTCGCATGGCAGTTTTTGCAGTGGGTAACTGCATCGTGGCGTCGCGCCCGGCGCAACCGCATGCATAATCACAGCACGAACGTACGTGATCGTGCGCTGGCCCCAAACACTGGTAGCGCGCATGGAGTGACACGGGCAGAGCACGTGGAGGGACGCGAGAGTAGAGCGCGCGTGGTCGCCTCAACCACGAGCAACCACACGCATAGAGCAGTTGAACACGCAAGGAATGGTCGTGTAATGCCTGGATAATTAATCTTTAGTAACCCTCTACTAATGATTCCACATCACCACGATTACTGTTGTTAAACTCGCGTTGATTTGAAACCAATTCAAATTCAAATTCAAAATCAAGTCAAACAATACAAGTTTTCAAATATTAAAACTAAATTGTTCTGGATGTGACAAATAAATCATAAGCAATTATGGTGGAGAATCCACATTTTTATATAAAGTGTTTAAATGCCCTAAAATAATAGAAACAACACCAAAACAATTATTTAAATGCCTTTTATAATTAATAAAATATTAAACTAATTTATTTGGGAACTAAACCTTATGTGGTAGTAGTATATTTAATTATACTAATTTAGGAGCTACTTCTATATTTTAGAATTAAAAATAAAATAAAAACAAAAAAGAATAACTCAAAGGAAAATAAACAAAAACGAAAACAAATAACACACCCCCAGCTGGGTCGTGGCCCAGCTGGCCACCAGGCCAACAACTGGCCGGCCCACCCCGCCCCCTTAACCCCACTTCCCCCGTGACCTAAAGCCCACCCCCACCCCACTTTCCCTCGCCCCTCCTCTCCCCCTCGATCTGGATCGGGGGAATCAGCCCCGACGCCGACCGTCATCACCGACACCGGCTCCTTGCCGGACCGGCCGTCCCCCTCACCAAACTTCCTTGAGCCTCGTCGGCGCTCCTCTACTCGGGGGTGAGGAACATCCTGCCCCCTTTCCCTTTCCCCCGCAGTCACCACGCCGTCGTCCCCATGTAGTTGCGCTTGTCATGCCTCGTGCGCATCGCGCATGCCCCCGTGCGCACCTGGTCCTCGCGCTCTTCTCAGCGCTCCGGCCAGCACCTTGTCCCACCGCATCGTGCGCGCACCCTAGCCGCCTGGCCGTGCTCCTCTGCATATCTTGTTGTCTGCTCTGTCGCAACACCGCGCCGCGGCTCGCCTATTGCTGCTTCCCCGCGACTGCTCTTGCCTAGTGCCGCCTCTCCCCGCTCTCCCCGCCGAGCCTCCCTGCCACGCTCGCCGTGGCCAACAGCCCTGCCGTTCCACTCGTCGTCGGGGCCCGTGTGCCACCCCCCCCCCCCC
>LR738709.1:324317120-324343728 GCA_902687465.1 Secale cereale
GCGCACGTGCGCCCACGCACCCGCACCCGCATATCCGCGGCAACCGCTGCCCGTTAGGTCATCCTATGCCTATGACAAGTAGGGCCCGCCCTAGAATGAAAAAAATATATAAAAAAATAATAATTAATTAGTGAATCAATTACTCCCTCCGTTCACTTTTGTAAGTCATTTCAGACAGCTAAAAATGGGTTGTTTTGTACATTGTCTGAATTGTCTTTAAGGCCTTATAAAAGTGAACAGAGGGAGTAACTTAATTCATTTTGTTTAACTAAACTCATTAAACTTAGTTAACCTAATTAAGTAATTAAACTAATTAACTATTGATTAATTAAACAGTCTATGACACTGGACCCCTCTGCCCTGTTGACCAGTCAATTGACTGCTAACATCGTGCTGATGTCATGCTAATGTAGTAACCTGTTTTGAATTAAATTAAATATCTTAATTCCAAAAATTGAATAATTTTTTAAAAAATTAATGTGAAATAATCTGTAACTCAAATGGAAATACTTTATACATGAAAGTTGCTCAAAAAAATGAGACAATCCAGAATACGCACTCTGTTTGTCTGTCACACATCCCTAGCATAGCGAACATGGAACCTCTCTCCTCCGTTTCATCTATCTGAAAATGCCTAACACCAAAATACTTTCCCGGATGTTTTCCCCCTTTGCTGGTATAACCTATTACTGCGATAGATCACACCTAGCACCTCTTATTGCCATGCCATGCATTGTCATGCAGTTGTTTGCATTGTATTTATTGTTTCTTCCCCTCTTCTCTCTGATAGACTTCAAGACTAATGCCGCGGCTGCTGCCCCTACTGACTATGGTGTTGATGAACCGTCCTTCCCCGCAGAGCTTCTAGGCAAGCAGAAACCCCTTGATCATCCAGTTATCGCCCATTCTTCCTCTCTTATTCTTGCATTAGGTTTGCTTCTGTTGTTGATTCGATATCTCCTAATCTGTTGCATGGCCTGTCCTTGTTGCCACAGTTGTTGATACTTTACCTGCTATCCTATATGCTTAGTATAGGATGCTAGTAGTCCATCAGTGGCCCTACATTCTTGTCTGTCTACCATGCTATACTATCGGATTGTGATCCCTTGGGTGACGATCATGGGTATATACACTATATTGTACTACTACTTATGTTACTGTTCGGATGTGGGGCTGAACGGCAGGTGGTTCAATCCAGGTAGTGGTGGGCCTGGGTTCCCGACAGCCCCCAAATGATTCTTTGTGGCGGAGCGACAGGGTAGGTTGAGACCACCCAGGAGAGAGGTGGGCCTGGTCCATGGTCGGCATCCGCGGCTACTTCAAAATAACATGCTTAACTAGATTGGGTATTTGGTCTGAGTTGGTCGTTGGCCTGTACGCACTAACTGCCATGCGGGACAAGATATGGGCAACCGGCGTCGTAGTACCAGTCAAAACTTACAAGATGTCAGCAACTGAGTGGAGCGCACCGGGTTGGACCCCATAAAGCACCTGCCTTTGTAATGGAGGTTGCCATGTCTGCTCACTAACCGCGTTCGCAACGTGCAGGATTTAGACGATGTGCTGACCACTCTATTGGGCCTAGGTAGGGATGCGACGTGTTGATCTTCCGAGGCCGGGCATGACCCAGGAAAGTGTGTCCGGGAAGAGTGATCGAGCGTATCAGGTTAAGTCGGACTATTCGAATAGAGCAGCGTGCTGACCTCTCTATTGGTCCTAGGTAGGGAAGTAATCTATTTGAATAGTCGTGTCCACGATAATAGGATGGCATCCAGTTGTATTCTGACCTCTGACAAGTAGAATCGAATACCTAATAAAACACACCCAGATGAGTTTCCAGATACAACTCGGTGATTGCTCTCTCTGAGGGTGATGAGGAGAGGATCGTGGGGTAGGATATTTGCTATACGATAATTCTTGTTACATACCAGCTACTCTCTTCTACTACTGCAAGATGGTGGCTGCCAGAAGCTTAGTCTTCGATAAGACTAGATATCCCCCTCTTATTCAGGCATTCTGCAGTTTAGCCCACATATATTACCCCTTTTACAGATACCGATGCATATGTAGTGTAGATCCTTGTTTGCGAGTACTTTGGATGAGTACTCACGGTTTCTTTGCCCCCTCTTTTCCCCCCTTTTCCTTTCTTCTCGGATGATGCAACCAGATGGTGGAGCCCAGGAGCCAGATGCCACCGCCGACGACTACAGCTACCCCGACGGAGCCTACTACTACGTGGAGGCCAACGACGACCAGCAGTAGTTTAGGAGGACCCCAGGCAGGAGGCCTTCCCTTTTCGATCTGTATCCTTGTTTGTGCTAGCCTTCTTATGGAAACTTGCTTAGCTTATGTATGTACTAAAATATTGTTACTTCCGCTGACTATTGTGCTTTCGAGCTTATGTATTCGAGCCCTCGAGATTCTTGGCCTATAATATGAAGCTTGTATGATTTTAATTTGTGTATAGAGTTACGTAGTGATATCTTCCCCCTGATCTTGGTCGTACACATTTGCATGCATGATTAGTGTACAGTCAAATCGAGGGTGTCACAGGTCGTCTACAAGCCGGCTGACAATTGTGAGCCGGCGGCATGTTGTGAAACTATGTCGTGTTTCACATCACATGGTAATCGAACAATCGTTCGCGACGCTGCATAGAGAACGGCAGTGTGCTACTACCTCCCTCTTGGTCTATTAGTCCCCTTTATATTATGTGCCATATTTTGACCTTAAATTTAACTAAAATGTTAATGCATGTTATAAAAATAATATAATTGGAAACTATGTTCAAATATGAATCCAATGATATAATCTTTGGCGACATGCATTCGTATTTTGTTAGTTAAATCTCTAGTCAAAACTTGGCACAAAAATACAAAGAGGACTTATAAACCAGGACGGGGTAGTAGGTAATTAAATCACAAATGGTTTTTATTAACCGTATGTGTATGTGTCGTTTTATCCTCATATCGCACGTCTTGTCACCCCGCTGGCGCAGATGGCTTGAGAGCAAGCTTGAGCAGCGCGCAGGGGCGTTCTTTTGGCCAAACAGTGGCTCGAAGTGGCACCAATGAATCATTGGTGAGCCCGTTCCCGCGCAACCGCGCAAGTTCCCACGCATAGCAGTGCAAGCTTCCCGCCCGACTCGGCGAAATCCCCCAAAATCCCAATGCTTACCGGCATGCTATATAAACCATCACGGCTGGCAAGTCATGCATCACATTATCCCCTCCCTCCCTGTAGCTTATCTCGTCTTCTTCTCCCACAATCGCCAATGGCACCGGTCCATCCTCATCGCTCATCCACTGAGCCGACATCAGAGGATAGCTCCAGCTAGGAGGCTACACCACACCGCCAACGCAGTCGCCGGCGTAGTGTAGTGCGCGTGGTGTCC
Organism: Secale cereale; assembly: GCA_902687465.1. Lineage (NCBI taxonomy): Eukaryota > Viridiplantae > Streptophyta > Magnoliopsida > Poales > Poaceae > Secale > Secale cereale. The sequence goes on from LR738709.1 coordinate 324,320,515, forward strand.
CTGCTGGGTGTGCGCACAACACCCACCACATGCTCCGTCGTGGCTACCCGTTGGCAACTATTGTTCGCCTCCATTGGTGCCACAGCACCGTCGAAAGCCAGGGCCATCGCCCAGTCCGCAGCCACGGCCCAAAGGCGGGAGGTGACTGTCGGCCACTGTGGCCATCACCCTCTTCACCACCGCGGCCCGAAGGCGGTAGGTGGCGGTCATGGCCGCCACCCCACCGTCGGCTGTCGTGGCCACCAGCCCACCGCCGATCGTCGGGGATCATAACCCGCTCCACCACCACCCCCCGAAGGCGAAAGGTGGAGGTGGATCCCCGCACGTGCATCAGCGACCTTGTGCGCTACATCGAGTTCCAGTGGGAGGAGGAGGAGCGCCTCGTCGAGCACGCAAAGAGTCTTACGGTCGTCGTGGCCGCAGCACCCGCCGCCACGGACAGAAGGATAACGAGATATACGAGGAGTCCTACCACTTCGAGAGGGGTTGTCTGGAGCGACAGAGGGCGTTCGAGGTGAGCATCGCTAAATGTGTAGCGGCGACAGGCATCGGATTCCAGTTGTCCAGCTCGTCGGTAGGCTACTCCTCCTCCGCCTCTTACTGAGCATACTTGGCAGAGGAGAAGCTGCTGCAAGTAGTACAAAGCCCCTCCGTAGTAGTAGTATTTAGGGACGATTTTGTTCAATTCATCTTACTATAGGTGTGGTTAAACTGTACCACGTACTTCAAATTAGCTAGTATATATAGTTGAGCTAGTTATTTCAGTATGTGGCTGGCAACAATTGGGGAAAAGTTCGATCGGTTCAGCTATCGAGTTGAACTATTTGTATAAAGAACGACTGCTTAATCTATGAATGAAATCTATTCTTACTGAATTTTAGGTGCAAAATTTTGATAGTGCTAGTGATTTTTAGCTACAATTTTTGACAAATGGCAATGTTACAAGGTTGACAAAGGGAAATGTTACTAGATCAAGAAATGCCAATCTTTCTAGGTTGACAAATGGCAATATACCCAATATGACAAATGTAAATCTTACCAAATTGTATGTACGTAGTTGCACACGGGTCATCCGAAAAACCCGTTTAAGTTGAAGGAATGTACAAATCATGCGTGCTAGATTTTCTCTTGGCTTAGTGGTGAAGTCTCGCTTTGCATACTATCTTCAATCTGAACTATTTTGCATTAAAGAGATGCGCAAATCATGTGCGGCAAATTTTCCCTTGGCATACTGGGGAAGACCATAGCTCTCACTTTGCATACGGGTGTTCTATCTAAAAAATTTGCGATGAAGAGCAACACAAATCCTGCTCACCACATTTTCCCTCGGCTTACTAGGGAAGTTGTTGGTTTGCATATGGGTGTTATATCTAAAACGTTTGCGGTGTGTTTAAATTTAAAAACAATGTACTATGTTTTTTAAACATTTGATAAGTATGTATATTCAGAGAGAAAAGTGCAACTTTATTCAAACCATATCTTTCATCTAGTCACACTGCGACATTATATTCATACGATCGAGATTTGAACCCCAAAAAAATAATTCTGGCGGCGGCGGAGGCGGCGTGACGCTCCATTGTTATCATTGTAGTCCTCCGAGACGCCGTTGTTGTAGTCTTCAAGGCAACACAGAATGGCTTTCATTTGGAACTCAAACATCCTATCGTCGCATGATCGATGGGCAGGGCTCGGGAGGATGGCAACTCGCCGCGCTGCAAGGTAGCGGTCGACGGCGCCGGCTCATGTCGCTGGGGGTGGAGCGAGCACGGGCACGGGCGTGGCGGGTAAGGGAGTCCTGGATTAGGGGGTCCTCGGGTGTCCAGACTACTCGATGTGGGCCGGACTGATGTGACGTGAAGATAAAGCAGAAGATTATCCCATGTGTCCGGGTAGGACTCCTATGTGCGTAGAATGGCGAGTTTTGTGTCCGGGTGTAATGTTTCCTTCCTCTACAAGATGACTTTGTACAACCCTAGCAACCTTCGGTGTATATATAAACCAGAGGGTTTAGTCGTAGAGGCTATCAGAATAATATTAGGCTAGACATCTAGGGTTTAGACAATACAATTTCGAGGTAGATCAACTCTTGTAACCCCTATACACATCATATTCAATCAAGCAGGAAGTAGGGTTTTATCTCCTTTAAGATGGCATGAACCTGGGTAAACACTGTGTCCTTGTTGTCCTTGTTACCACTGATCCTCAGATACACAGCTTGGGACCCCATACCCGAGATCTATCGGTTTTGACACCGACAGCCGGTGCAGGCAAACGCACGGGGACCGGCGCCACGGTGGGAGCAGGGGCGCGCACGGGCACGGGCAGGGGCGCCCGCGCTAGCATGTACACGAGCTCGCGCGGGTCCGCGACGACCTCGCTAACGCCTGCGGCTTCCAGCTCTACGATAGTGCTCAGTGACCAGCCCGTCAATGATACATGGATGGTCATTGGTGTGGGCGCGGGGATGAGAACTTGGATGGGCGCGGGGCAGAAACTGCCGAGGCTAGCTCGTTTAGGGCCATGTCCATGAGGCCCCATTCCTCCTTATTTTCTATCTCGTACGGCTCTGAGTCGACTTCACCAAACTGAAAGACTAGTGGCAAACGATCCTTCCGCGCCATGGCGTTGGTGCAGCTCTACGGGAGGGGAATGGGAGGCAAACAGTATGGCCGCCAATATTAATCAGCGGCCCGGACATGATTAATGGAGAGGATGCGAGCAAGGCAGGTGGCCATGGAAGTCAAAGGGCTAGCTTCCCAGTGAAACTATGCAGTGTTCACCTCACACACATCCCGGTGAGCGTACACATTTGAGCACATCTTGCACACCTCCTGGTCAACCTAGACAACGGACTGCGCTCGCACCTCTCCCGTCTACTCAAGTAGTTGTCCGCATAATACGTCTCCGTCGTATCTACTTTTCCTAACGCTTTTCCTCTTGTTTTGGACTCTAATTTGCATGATTTGAATGAAACTAACCCAGAGTGACACTGTTTTCACCAGAACTACCATGGTGTTGTTTTTTGTGCAGAAATAAAAGTTCTCGGAATGGAACAAAACTTTGCGAGGATTTTTTTATACAATAAAAAAGAATTTCTGGAGCCAAGAACCACCGGAGGGGGGCACCTGGGTGGGCACAACCCACCAGGACGCGCCCCCTCCAGGCACGCCCAGGTGGGTTATCCCCACCCGTTGGCCCCGCATACCTTGAAACCAATGGTATAAAAGCCCATTTTTCCAGAAAAAAATCAGGAAAAAAGAATTATCGTGTTTCATGAGACGGGGTCACCGCCATCTCCCGTTCTTCCTCAGGAGGCCAGATCTGGAGTGCGTTTGGGGCTCTGGAGAGGGGAATCTTCAATTTTCGTCATCATCAACCCTTCTCCATCGCCAATTCCATGATGCTCCCCACCGGGAGTGAGTAATTCCTCCGTAGGCTCGCTGGTCGGTGAGGAGTTGGATCAGATTCATCATGTAATATAGTTAGTTTTGATAGGGCTGATCCATAGTATCCACTATGTTCTCAGATTGATGTTGCTATGACTTTGCCATGCTTAATGCTTGTCACTTTGGGCCCGGGTGCCATGATTTCAGATATAAACCGTTAATGTTATCACCATTATATCTATGTTCTAGATCCGATCTTGCAAGTTATAGTCACCTACTACGTGTCATGATCCGGCAACCCCGGAGTGACAACAGTCGGGACCACTCCCGGTGATGACCGTAGTTTGAGGATTTCATGCATTCACCGTGTGTTAATGTTTTGTTCCGGTTCTCTATTAAAAGGAGGCCTTAATATCCCTTAGTTTCCAATAGGACCCCACTGCCACGGGAGGGTAGGACAAAAGATATCATGCAAGTTCTTTCCATAAGCACGTATGACTATTTACGGAATACATGCGTACATTATATTTATGAACTGGAGCTAGTGATGTATCTCCCTAGGTTATAACTGTCACATGATGAATATCATCCAACAAATCATTGATCCAATGCCTATGAATTTATCTTATATTGATCTTGCTAAGTTACTACTACTGGTGTTACTTTTTCACTTGCTACAAAAAAATTACTATCGCTGTTACCGTCACTACTGCAGCTACACTACTATCAAAACTATCATATTACTTTGCTATGGATCACTTTGCTGCAGATAATTAATCTCGAGGTGTGGTTGAATTGACAACTCAGCTACTAATACTTACAAATATTCTTTGGCTCCCCTTGTGTCAAATTTATAAATTTGGGTTGAATACTCTACCCACGAAAACTGTTGCGATCCCCTATACTTGTGGGTTATCAAGACCTTTTTCCGGCGACGTTGCCAGGGAGCATAGCTATATTTGTTGAGTCACTTGGGATTATTATCAATCTATTAGTATGAAGAATCTGAAGGATGCTAAGACTAAGATTTTTCCCTCTAAGACGAGGGGAGGTAAGGAACTACCATCTAGCTCTGCTTTAGATTCACCTTCTATTATAAGTAAACTTGCAACACCACCACATGCTATCAATCCTGATATGTCGCAAGTTATTGATTATGCTACTTCTGCTATGAATGACGATTATGACGATGATAGTACCTTGCTTGATGCTAATGTGCCACTAGGTGAATTTCTTGATGACCAAACACTAGTACGCGTCGGTGCTATACAAACGGTTTTTAACCCCTTTCCGCGACGACATTTGGGACCGTCGCCAAGTGAGTGTGGGCGATAGGGTGTCCTTCCCACACGACACAGAAACCGTCGGGGATATGGAGCAGTGATCCAGAGGCCTTCCAAAATGTAATCATGTGCGATGCAGCACACACTAAATTCTTTCGCACGTGTGGTATCGGTGATTAAACATTTCTAATGACGCAGTGAAACCATACGGTCTGTCGTAATGAACTGTTTGGGAAATAGTATGTAAGGCACATGGGCCAACATATGAACTGTGCATGATTTGTGCCCCGTCGCGTGCGAGTTTTTTGTGTAACCCATCTGCCATGCAAGACTCCATCGCACACGTTTGCCAACATTTACCGTCTGCGATAAAGTTCTATCACAAACGGTTCAGGAGCCCCTTCGCACACATACAAGTGCTGCAGACCGTTTGTGATTTGTTGGGCATCACTGGCGGTTGCCGCTAGAGTGACGTGTGCTTTTCATTTGGGATACCACATGTTTCCTGAAATAATTACGACTGGGATTGTATTTTACATTAGGCACGGTTTACTCCGAGTTCTCATGTACGATAATGCGATATCACAAATGGTTCCGGAGACCCTACGCACACGTAGTAGCGCTGCAAATCGTTTGTGATCTGCTATGTATCACCGACGGTTCCGCTATGATTGACGTATGCTTTCCAATGTGGATCGGACACACTCGTTTAGTTGAACCGTGTGCGGAGCAATTGCCAGGTTAAAACAAAAATATCCCATTTCGAATCGGCATGCAAAAGGCAAATTCGCCACAATATTCAATTGAACAAATAAACAAAAATATCAAATTTTGAATCGGCACGCAAAAAGCAAATTGGCCACAATGTTCAATTGAAGAAATAAAAAAAATCCCATTTTGAATCGGCACACAAAAAGCAAAATCGCCACAATATTCAATTGAACAAATAGTGCCCACGGGAAGAACATTCATCAGATTTCGCAACAATTGCAACTGAACATATGATAGCTAAATTCCAATGATTTGTCCACACATATATGCATTACATAATTTAATCATAGTGTACAAAATACGAAGACCTCATCAGATGGAAAACAATGGATCCATGTGTTAAATGTTTAGCGCCTAACTCTTACTCAATGTTTCAGGAGAATGCGTGCTAAAATCTTCATTATCACCACTTGGATTGATGTAGTGATCCAGGAAGAAGTCAGTGATAAATCTCCGAACCATCAGCAATTCACCAGCCGGGAGCGGTTCAGGGGTCCTCGGTTTTAAGATGAGCTGCAATATTTATAAGATTAGAATGTGCCATATGAGTGGAGTAGAAGATATTAATTAAGATAGACTTACTGGTACTAATTCGCGAGGATCGTCACAACTATCAGCAGATTTGCAGATGGAGATCAAGTGTCTGCAAACATAGTATCCACAAAGGTTGGTCCCTGCTTCTTGTTGAGGACACTGAAATTTTTTGTACAAGATTAGTCATGTATTTGTCCTGTTAGGAACAACCTAACCGGTGTTAGATGTATTATTTTTTCTTTGGAAAAAATAGAAATAGGTTTATTTAGAAGCTTGAACATTTGACTAGCGTAAGGAAAGGTATTTGCGGACTATTGGATAAATTTTCCGAAAATAACGGATTTTGGTGTGTTATCGGAGAAAGGATCTCATGCTGCAGAGCTAGTTCCCTCTTGAACAGGTTCCCTGGTTTAGTTTTCCACAATGCGAGCACACTACAAATGATGATGAATTTTGAAAACATCAATTATTGAACCAGATATGAATGCTAATTAATTTCAATATCATATAATTCAATACATATCCATGAATTGCTGAAGATGCGTCAGATCCTGAGCGTTTGTTGACTATCTGAGAGAATCGATGTAGTAAAATGTGTTCTTGTTTGGAACAATGAATACCAATATCTGGTGACTGCTACATATTAAGAAAGCCATGAAATTACGAATTATGTCAAAATTTGAAGGACAATTAGTGTATGTGTGGTTGTTTACTTGACTTACTGTTGATGATATGGCCAGAGAAATGATTCTGCATGGGACGTATTTTCAAAGAGACGGACGACCGTGTTAATGGCCCAGTCCCATAGGTCCTTACCATGTATTGTTGTGCCATTTGCTAATTCAGGATCTATGAAACACACACTCTCCCTTTTTCTTCTCTGCGTGTTCAATCCCTTGAGAGGAATAAAATGTAGTTAGCTGTTTATCATTTACAGCCTTGTATGGAGAAGTTGATCAGAGTTTGCTAAGTACTTACAAAATCAGGCATCTAACAAGAGTGGCATCAAGCATGTTGAAGTTGAAGAAGAGATGTAAGTCCTCGAGACTCACATCGATGGAACCAGCATCGTGTCGGAAATGATCTCTGTTGTAGTGGACTAGCAAACCATGATGACCTGCTGACATTAGATCCATGCAATATTCAAGTAACTTGTGGCAACTGGATCTGCACTCATCAAAGTATTCGCCAACAAGAAATGGCTGGCCATGGACGGAAAAGCGTGCTTGAAGTACGTCTTGTTTACTTTTTGCAAGCAACAAACGTACTTCTTCATCATCCATGGCGTCAGAAATAATATTACTCGCCGATTCGAACAAGCTGTTGTTAATTTGGTTCTGGGCGATGAGTGCTTTAAGTAAGAGGCAATCATTCTCTTTCCTCTTCAATTTCCCGCCGCGCTTCCTCATGGATGTGGTTGTAGCCTTTTTGGCCACTTCCTTCTTGGTACTTGAAGCATTTCTGGTAGAACGTCTGGTTGCCTGCAAGGTAGATTGCCGAGCAGATGGTGAAACTTGGACGGAGGTCTTAGCAGACCATTTATCTATGCCGGACCGCTGAGCTGGCGGTGCTGCTGTGACGGACTACTGGGTTGTAGGAGCAGAGGCATCAGACTGTTGACCATGCGTTGAAGTTATGTCGGGTTTCTGCGCAGGTGGTGCCAACTTGTCGGTGTGCTGAGGAGGCCGTGCCAACGCGTTGGTTTGCTGAGCAGGAAGTGCTGACGCATTGGTATGTTGATCACGCGACTGCGGACCGACGAACTGATGAGCAGTTGGTTCTAGACCTACAAACTGCTTAGCATGCGGTTCCGAAGCATCAGACTGCTTAGCAGTCTGTTCCACCAGGTTGGTCTACTGAGCATGTGCTGCAGCTTGGTCTCCCCCTGCTGCTTCAGCGGCCGGCATCTGAACCGGTGGTGCATCTTCAGCAATTGTAGGCCTTGCCACTGGCTGCTTTGGGCGTAGGATGACATGGCATGTACGCCACAAAGTCGGTCCGGCTGATCACAGGTTGATGCATCAACCCGCGAGAGCTGCTGTGGCAAGGAGAGCGTCACCGTTTGAGGGGCGACATTGGTTGCTCTTGGCGGGGCTTCAGGGATCTCATCGATGAACTCGATTTCCTTTCGTGGCCACTGGATGTGATGTAACAGTGTTTCTCCCAAGGTCCTTTGCTCATCGAAGTCTCCTAGGACATTCTTCAGCGTAAATTCATTGAATCCAGGCTTTACTTTAGTCATGTAGCACTTCACACAACCCGGCTTCAATGGCACATTGTCCAAGAAGAGGCCATCTTCCAAGAAGGGTGGGCAAACCCAGGCTGTTGAACATTTTAATGTACCTTCATAATGTGTAAGCACACCCTTCAGTCTGTCTTTCATTCCAGATAGATCAGATATAGCATCTCACAAGCAGCTGCAGTCTCAGTGTCGCTGGGGTCAGCTGATGCACATCTACTCTTGTGCAGTGTTGTCGCGCAATAAGCACCATCCTCCATGCCTGCCTCCCCTCCCATCTGCTGGCTATCTGTCAGTGTTAGAGTCTTCTGCATCATCATTGACTCCTTAACATCCTTTCGAACAGCCGAATAAATCTCCTTCTTCAACCTTTCATACAATGCATTCTACTTCATTTCACTCCTCGCTTTTTTTCATGCTGAGCCTCTCTTCTTTCCTGAGTGTGAAAGCCCTCTTGTGCGGGACATTAACACCTATACCCCTTGCACGTCCAGGGGCTCTTTTGTTTCCAGAGCAATGGACAGAATGTCACATGACCCTGAGTTCCCGTAGAACCTTCCAGGGATCTTGGAAGCCTCTAACATCACTTGATACAGTTCGGCGTCACGTGAATTTTCAAAGTAATAAGTTTCATCATCATGCCTCTTTGCACGTGCCCACAAGTAGTCTCTGGCGCGTTCGCCCTTGATTTCACTAAAGGCCGGATTCCTACCCGCCGCTACTGCTTCTCTGTCCTCCCGTTCCCATATCAGTTTCATGTCGTAGTATCCTGCCACACCCATACAGTGGGGGTGTATGCTCTTCTTCTGAAGTTTCGATTGCTTGAAACTCTTCTCAGCAAACTCTTTAGTTGCCTTGACCCTTTTGAATTCTGCCCAGTCTGCCTTTGTAATTTGGGGGTATGCGGGGATTGGGTCCATGTCTACACTCAAGTACTTCTTGTACAGCACGTGCTTCCAGTTTCTCCAAGCATCACTAGCCTTCTTCAGTGCAGCGTGTTCCACCTGCATTCTCCACTGCTCTGGAACGTTGAAGTGATCCGTGATCTCCCGGACTATCATTCGCCGTGTTTATGTGTCAGCCTTCCGAAACCCCGGCAGATTAATGTTGAGACTTGCCCACACTCCTGAACCTCATGCGTGCTTTATCAGGTTTAGTTGGAGCCCAAGACTAAATCAATCTCGGTTACTTCATATACACCTTTAGGCTGGTGTGTGGGCTTCCTTGGAGCGTTCCTCCGTGTCTTCACCAGAAGGGTAATTTTTGCAGCTCTATCTCGTTCAAGATTACTTGATCCCTCACAATCTGCTGAAGACCTAGGGTTGTCTGAATCAGATGAAGATACATCGCCTGAAGCATGAGTGTTGTCGCTGCTACTCGGCATCTACAGAGAACACATGAGAAACTCGGGAAAGGAGGATAAGCATAAAACTAGCAACTTGGTATCAAGCTTTCTAAACATGCCATGCAATAATTTAGAAAATGTACGGCTAATTTGTTAAGTTTGCGTGACTCGGGCGCCCTCGATCTGTAAATAGGCAGTAACTTATTGGAACAAATACAGCTTATATGTAGTAAGGAAGGTAGATAATGAACATATATACGCTCTCCGTTATTTTATAGCCAATTTGAGAACATACGGAACGAAATTGGAAGAGGGATTGCAAGGAAATATGCCTCACCGTGATGGAGAGCAGTAACTAACAGGCTTCTTAATGCAAACCCGACCGAACCACAGGAGAGGCGAGGGTTATTGCACCAATATGCTCGAGGGTGGCTGGCGAGCAAACGAAGACGGCGAGGCACAGGCCGCCGCGTGCTGGGAACGACAGTGGAGGTAGGCTTGATGTCGAAGAGCGGGCACACAACCGGGGTGAGCACGGCGGCGCCTGAGAGGGTTCTGTTGTGGATCTAGGGGAGGGGGGAGCTGGCGATGGAGATTGGGTGGACTAGTTGAGTGAAACGCGGGTGGACGATGGGGAGTGTTGGGGACTCCGGGTGTTGGCGGCCTAGGTGAAAAGGTGAAAATATCCCAGGTCGCCGCGCGCGCGGAAAGGCCTATGCAAATGGTTGCCTCTAAGTGCTCGTGTGCACAAACAGAATAATTTCGTTTGAAATGAAGACGTACTAATTTTGAAATGAAGACGTGAGTTCATCGTTTCGCCTCTAAATTTTTCCCATGTAACGTAATCACAATTATACCATGGGTTTGATTTGCTGGCGCATTTCAGGTCTCGTGAGCTATATGTAAGACATTTTTTGGCATTTATCGTGCATTTTGGCATATAAATCCATTCCTAGCCAGACTGTATTTCCTGTCGAATGGGATGAGGATTGCCGTTCGATCTGGGAGCATCCAACGGTGCAGACGTACGATCCGTCGGGTTTGGGTTCTGGCATATCAGAACGCATGACTCAGATCGCGTGCGCAACAAAGGGGGGGCATCGGCCACGGTTTGGTAGGCACACGGCGTTCGTGTGTGAACCGTGTGCTGAAATGCTGAGGCCGGTCTTTTTGCGTACTCACTTGACTGATATCTTTAAAATGCCTCCTTATGCAAAGTACATGAAAGACATCATCACCAATAAGAGAAAAATACCAGAATCTGAAATCTCCACCATGCTTGCTAATTATACTTTTAAAGATGGAGTACCTAAAAACTTGGAGATCCTGGAATAACAACTATACCTTGCTCCATGAAAAAAAAATATGTGAAAACTGCTTTATCTGATTTGGGAGCTGGTGTTAGAGTTACGCCTTTCTCTTTATATAAAATACTTGATTTGAATAAACTCACACCTACTGAAATATCTTTGCAAATGGCTGACAAATCAACTGCCATACCTATCGGTATATGCGAGGATGTGCCCGTTGTTGTTGCTAATGTTACTATTTTTACTGACTTTGTTATACTTGAGATGCCCGAGGATGATAATATGTCGATTATCCTTGGTAGACCCTTCTTGAATACTGCAGGGGCTGTTATTGATTGCAATAAAAGCAAGGTCACTTTTCATATCAATGGTAATGAGCATTCGGTGCACTTTACGAAAAAACAATTCCAAGTGAATGGTATTAATGTTATTGAAAAATCTCCGACACTCACTATTGGAAGTTTTCAACTACCTCTACCTACTGCCAAAAAGAAATATGAAATACTTATTGTTGGGGATATTCATATCCCCGCTGAGGTAACTTAGTGATTTACGAAAGTTCTTCGGTTTCATGCTAATCGAAAGTGGTTGTTAATAAGACGTGATAACCCTTATTAATGGATCATTTTTTAGAGGTATTAAGTTGATAAATTTAGTAGCCACTACCTTCTGTCCCTACCTTTTGTTTTCTATTCTTATTAGTTAAATAAAATAAAATACCTTGCCTTGTCTGGTTTCTGAGTTTTCAGTGCAATAAAAAAATGACCCAAAAATTAAAGTGTCCAGAATGCTCTGAAATTTTGGTACGATTTTTTTCTGATTATTTAAGAATTTTTTTGGTGCAAATAACATCGGAGGGAGGTGCACCAGGTGGGCACAACCCATATGGGCGCGCCTGGACCCCCAGGCGCGCCCTGGTGGGTTGTGGTCCCCACGTGGGCCCCCTCACTTATCTCTTCTTCCTATTTCGTGTTCTTGCTCTCAAACCTGCGGATTTCGATCTCTTTGCTCGAAGCTCCATTTCCAAAACCGTTTCGGGGGATTGCTGCTTGGTATGTGACTCCTCCGTATGTCCAATTAGTTTTTGCTTTAGTGGTTTATATTTAGAGCAATTAACTACTCTTGGTGTTGCTATAGATGAGCTTGCATGTTGAATTATTAGAGTTCTAAGTAGTTTGAATGCTTGTTATGGCCTCTATGCAACCCTATGAGTAGTTATTACCAATCTTATGAAGTTTTGTTGACAATTTTTTGTGGACTAAAAATTTCAAAAAATTTGTTCATAGGAAAAACATGAGTATCTTTAGGAAGTTTGCTTCCAAGAAAAACTCCAAGCGAGTGATTGGGGAGTCATTTGACAGTGATCTTTGTACCCGGAGAATGGCGGAGCTACGGCCGTGCAAATGGCTGTATGACCCGTTCATGGAAGGGGTCGGAACCCTTCAGGAGTTTACACAATATGCTTCTAATGCCAGCCTCACCGACTTCATCGCAGCTGAATGTGAACAGTATCATCTCCTCACAAATTCCTTTGTGTAAAGTTTTCGATTCTTACCTAGGAATAATCCCCCTAAGGTCCAGTTTAATTTATATGTTGAGCCCCATCAGATACCATTGACTGAATTTTGTAACATATGCTTGCTTCCTTCTGATGGTGGTTTAGGCGAGCCTAGGCCAGCGAAGTTTGATGGTTTTTACCGTACTCTGACAGTGGGGGATGAGAGAGGGGTATCGAGTATCACTGCCACTAGCTTACACTTTCCGGTTGTACATTATTTTGCTCTTTTCATTGCAAAGTGTTTGCTTGCTAGAGAGAAAGTAGGTGCACTCAGTGCTCCAGACTTTGTTGTTTTACGTCGTGCACTTCACGACGACAACACCTATAACTTGGGAGCTATTGTGGCATGTCGCCTCCACATTAACGGATCCAAGGGAAACTACATGGTGGGATCTATGCTACTCGCTTGGTGACCCACTTTAACGTACATATACGCCTGCATGATTATCCTTTACCTAAGGTTTATTTAGATCGTCGGGCTAGGAACACCACCAGTTTATTGCTGTTGTTTACCCCAACATTCATATTCCTTATAACCTGGTTTTTAGTGAGAACACTCGTGATATTATCCCATTGCCTGCACCTACTTTGTTTGATCCTATTGCCAGGGCGGATACAAGATTTTGCCTGACGACATCATCGCCTACCGAAACAACTTAGTTGTAGTGCAGGAGGAGCCTCAGGAGTGGGACCCTCAGGTACTTGTTCCCCAGCACTTTAACATAGGACCCCATGGCTTCTTCGAGTGGTGATTACCAAGCTAGGCCAAAAGCCAAAGCTTGGGGGAGTACATATTTCCACCGACATTACATTCATGTTCACACATTTCTTTCCAGTTGTCGGTGTCCACACTTTTTCATTGTATTATCCATGCCAAATTTATTTTCTCGCTTTCTTCTTGTGCGTTCAAAAAACTCTGAGAAAATAAAAAAATATTTCTTGCTTATTTTTTATTTTTCTTCCTAGTTTAAATTGTTGTAGCACTAAAAACAAAACCCAAAAAGATTTACTTCTTCTTCTTTTAATTTTTGGGAGCTTTCCCATGTAAATAGTTTTTCTTGTTTTTTCTTTTCCCTTTTATTCGCTTGTTCAAGAAAACCAAAAACTCCAAAAATATTTCAGCTTGTTTCTTTGAATTTCTTTTCCTTTTTATTGAGTCATACCAAGGAGAAGACCATGATAAAAATGTTGAGTGGCTTTCGTTTGCATAATTTTTGATCTAACAAAAAGCCCATTTTACTTCGTCTTCTCCTGTTGAATGAATTGTTTGCAGATTCCAGCTTAGTCCACGGCACTCTTGCACTATTATTATTTTTCATATCATTCGGTCGTGCAAGTAAAAGGCAATAATGACGATATTTGGTGAACTGGCCGTGGCAGAGAGAAACGGGTATGGACTCGACTTGTTCTGTTTATGTAAATATGTTTAACAGAGTATCCATGATTTAGCTCATTATGATTAAAGATGTCTGCAATGACAATTAGATATTATAGTTTCTCATGCCATGCATAAGTAGCTAGGAGTGGATAATGATTTATCCTAGATATCAACATTGCGTTAAAATAATTGTGATGTAGTATGATGATATGGTATCCTCCTCTGAATGTTTCAAGTGGCTTGACTTGGCACATGTTCATGCATGTAGTTGAATCAAAACCAACATAGCCTCTATGATATTGGTCGGACTCGGGGCTCCGCAGACCAAAGATATATTCGAACTCTGGGGTGCGTGCGAAGAACTCAACCTCCCCTGTCTGCCTACTCGTCGATCGCATGGCCTAGCTCGATGAACTGGAAGGAAATGGAACAAGGCAGTTTACCCAGGTTTGGTCCACCTTGCAATGTAATACTCTACTCCTGCTTTGTGGTGGATTAGCCTCGAGGTGGGCTAAGAATGAACTAGTACAGTGGAGGAACAACCTCAGGAGGTGTGTTCTTGTGGGTGTGAGGGTGAGGATAGTCCGAATGATCCCTCCCTCTATGGTGGTGGCTAGGCTATATTTATAGTGGCCTTGGTCCTCTTCCGCAAAATGAAGGCGGGAAGGGATCCCACAACGGCTAAATTTCAAGGGAGACAACTAGTACATCTTATCCTAATGAAATGTGGTCTTCGCCTACAAAGCTTCTCGCCGTGGCGCCATGGTGGGCTCATCGATGACCTCCGTCCTGTCGTCCTGGCGATCCTCGTCTTGTTTTTTTTTTTGAGGAAATGACAGTAGGAGAGGCTCCTACTGTTTTTGTATATAAATATACAGGGGTGTTACAAGTGTGTTACATATGGCATTGCAACTACATGTTCACTTCATCCCATGATCCCCTGATGGGCCTCGAACCCCTCGTTGGTTACCCCAAGTGGAAGGTGTAAGATGCAGTAAGTAGAAGTGTTTTCCCTTAGCAAAGATGCCAAGGATCGAATCCCCAGAGACTCCTAGGTTCAACAGGTAGGTGTCAACTGCTAACGGCGCAATTAGCAATCAACGTGGACCTGCACACAGATACAAATAACTTTGCTCCCAACGAGTACAGAGAGGTTGTCAATTTCTCCGGCCTTGTAGTTCACAAAGGGTTAAAAGCAATATGATAGTAGTGATAGATAGTGTTTTGCAATAGTAAACAAAATAGCGAAAAGTAAATAGTGTATGTGATCAATGATGGTAATATGGACCGGAGTCTCATGATGTTCACTAGTGATGTCTTTCTCCCAAAAGACGATAAAATAGCTATGTGAGGTAAACAAATTACAGCTGGGCAATTGACAGGACCACGAACGCAAACCAATGCTGACTACATTGCAAGAAAGGTTGAGGTTCAAAGCATGGGCGGTACGCCAAAGTAAGTAGACCGAAATCCATCGATATCTACTACTAATCATCCACCTTGAGATATCTATCCAGAACATCTCGCTGGTATTAAGTTGCGAGTCCCACCCATAGTGTAAACTCAATGCAACAGACAACTGCATTAAAAGAACTTTGCGTAAAGTAAACAATCCTTGCACCCGCGGGCACAAGCACCGTTGTTTTCCCCCTTGTGGCAACAGCACATCCCCTAGACTCATGTTTCTGTCACTCAAGCTAGTCATCAAGGGGCATGAACCCACAATCGAGCATAACGTTCCCTCTTGGAGTCACTACCTATTACTCGGCCAAAGCAATAAATAACAACGGAGAACATGCAAGAATTACTTATGAACTAAAATATAAAAGAGGTAGATCAAATATATTACTCAAGATCAATCTGAACATAATCTCATAATCCACCGGATCCCAGCAAACTCAACATAGCAACAACATAAGGATTACATAGGTGCCTCGATCATGTAGGGCAGCTCACGAGGACTAATTAGTGAAGCAAAAGAACGTGAGGAGGACATCACATAGCTACTGGTCATGGACTCATGGTCCAAGGGAGACTACTCACGAGTCATCCGGGAGGCGTCCATGGTGGTGGAGAAGCTCCCGGTGGTGATCCTCCCCTCCGGCAGGGTGCCGGGAATAGTTCTCCTGGTGCTCCCAATCTTGGAAGCGGCGGCGGCGGCAGAACAGAGATGGGATCGCGAAAAGAAGTCATGTTCTGAGGGTTACGGGGAACCCTTTAAATATATGCCAAAGTAGGGCACCGGGGGAGCCTCGGGGGGCCCAGGCGCCCCCCCCGGCGCGGCCCAGGGGGGGTGCGCCCACAGGGCGCCTGGAGCCCCTGTGCCCCCCCCCCCAGGCTGCCCTTCGGACGCAGTGTTGTTTCCGTATCGCTGATTTTTTATATAATTTTTCTGGATTTTTCTGGGCAGTTCTCGAAACGTGAAAACCTGAAATACAAAAACAGCCGAAAACAGAAACTGGCACTGGGGTGCACTGGATTAGTAAGTTAGTCCAAATATGATCAAAAGTGTATGGAAGTGTATGAATATCATAGCAATATCACCCAAAAGTGGCATGGAGCAAGCAGAAATTATAGATACGTTTTGGACGTATCAACATCCCCAAGCTTAATTCCTGCTCGTCCTCGAGTAGGTAAATGATAACAAGAATAATTTCTGTGGTGACATGCTATTAACCATATAGGACTTTCTCATAGTCATATGACAAAAGCTTACTGAGACAATGATTCTAAAGTAACTAAGTTGTCTCAAGAGAAAATCACAAATGACTGAAAGTTTTACAACATGAAACTGAAACATCAAAAAGATTTGCAATGAACATGATGTGCAAATATGATCAAGTGATATCTAGCTTGCCCCCTTTAGTGATGCAAAACATAAATGCAAGGGCACCTTCAAGGTTTAAGTGATGACTAGATACAATCATTTCAGAATAACCGATATCACAATCATGCAAAAGACAATGCTACTTTGGGACAATGCACATTACACTCAGAATGACAATCATGCTCTCAGTAGTTGGTGCTTGAAGCGCTGGAGCTTTTTATTTTCAAACATGGAAGCAATTGTGTCAACGGTAGTTGTCGTGGAATTAACACGGCAGATGTCCAGGTTAGCGGACTTGATGATGGAACCATCGCACGGGTTAGCTTGAAAGGGTTCATGGCACACAAAGGACACAAAGGATTTTATACTAGTTCGGCCCCTTCAAGAAGGTAAAAGCCTACGTCTAGTTGGTTTGGTATTGCTTGGGCGTCGGTTTACAGGGAGCGGAATCGCTTGCCTGCTTCTCGACGGATCGATTGTTGCTTGTCCTGAACCGGTACCGGGTCGTCCCTTTATATAGAGGTGACGCCTGGTCCGGTTTACAGAGTCCCGAGGCCGGCTCATAATCGTGTCCGCCTCGGTCTCTGCCCTTTCTTTCTTATCTCTCAAGTTACATCTCTTTGGCGGTTTACAAACCGTATTTCTATACATGGGCCTTGAAATCTCATGGCCGTAATCTCTACTAAAAATAATAAACCAAGTACGATATAACTAAACCGGTTTACAATATCCGGTTTATACCTTTTAACCATATCCCTGACATTAGGCCCCAGAATGATTTGAACTTGTTCATATCAGTCTCCGTCGTCTCTTGTAATTTTCTTCTGTCTTCATCTTTTGTAAACCGGCTCTGACGTCATCCTCCAAAAACATTAAAGTCTGATAATGACATCATCTCCGCATTTAACGCTGCGAGCTGTACTGTAGTTTGTTTTTAATGGTTATCCCGAGAATCGAGGCGTTTAAAGGATCTTTATCCGATTTTGCTCCCTTGATTACCGCACCTGTCGCTTCGCGTCTGCCTCTCTGCCTATAAATAATACCGCCCCTCCTCATTCTTCCTTCTCGCGTCTTCTTCCTCCTTCCGCTTCCTGACCCGCAAGAACTCCATTAGATCCCGAGCTCGGAGCGCCGCCATCGTCTCGTCGGATCAAGAGCTCCTCAGGCCGCTGCATCAACCTGACTCGTACAGATTCTCTCCGCCACCGATTCCCGCTGTCCCTGGTATGTTTATTCTCCTCATTGTAGATCTGTATCCGCCATTGCCTTGCTGGTGTTCTTCCGCCATTAGGGCTTCTGATGAAGCTTCGTCTCTTCGTAGATATCTTTCTCATAGAAATTTTGTAACCTTTAAACCCTAGTCCGTAGGTCTCCCGCTTAGCATCAGATTAGATCTTCGTCATAGTGACTCTATAGTTTTATCCGTTCCGCCATTAGAGTTCTCTGCAAGCTTCATAATGTTCTTTCTCTGAAACCTGCAACTCCGTAGTATCTTTACCTTTCCGATCTTCTTCCATTTCTATTCTGCTGTAGATGCGTCAGGTCTTTTAGATCTTGCCGTTTTTATTTCTGCTGTTGCCTGCTTTAGGTCTCGTTTTTTATGCACATCATGTAAGCTCGTCTGCTCTGAATTGGACCTCTGTAGATTTCCCGTGTAATTTTCGTTTCTTTATCTCAGTATGCTCAGATCTATTCCTCCTTAGCAATGCGTTGAAAACCTGTTTTTCTCTTCGATAGATCCGCTAAGTATGCTCCGGTTTAAATCGTCAT
This sequence comes from Secale cereale, assembly GCA_902687465.1. Classification (NCBI taxonomy): domain Eukaryota; kingdom Viridiplantae; phylum Streptophyta; class Magnoliopsida; order Poales; family Poaceae; genus Secale; species Secale cereale. The sequence continues at coordinate 324,338,916 of LR738709.1, forward strand.
GTCATAAACCGGAGACGATGTAGACTGATGCAAGGACTTAACTATTCCTCTTCAACTGCCATTTTAAACCGGAAATGATATAACTTGTATTATGATTGCCGGTTTAACCATGCCAGCTAGTTCTCTATTCTCTCCGCTGCACAATATGTATAAGTCCCGGATCATTTGTATGTTCATAATCCGGTTTATGTACTTTCTTTTCTTCAGCAGTTTGCTCAAATGGCTAAGCAGTATGTTTCGTGCGATTGGGTCCGCTCTGTCGTAACTGAGGAAGACTTAGTCAAATTGTCGAGCATCGGCACCTTAGGGCCTCGGGCCGAGCTAAAATGGCGTGCCCCGGGTAACGAGTGCCCTCCCACTCCTAGATCCGGGGAAGTTATCGTATTTCTGGACCATATCTCCAGAGGTTTCTCTCCCCCCGGTTCAAAATTTTTCCGGGACGTTCTTGCTACCTTCCAGTTGCACCCGCAGGACATCGGACCAAATTCGGTTTCCAACATTTGCGATTTCCAAGTGTTTTCTGAAGCCTATCTGCAAGAAGAACCGTCAGTTGATTTATTCCGGGATTTCTTCCATGCAAACCGGCGTACTGAGTTCACCAGCGGGCCTCACCAAGAGCTTGGCGGGATTAGCATTCAGAAAAGGAGGGATGCAGTTTTTCCTCACGCCTCCTTGCACACTCATCCTAAGGACTGGAACAAGTCCTGGTTTTACTGTGTAGACACATCTCCTGAAGGTGAAAACCCTTTGCCGGGTTATCGTGAAACTCGTATCCCGGCAAATCACCCCTTGCCACAACGATTAAGTGCTGCTGAACGGATCCAGTTTTCTGCGCAGCTCTCCAAGCTGAGAGCTTTCATGGCCAATGGCCTGATCGTTACTGATTTCCTTCGCTGCTGGTTATCATGGAGTATCCTTCCCTTAAGCCGGCGCCCTGATTTGATGTGCAATTATTCCGGTAAATCGGATGATCCTCAGAGGTTTTCTAAGGAGAAGCTGTCTGAATCGGAAGTAATTGAATCGGCCAAGAAAATTGTCAATCCTGCTCTAACAGACTGCACTAGAGTTGGCTTGGCCCCATACTTCAAGAAGAATAAGCTGCCTGAGGTGAGTGTCTTTAACTTGTACTTTATAAACCGTCCTCTTTGAACCGTCTTTTACTTGCTTTTGCTTTTTCCATTTAGGCTGATGACCCTTTCTGGAGGAGAAAACCTCAGGAAAAACCTGCAAGGCAAGCTCGCCGAAAAACTCCTGCAAACAAGAAAAGGAAAGCAGCCGTTGATGCCGGTTCTCCTTCTGAGGAGGATGATCCGGACTCCGAGGTACGCCTTACTCCGGTTTACATTTTGCTTGTATATACCTGTTCACATATCTAATGATACCCTTTCACAGGATCCACTTGAAGGTGATAACCCGGCGGAGATTGAGGTAACCCTTATTTCTTCCGATTCAGAACCCCCCCCCTCAAAAGAGCCGTCGGACTGTTAGAAAGTATCAATTTTCTCATCCTTATGCTAAGTTGGATCCCAATTTTACTTTGAAGAAACAACAGCACGAAGCTTTGCGCCGGACCACTCGCCATAGCGGCTTGGCAGTGGAGTCCTCTGGAATTTCGTTAACTCCGGCTCGAAAACGCCGCGCTGAGGTGATGCTCTCTCCAACTCTTCTTCACCCCAAGGCCGGTCTAACCAGAAAACCACTTAAACCGACTGATCCTGATTATCAGGAAACTCCACTGTCTTCTTCTGGCGAATCAACCGCTACACAGCTTCCACCTTTGAAGACCGTCCCGGGGTAATTCTCTTTACTTCTTCCGGTTCATGATACCCCCTTCCATTATAATGTTAACTTATTTTTGCTTGTTTTTCCAGCAAACCGAAACCCAGCAAAAGGGCCAAGGCTAAAACGCCTGTTACTGATCCTTCTACTGATGAACCGGCGATTGATCCGTCTATCGCCGTTCCTCCTGAAGGTACTCCAGCTGCTCCGGTTGACGAACCCGCTCTTGACACACCTGCTGCTGAAGACCTCCAAGACCCACCAAGCCCGGCCCGGGTTTACTCTCCTCAAGTTAACCCGGCGTCTCCTAAACCGGCTCAAACTGAAGCTTCTCCTCCCAATGCACCCACTTCCCCTAATGTCGTGGTTACTGGTTCTGCTTATGTTGCGCCAGCCGAACCCACCGTTTTAGCAAAACATACAGCTAAAGCGGAAAAGGTGACTCAGGAGAAGGGGAAGTGGAGTACTGATATCTCCAGTCTCTCAAGTATGAGTGCTCAGGACATCTATTCCGGATATCTGAACCGGCTCCATAGTAGCCGGGATTATGAAGCCAGCCTAGTAAACCTGATGAGGGAAAAATATGAAGTAAGTTTTCCTCTTCTGACTTTGTCTTTTTTCAACGCCTCTTTATCTTATAACAGCCCCCAAGTTCCGGTTTATCTGCTTTCTTGAAGGTAAGCCGGAACTTTGTAGTTTTGAACTGCTGATCCATACATTAGCCCCCAAGTATCGAGTAGATAACTTGGTTATGTAGTTGATACTTGTAATTTCAAAAAATTGTTTCTGATGCATCGCTTCAACTTCCATTAGCCCCCAAGTGTCAAGTATACAACTTGGTTGTGTGCTTGAGACTTGTATTCTCAATTTGTCCTTGCTGTCTTACTTCAACTGCCATTAGCCCCCAAGTGTCAAGTAGACAACTTGGTTGTGTGCTTGAGACTTTGTAATTTCTAACCTTTGTTTTTGTACTTTTGTTTACAGGCTGAGCTAAACCGGAATGCTGTAGAAATCAGTGAACTTCGAAGCCGGCTTATAGAGACAGAGTCAGCCGCTTCAAAGGCGAAGAAAGAACTTCAAGTAAGTTTAAAGACTGCTGAAGATTTAAAGAAGTTCTTTGATGAGGAACGGACTACTTTTGAAGTCTAGAAGAAGGATCTTGAAAAACGCGTTCAGGATGCTGAAGGAGCACTTAACCCGGTTACTGAAGAATTGACCGGGTTAAAATGTCAAATTGATTTGATGACTTCTGCTATCTTTGGTAAGCATAACCTGAACTCTTGTCTGTTATCTTTGTAACCTATGACCTGTACCGGTTTAACTTTCATTGTTGTATGTAGGACGCCGTGTCTCCCATCTTGGGGATGATGTACGGAAGAAACTGAAGGCTTGCTATACCTTGGTTGAACAATTATACTCTGGAGCACAAAGGATTATCAGCGCTACTTCCTTTGGTAAACCGGCTCCTTCAACCATCAAGGCTACTTTGAACAGTTTGTCGATTCTGCCAACTCGTCTTGAAGAGGTGAAGAAATCGGCTGCTCGAGGAGGTGCTCTTCTGGCCCTTACAAGGGCTAAAGCTTGGGTTCCAGATATTGATCCGGCAGAAGTGTTAATCGGGTTTCCTGACACCAAGGAAGACGGTTCAGCATTTGATGAGAAGGGTCTGTACGCTCTGACAAAGGAAATGCGTCCACTTGCTAGCAAGATTGCGGTGGAAGCTGACTTGTCTCGATACCATCCAGCATATGACCTGCAAAACGAGCGTGTGGAACGACCGGTTTACGATGTTGCAAACTTAACTCCGCCGGTTCGTCCTCACACTTTTGCTCCTGATATTGATCCTGCTGAGTTGATCAACGATGAAGTATATTTCCGTGCCTTGGCCAAGATTGATTGGCGTGCACCAGATTTCCCGCCGCTTCACGAGGAGGAAGATGTTCCGGAACGAGATGGTGGCCAATCATCCCGGCAAGGAGAAGCGGAATCTTGAATGTTACTGCTGTAATCATAATTGTTATTCCGTAAACAATGCTTCCAACTATTTGGCTTTTATGCCTTGTAATAGGTTTAGCTGAAACTTAATGCACTGTGATCCGGCTTTTGGTCTTTATAAAGTACTCGTTCGCTGACTTGTTGATTGATGCGGATTCCTTGCTCTGTCCATAAAAAAAGATGAAAAATATGTCCTAGTGGTTTTACCACTGGACGGATTAACTTGTTCTCTTAGTATAACTAATAAGCATATCTTTAACAAATAACTGTGATACCTGAATTGCATGTAGCCAAAATACCTTAAACCGGCAGGAGGTTTAAAATTACTTTAATCAATCTTCATCAATTCTAATAAACCCTTGAAACTCTTCAGCTCAACTTGTCCATAAATCTTTCTCTTCTCGGTTCAACAATTTGTAACTTGTATCTGATTGTGTGCTGCCAATTGTCAGCTCATCATGAAGTCGAGCCGGGTTATGATGCACGCCGGTTTAACTCTCGCTGGTGTTCATGACCCAGACTTATAACACTAGATAAACGGTCAACTTCTAGAGCTGTTCCCCTTTGTTAAAAAGGTTATGAAACACAAAAAGCATCAAAAAACACATAATTATTGTAAATCAAACTATGCAATCGAGGCTTTTTCAAAGAGCTGCTAGGCTCAACACAAAGTTTAGCCATTCATGGGGATGTGGGCGAACCCGACTGTCCCCAGGGGCCGGGTCATCATTTGAACGTGGGCGTACCAACTGTTCAGGGAGCCCAAAAATTCATAACATAGCCATTCAAGGGGGTGTGGGCGAACCCACTGTCCCCAGGGGCCGGGCCATCATTTGAACGTGGGCGTCCCCACTGTTCAGGGAACCCAAATATTCGTAACATAGCCATTCAAGGGGGTGTGGGCGAACCCACTGTCCCCAGGGGCCGGGCCATCATTTGAATGTGGGCGTACCCACTGTTCAGGGAACCCAAATATTTGTAACATAGCCATTCAAGGGGGTGTGGGCGAACCACTGTCCCCAGGGGCTTCTGACGTTCC
>LR738709.1:324343738-324429736 GCA_902687465.1 Secale cereale
TAACATAGCCATTCAAGGGGGTGTGGGCGAACCCACTGTCCCCAGGGGCCGGGCCATCATTTGAATGTGGGCGTACCCACTGTTCAGGGAACCCAAATATTTGTAACATAGCCATCCAAGGGGGTGTGGGCGAACCCACTGTCCCCAGGGGCCGGGCCATCATTTGAATGTGGGCGTACCCACTGTTCAGGGAACCCAAATATTTGTAACATAGCCATTCAAGGGGGTGTGGGCGAACCACTGTCCCCAGGGGCTTCTGACGTTCCTCCTGACTCTGCAGGTTTTTCTTTTTATGGGGTTTTTCTTTTCTTGAACCGGATATAATCTCTTGCTCCTGTGATTTCTACCACTCCTTCACACACCCTGTAAAGATTAGTTTCTAAAAACCAGCTAACATTGAAATATGATTCTTTGATAACAAACTGATATGAATACTTGCTGCCAATTTTATGTATGTGGAAAGAAGGCTGAGCCCCCGGTTTACCGAGGGTGCCGGTTTATTCATTATTCATAATATATACATAGGATACATGGGAGCCTATGGCTCAAGTGTAATATGGTCGTAGATGAGCAATGTTCCATGGCCTTTTCGTTTCCTCTTCTGATGTCCGTGAATCTTTGTGCTCTCGAATGTCCACCAAATAGTACGACCCGTTGTGTAAATTTTTGCTGATCACAAAGGGCCCTTCCCATGGCGGGGATAGTTTATGCATATCTGTTTGATCTTGGATAAGCCGGAGTACCAAGTCACCCTCCTGGAATGTCCGGGTTCTAATCCGGCGACTGTGATATCTGCGCAGATCTTGTTGATAAATCGCCGACCGTGCCGCAGCTATGTCACGCTCTTCATCCAAACGATCCAAACCGTCTTGTCTTGACTCCTCATTGATGGCTTCTACATAGGCCGCCACCCTTGGTGAATCGTGGCGTATGTCACTTGGGAGAACTGCTTCTGCACCATAAACCATGAAAAAAGGTGTATAACCTGTAGACCGGTTGGGTGTAGTGTTGATGCTCCAAAGGACAGATGGTAATTCCTCGACCCAACAACCTGGGGTTCTCTGCAAAGGTGTCATAAGCCGGGGCTTGATTCCACGCAAAATCTCCTGATTTGCCCTTTCTGCTTGACCATTGGATTGGGGGTGAGCCACAGAAGATACGTCCAAACGAATATGCTCTCGTTGACAGAATTCTTCCATCTCACCCTGAGATAAATTGGTGCCGTTATCTGTGATGATGCTGTGTGGGAAACCAAACCGGAATATTACTTTTTTGATGAACTTAACCGCCGTTGCCGCATCACACTTGCTTATAGGTTCCGCTTCAACCCACTTTGTAAACTTGTCCACTGCCACTAGTAGATGAGTTTTCTGATCTTGGGATCTCTTGAAAGGACCAACCATGTCAAGCCCCCAAGTTGCAAAAGGCCAAGTTATTGGTATCATCCGGAGTTCTTGTGCCGGAACAAGGGCACGTCTTGAGAATTTCTGACAAGCATCACACTTGCGGACCAGGTCTGCCGCATCCGCATGCGCGGTTAACCAATAAAAGCCATGTCGGAAAGCTTTAGCCACCAGAGATTTTGACCCGGCATGATGACCACAATCCCCTTCATGAATCTCCCTTAGAATCTCACGGCCTTCCTCAGCTGAGACACACCGTTGAAATACTCCAGAGGTGCTACGATGGTGTAGCTCCCCGTTGGCAATTGTCATAGATTTGGAACGCCGGATTATCTGCCGTGCTTCATCTTCGTCCTCTGGTAATTCTCCTCGGCTTAAATATACCAAATAAGGTAACGTCCAATCCGGAATAACATGAGCTGCCGCAACCAGCTGTGCCTCTGGGTCCGGAACAGCTAGATCGTCCTCTGAAGGTACTTGAACCGAAGGATTGTGCAACTCATCCAAAAAGGTGTTTGGTGGTACCGGTTTACGTTGCGACCCTAGCCGGCTTAAAGCGTCAGCTGCTTCATTCTTCCGCCGGTCTATATGTTCCACCTGATACCCTTTGAAGTAACCTGCAACCGCTTCAACCTCTCGTCGATAAGCCGCCATGAGGGGATCCCTTGAATCCCACTTGCCCGAAACTTGCTGTGCCACTAGGTCTGAATCGCCCAAGCACTTAACCCGGCTTAAATTCATCTCCTTTGCCAACCGCAAACCATGAAGTAGTGCTTCATATTCTGCTGCATTATTAGTACAAGGAAATAATAACCGGAGGACATAACAAAATTTATCACCTCTGGGGGAAGTTAAAACAACTCCGGCCCCTGAGCCCTCCAACTGCTTCGAACCGTCGAAGTGAATCGTCCAATAAGTGAGATCCGGCTTCTCCTCCGGGGTCTGTAATTCTGTCCAGTCGTTGATGAAGTCCACCAGTGCCTGAGATTTGATAGCAGTACGTGGTACATATTTCAATTCATGTGGACTGAGCTCAATCGCCCACTTGGCTATTCTGCCTGTTGCTTCTCTATTCTGGATTATATCTCCCAACGGAGCTGAGCTAACCACAGTTATCGGATGCCCTTGGAAATAATGCTTCAATTTCCGGTTTGCCATGAACACCCCATACACCAATTTCTGCCAATGAGGGTATCTTTGCTTGGACTCGATGAGTACTTCGCTCACATAGTAAACCGGACGCTGAACCGGATGTTCTTTCCCTGCTTCCTTGCGTTCAACCACAATCGCAACGCTAACTGCCCGTGTGTTTGCAGCAACATATAATAGCAAAGGCTCCTTGTCGATAGGGGCCGCTAAAACCGGCGGTTTCGCTAGTTGCTGTTTCAGATTCTCAAACGCGGTATTCGCTTCATCGCTCCAAATGAAACGGTCCGTTTTCTTCAACATTTGATAAAGCGGGATCGCCTTTTCTCCTAAGCGACTGATGAACCGGCTCAACGCCGTGATCCGGCCAGCTATGCGCTGAACATCATTAATGCAAACCGGTTTCGTCAAAGATGTGATGGCCTTGATCTTCTCCGGGTTGGCTTCTATTCCCCGGTTCGAGACCAGGAATCCCAAAAGCTTACCAGCCGGGACACCAAAGGCACATTTCTCCGGATTGAGCATCATCCTGTAAGCTCGAAGATTACCAAAGGTTTCTCTGAGGTCTTCTATCATTGTTCTTTCCTCTTTTGACTTAACCACAATGTCATCCACGTAAGCATGTACGTTCCTTCCTATCTGCCCTTTCAAACAATTCTGAACACAACGCTGATAAGTTGCCTGCGCACACTTGAGCCCAAAAGGCATAGACACATAGCAAAAAGCACCAAAAGGGGTTATGAATGCCGTCTTATCTTGGTCTTCAACTGCCATTTTGATCTGATGATAGCCTGAGTATGCATCCAGAAAGCTCATCCGCTCACACCCTGCTGTAGCATCAATAATCTGATCAATGCGAGGTAGAGCAAAAGGATCAGTTGGGCAAGCTTTATTGAGATCTGTGTAGTCCACACACATCCTCCACTTCCCATTCTTCTTTAGAACTAGCACCGGATTAGCCAACCATTCCGGATGAAATACTTCTACTATGAACCCTGCCGCCAAAAGCCTAGCCACTTCTTCTCCTATAGCCTTGCGCCTCTCTTCGTTGAAGCGGCGCAGATACTGCTTTACCGGTTTAAACTTCGGATCAATATTTAACTTGTGCTCAGCGAGTTCCCTCGGTATACCTGGCATGTCAGAGGGCTTCCATGCAAAGATATCCCGGTTCTCACGGATGAACTCGATGAGCGCGCTTTCCTATTTAGGACCCAAGTTAGCACTGATGGTGAATTGCTTAGATGAATCTCCGGGCACAAAATCGACCTGCTTAGTCTCTTCCGCTGATTTGAACTTCAAAGCCGGATCATGCTCAGTGGTTGGCTTCTTCAGCGGAGTCATGTCTGCCGGATCAACATTATCCTTATAAAATTTTAACTCTTCCGTGGCACATACCGCTTCTGCATAAGCTGCATCACCTTCTTCACATTCCACTGCTATCTTACGACTGCCGTGCACCGTAATTGTGCCTTTATGACCTGGCATTTTGAGCTGCAGATAAACATAACATGGCCTAGCCATAAATTTAGCATAAACCGTCCTCCCAAACAAAGCATGATACGGACTTTTAATTTTTACAACCTCAAAGGTGATCATCTCCGATCTGGAATCATGCTCATCCCCAAAGGTAACTTCTAAGTCAATCTTACCAACTGGAAAAGCTGACTTACCTGGGACCACCCCGTGAAACACTGTGTTTGATGTCCTTAACTGTTTATCTGTCAGACCCATACGACGGAAAGTCTCGTAATATAATATATTGATACTGCTACCTCCATCCATGAGGACTTTAGTGAACCTGTATCCTCCCACCTGAGGTGCCACCACCAAGGCTAAATGTCCCGGATTATCTACCCGTAACGGGTGGTCCTCTCTGCTCCAAACAATGGGCTGCTCTGACCATCGTAGAAACTGCGGCGTCGCCGGTTCTACCGCATTAACAGTCCGCTTTAACACCTTCTGGTCTCTCTTGCATAAACTTGTGGTGAAAACATGATATTGACCGCTGCTCAACTCCTTTGGATTACTCTGGTACCCGGATTGCTGTTGTTGCTGCGGACGCTGCTGCTGCTGATTTCCTTGGTTATTGTGACTCCCCTGGCCCTGCTGCTGATTATTCTGACTGTTGTAACCACCCTGGTGATATGATTGATTTCCCTGACCATGATAACCGCCTTGATAATGTGATTGATTTCCTTGACCATTGTAGTTTCCTTGACCACCTTGGCCGCCTGGCCGGGATTGATAACCACCGTTGTTCCCTTGATAACCGCTGTTGCCCCTATATCCTGAACCGGAGTTGTTCCCTTGGTAACCCGGGCCATAAAACCCGGGCCCTGAACCGCCATTCGGGGGCCGGCTATGAGGATTAAAACGGCCATTCCCTGCTATCATAGGGTTCAGACATTCCCTTGCAGTGTGCTGTGCAGGCCCCTTTCTCCCGCTATGCTTTATACAGGGTTGATCCAAATCCTGTTCCCAACCCGGGTTTCCTCCACCGGTCTGGCGAGTGGGACCTTGCTGACTACCCTGAAAACCGCCTTGAACCTGTGTATTAGCTACAAAATCGGAGCTGTTTTCTGGTTTCCGTTTACCCAAAATACTTGAAGTAATCGGATTAGCTGGCGCCGGTTTGCCAGTCTTGCTGGCCTTTCCCGCTTTATCTCCTTCTGGCTCCGGATACTTGGTATTATCTGAGTCTCCGTACTTCACCAAGGCACTCATCAAGGTCCCCATGTCATTGCACTCCCGTTTGAGTCGTCCGAGTTTTAATTTCAAAGATTCAAACCGGCAATTGTTCTCCAATGTTACAATCGCTGTGCTCGGATTAATGCCATTTGAGGAGTGCAAGATCTCTGCCACTCTGCGTACCCAAGCTGCTGTAGACTCCTGCTCTCCTTGCACGCATGCTGCTAAATCTATCACCGACATAGGTTGCTTGCACGTATCCTTAAAATTTTTGATGAACTGACTGCGCAGCTCCCCCCATGATCCGATAGAATTCGGAGGAAGTCCCTTTAGCCAAGTCCGGGCCGTTCCTTCAAGCATCATGGTGAAATATTTGGCACAAGCCGATTCATCCACGTCCAGCATCTCCATGGCCATCTCGTAACTTTCCACCCAAGCTTCGGGTGGTAAATCGGCTGTGTAATTAGGCACCTTGCGAGGTCCTTTGAAATCCTTGGGCAATTTAACACTTCGCAGGGCAGGGATGAGACATTGTATCCCAAAACCGCTCGCCGTCGCTCCTGTCCTTGTAGTGCCGGTGTGAACCGGCGTCGACTGACGGACTTCCTCCCTGGCCTCCGATCTAGGCCGGTTTCGATCCGGGGCTGGCATCTCTGCCCTTGCCGGATTATCTTGCCTGTGCTGATTTCTCCTCCGTTCACTGCTAGATACTTCGGGCTCCTCCCAATGTCTAGAGTAACTTCGGTTGGGACGTGGTGTTGAATGCAACCTTTCCCTGCTATGAGAGTACGCTTGCTGTTGTATTAATGCCGTGTTGAGTAGCTTCTGGGCCCTGCGCGCCTCTATCGCTACAGGGGATGTTTCTTCCACAGGTAAAGCGGCCAACCGCGCTGCCGCTGCAGCGATATTATCCACAGGGTTTGAATAGTGCCCCGGGGGGACCGGAACATAAGGCGCCGATGTAATCCGTCGCTCCCGCTCTGCGGCGGGTTGCTGAACCGGCTCCTCTCGAGCCGGTGGGCTTCTCCGGTTTAAGATCGGATTGTTACTGGCCCCAGCCCCAGGTGTTCTGAACAAATTCGCAGATTCGTAACCCGGCGGCAGGCGGGATCGATATTTTCGTCCTCTTACCCCTTCCATGGAAGCCTGTTCCATCCTTAAGTGAAAAGCTTGTTCATCCAACTCTGCTTGTCTTATGGCTAGCATCTCTCCTTCTACCTTTAAATCCTCCTTTAACTGATCGATCCGGGCCTTCAACTGAAGAAGCACTGCATCATGTTGCGCCTTGTCTGCTGGAGCTACGACCTCTACTGCCTTAGCTGCGAACTCCTCGATCAAGGTGGATAGAACCGCAGTAATGGAGGGATTTGAACCGCTTCCCCCTGCGCCAGCCTCCGCTGTTGTTCCGTTCGTCGGGGGTTGTGAACCGGCCATGAAGACCGCCACCCGGTTTGGCGGGTCTGAGGCGCCCGGAATACTGTGTCCATCGGACTCACCCTCAGACCGGCCGTCCCGCAACTGATACAGAGATTCAGTTTCCCCGGATGAAGACTCGTCATCTGAATAGACGACGGTTGCACCATCAGACTCCGATCTGTCCTCAGCTTGTCCTCCGTGAATCGTTCCAACGAACACATGCTTCATGGCAGGTTGAATCTGGGTCGACCTCGCACGCTGAGCCGGCTCGATGATGTTGGGGAAGGTGTCCGGCTCAGGTCCCGGTTCACCGATTTTGCCGATGAAGACTTGGATGCTGCCGAAGGGGACCCGGTACCCGTATTCGATCGAATCGGCCTCCGGTCCCCAACCCGCGTCGTCGATGTAGATCCGGCCGCGACGACTCTTGGTCATCCGGCCGACTGCGTAACCCTTTAACCCCTTGAGGCCGCCTTCCAAGAACTCGAAACCATCGTGCGCAGGCCCCACGGTGGGCGCCAACTGTCGTGGAATTAACACGGCAGATGTCCGGGTTAGCGGACTTGATGATGGAACCATCGCACGGGTTAGCTTGAAAGGGTTCATGGCACACAAAGGACACAAAGGATTTTATACTAGTTCGGCCCCTTCAAGAAGGTAAAAGCCTACGTCTAGTTGGTTTGGTATTGCTTGGGCGTCGGTTTACAGGGAGCGGAATCGCTTGCCTGCTTCTCGACGGATCGATTGTTGCTTGTCCTGAACCGGTACCGGGTCGTCCCTTTATATAGAGGTGACGCCTGGTCCGGTTTACAGAGTCCCGAGGCCGGCTCATAATCGTGTCCGCCTCGGTCGCTGCCCTTTCTTTCTTATCTCTCAAGTTACATCTCTTTGGCGGTTTACAAACCGTATTTCTATACATGGGCCTTGAAATCTCATGGCCGTAATCTCTACTAAAAATAATAAACCAAGTACGATATAACTAAACCGGTTTACAATATCCGGTTTATACCTTTTAACCATATCCCTGACAGTAGTAGTACTTCATATGTGTCATGTATAAAACATCCTATAAGTTGCAAGCCTCATGCATCGAATACCAATAGTGCTTGCTCCTTGTCCTAATTAACTCGGATTCCCATGGGTTATCATTGCATTGCATATGTTTTAACCAAGTGTCACAAAGGGGTACCTCTATGCCACCTGTACAAAGGTCCAAGGAGATAGATCGCATTTGATTTCTCATGTTTGATAGATCTCAACTTGAGGACATCCATACCAGGACAACATAGAAAATAGATGATGGACTCCTCTTTAATGCATAAGCATATTCTCATGAGAGATTGAGGATTAAGGTCCAAGCTAAAACTTCCACCATGATGCATGGCTTTGGTTGGCGGCCCAATGTTCTTCTCTAACAATATGCATTTTAATTCAACCCACGGTAAATCACCCTTACTTCATACAAGACGAACATGCATAGCAACTCACATGATATTCAACAAAAGTATGACAGTTGATGGCGTCCCCAGAAACATGGTTACCGCTCAGCAAGCAACTCATAAGAAATAAGATACATAGGCAACATATTCTTTACCACAATAGTTTTTAGGCTACTTTCCCATGAGCTATGTATTGCATGGTTAATTTGCTTAGTGCAGGTGTAGGTTAGCAAAAGACTGGGAGCAACCAACTAAGAGAGCAATGACGGTCATAATCATGCAGAGCGACAAAGCAATATTGAATCAGGCATGGTAGTTATATCGCTACTTAGAAATAAAAGATCATCAAGGCTTGACAGACTTTCTTTACAGTCTTGAATATGCGTGAGCATACGCCAAGTCAAACAAAATAAATTCTCGAAGGAAAATATTACTAAACCATACCACATCATAGGCAAACAAACCAAGTTGGTACTCCAATAACACATTGGGAACCCCCCAGCTATTTGAGATTAACCAAAAGAAAACCTGAACTACTAAGCACCATCATGAAAGTAGCATCTTTATCATAAACACATTAACCCATGCAATGGAAGAAAACTCTCTTAATAAGATGAGCATGGTAATTAAAGAGAGTTCAAGCAACCAACTAAATAAAAGCTCTTGAAAAGATAAGCATGAATAATGAGAGCAAAGCACGATAGTAGCTATTTAAAAGACAAAGAACACACACAGCATAGATAGACATGAAAATTCTATGTAATGTTCTAGGTAGAGGTGGAGCGTGTTTCTCTCCCACATAAAGGAATGCTGGGTTCTGACTCGTTATGAAAAACTAAAAAGAAAACTAAAAGCAAGACGCTCCAAGCATAGCACATAACACATGAAGTGATAAAAATATAGCGGAACGAAAGACGAACTGATAATGTTGATGGAGAAGGGGATGCACGGGGGCATCCCCAAGCTTAGACGCTTGAGTCTCCTTGAATATTTCTTGGGGGTGCACGGGGGCATCCCCAAGCTTGAGCGCTTGACACTCCTGAATCTTTTTATCATCTTCCCTCGCACACTTGAAAACTCCCTTCATACACAACTCATCATAATCTGATTAGCGAGGTTAGTACCCTTAATAAAATAATTATACCTTGCTGGAAATAAGGATATTCTTGAAGTTCTACTGTTTCTCAAGATTGCCAAAAGGTTTTTGCAAAGAAAAAGCAAGTTCTTAATTCGCAAAGTGAAGGTAAGGCAAAACAGGACAGAATCTGTGAAAAACAGAATAGCAGGCAGTAATTGACCTGTTCGGGATACTTCTGCAAATCAAATCAAAAAACTCAGAACTGACGCATGAAAGACAATTATATAGAGAACGCTGTCGAAACAATTCAGACCAAAAAGATGATCTGGTGATTTTATACGAATTTTTCTATCCAAGGACAGAATCTGTTTCCTGGACAGCACCTCACAACTTTTGAACTTTCTAGCTATCAGAGGCTATACTTGGCACAAATATGAAAAGCAAAGATACAATGATGATGCTACAGCAGTAAACAACATCAAGACACAACAAAAGCAAAAAAATTATTCATGTGGGCTGCCTCCCAAAAGCGCTTTCTTTTATGCCTTAAAGCTAGGCATAATGCATAGATCAAGTTTTATCAAGAGTAAAAGAGTAGCTAGCCCGTACAACGGACTCAAAAGGTAACTTGACCTTCTTACGAGGGAAGTGTTCCATCCCTTTCTTGAGAGGAAACTGAAATTTTATATTACCCTCTTTCATGTCAATGACAGCACCAACGGTGCGCAAAAAGGGACGTCCCAAAATAATTGGACACGAAGGATCACATTCAATATCCATAATTGTGAAATCAACGGGCACATAATTATCATTGACAACAATAAGAACATCGTCGATCCTCCCCAAAGGTTTCTTTATGGAAGAATCAACGAGACGAACACCAAAAGAACAAGAATCATAAGGTTTCAATTTAAGCATATCATATATCCTTTTGGGCATAATAGAGGTACTAGCTACAATATCACATAAAGCAAAGCATGAGAAATTGTTTATCTTAATTTTAATCATAGAATCCCAACCATCTCCTAGCTTTCTAGGTATGGAGGCTTCTACTCTGAGTTTCTCCTCCCTAGCTTTGATGAGAGCATTAGTGATATGCTCTGTGAAGGCAAGGTTAAGCGTGCTAGTGAGGGGATCTCTAGACATTTTGTGAAGGAAATCAATAACTTCTGTAAGAGTGCAATTATCAAAATCAAGGTCACAAGCATCAAGTAAAGTGGTAGTGGTGTCCTTAAGGCTCACCTGTTTGGTAGTTTCTATAGCATCACCATTAATAGGTCCATTGGGACCAGGAGTACATTGGGTGCTAAGAGTGTGAACATCCTCAATAACTTGGATAGTAGCAACAGTGTGGTGGGTAGGAAGGCTCTTAATTCTTTCCTCTTCCTCCCTTTCTCTAGCCCATCTTTCTTTAAGCTTAGCCATCATCCTAATGTTTTCATTAATTTGTACTTGAGTAGCATTAATAGGGATGACTTCCCTCTCCTTAAGTGGAGAAGTTTCAATTTTTAGCAATTTTACCTCATTAGCTAAGTGGTCTACCATAAAAGAAAGATCATCTAGTTTATGTAGTTTCTCTTCTACATTCTTATTAAAGGCTTTTTGGGTAGTGATGAAATCTCTAAGCATGCTCTCTAGTTTAGTGTTGGAGTTCTTGGTACTAGGATAAGCATTGTTGTTCCCATAAGAGTTAGAGGGGAACGGTCTAGGATTGTTACCAAAGTTACTCCTATAAGCATTGTTGTTGAAATTGTTTCTAGAGATAAAGTTCACACCTACTTGTTCTTGAGCAATCAAAGAATTTAAAGGAACATCACGAGGATCAACAGTAGATTGCTTCAAAAGTAGAGACATGATCAAGTCAACTTTTTCATTAAGGGAGGAAATCTCCTCGACGGAGTTTACCTTCCTACCTGTTGGAGCGCGTTCGGTGTGCCATTGGGAATAGTTGGTCATCATCTCATCGAGAAGCTTCGTGGCAGCACCAAGTGTAGTTGACATAAAAGTTCCTCCCGCGGCCGAATCTAACAAGTTCCGCGAGGTAAAGTTCAAGCCTGCATAAAAAGTTTGGATAACCATCCAAGTAGTCAAACCGTGAGTAGGGCAGTTTTTGATAAGAGATTTCATACGTTCCCAAGCTTGGGCAACGTGTTCATTATCCAATTGTTTAAAATTCATGATGTTACTTCTAAGTTGGATAATCTTAGCAGGTGGATAGTATTTTCCAATAAAAGCATCTTTGCACTTGTCCCATGAATCTACGCTATTTCTAGGCAAAGACTGAAACCAAATTTTAGCTCCTCCTCTCAAGGAGAAAGGAAAAAGCTTAAGCTTAACAATATTACCATCTATTTCTTGGTACTTTTGCATATCACAAAGTTCTACAAAATTGTTCAAGTGTAAAGCAGCAGCATCTCCAGCACCGGAGAATTGTTCTCTCATGACTAAGTTAAGTAAAGCAGGTTTAATTTCATATGAAGGTGCTGAAGTGGCAGGTGTAGTGATAGGTGTGCTGATAAAGTCATCGTTGTTGTGACTAGTGAAGTCACACAACTTGGTGTTCTCGGTGGAACCCATAGTAGCAAGCAAGCAAGATAACTATTTTTGTGATTTTCGATAAAAGGTAACTAAAGCAAAAAAAATTGAAAAGTAAACTAACAAGACTAAAAAGCAAAGGTAAAAGATAGCATGCAACTCCCCTATCCTGAAGAGTGGAGTCCCCGGCAACGGTGCCAGAAAATACTCCTTGATGGGCCTCGAACCCCTCGTTGGTTACCCCAAGTGGAAGGTGTGAGATGTAGTGTTGCGGAAGTTTTTCCCTTGGCAAAGATACCAAGGATCGAATCCCCAGAGACTCCTAGGTTCAACAAGAAGGTGTCAATTGCTACGGCGCCAGATATTAGCAATCAACGTGGACCTGCACACAGATACAAATAACTTTGCTCCCAACGAGTACAGAGAGGTTGTCAATCCCTCCGGCCTTGTAGTTCACAAAGGATTAAACGCAAGTGATAGTAGTGATAGATATAATTGCAATAGTAAATAAAAGCGAAAAGTAAATAGCGGATGTGATCAATGATGGTAATATGGACCGGAGTCTCATGATGTTCACTAGTGATGTCTCTCTCCCAAAAGACGATAAAACAGCTATGTGAGGTAAACGAATTACAGCTGGGCAATCGACAGGACCATGTGCGCAAACCAATGTTGACTACATTGCAAGAAAGGTTGAGGTTCAGAGCATGGGCGGTACGCCAAAGTAAGTAGACCGAAATCCATCAATATCTACTACTAATCATCCACCTTGAGATATCTATCCAGAACATCTCGCTGGTATTAAGTTGCGAGTCCCACCCATAGTGTAAACTCAATGCAACAGACAACTGCATTAAAAGAACTTTGCGTAAAGTAAACAATCCTTGCACCCGCGGGCACAAGCACCGTTGTTTTCCCCCTTGTGGCAACATCACATCCCCTAGACTCATGTTTCTGTCACTCAAGCTAGTCATCGAGGGGCATGAACCCACAATCGAGCATAACATTCCCTCTTGGAGTCACTACCTATTACTCGGCCAAAGCAATAAATAACAACGGAGAACATGCAAGAATTACTTATGAACTAAAATATAAAAGAGGTAGATCAAATATATTACTCAAGATCAATCTGAACATAATCTCATAATCCATCGGATCCCAGCAAACTCAACATAGCAACAACATAAGGATTACATAGGTGCCTCGATCATGTAGGGCACCTCACGAGGACTAATTAGTGAAGCACAAGAACGGGAGGAGAACATCACATAGCTACTGGTCATGGACTCATGGTCCAAGGGAGACTACTCACGAGTCATCCGGGAGGCGTCCATGGTGGTGGAGAAGCTCCCGGTGGTGATCCTCCCCTCCGGCAGGGTGCCGGGAAGAGTTCTCCTGGTGCTCCCGATCTTGGAAGCGGCGGCGGCGGAGGAACAGAGATGGGATCGCGAAAAGAAGTCATGTTCTGAGGGTTATGGGGAACCCTTTAAATATATGCCAAAGTAGGGCACCGAGGGAGCCTCGGGGGGCCCAAGCGCCCCCCCGGCGCGGCCCAAGGGGGGGGCGCGCCCACAGGGCGCCTGGAGCCCCTGTGCCCCCCCCAGGCTGCCCTTCGGACGCAGTGTTGTTTCCGTATCGCTGATTTTTTATATAATTTTTCTGGATTTTTCTGGGCAGTTCTCGAAACGTGAAAACCTGAAATACAAAAACAGCCGAAAACAGAAACTGGCACTGGGGTGCACTGGATTAGTAAGTTAGTCCAAATATGATCAAAAGTGTATGGAAGTGTATGAATATCATAGCAATATCACCCAAAAGTGGCATGGAGAAAGCAGAAATTATAGATACGTTTTGGACGTATCATCCCCTCATCTCAAGAAAGAGGGAGAGGGGGGGTGAGGCGCCAAGCAAGTTGAATGTAGTATCTACTCAAAGATAAGTCAAGAGGAGGTGTAGAGAGCTAGAGTAGAGAGTTACAATAGGCGATCACAGAGGCCTTTTGAGAGTCTTTTACTCTGTGCTGGAGTAGGTTAAAGTCCTCCTTAAAACGTGTTAACCAGGACGTTGTACTGGGGTTGATTCTTCTGAAATGTTTGTTGTTGCGTTCTTTCCAGAGACTCCATGCTGCTGTTAGGAAAATTTCCATAAAGAGGGGTCTCGAGTCTCCCCTATTGGTCTGGTCAACTAAATTTAGTCTGGAATCAGACGTGGGCCAATGAATATCAACTTTTTCCCAGCACGCCTTGCTGAACGGGCACGTGAAAATCATGTGGTTAACCGTTTCTTCGGTGTTTTGTCCGCAAAGTAGGCAGTCAAGTGCATCCCCAATGTCATAGTGTCTTCTCTTGAGCATGTTTCTTATATTAAGTCGATCAATTAGCAAGAGCCATGTAATGCCCCGGATGTAATACTTTTCCTTTTGGGTATATAATATATCTCCGGCTTCATCTATTTCCATTTCGGGTTCTTTGTCTTTCGGGCTTTCGTCGTTTTGTTGTGTGAGTGTGAGGCATTCATTCATATCATGTAGACATGTGCATTACTTTGCTTTTGTGTTGTGGGTTGCATCCGGTTCCGTGTGTTTCTTCCCGTTGTCCGTTTCGCGTTCCGGAGCTCCCTCACGTGTCCGTGACGTCCCGTAGGCCTACTTTGTTGTTCGGGCGTTTTTCGTTACCGGTGTGCCGCGAGGTTGTGTTGTGTGTTGTTGTTTTGTTGTGTGCAACCCGCCTCTCAAATCTCGTCTCGTTTGGACTCCGTTGACTTTTCCCTCCGTTGTACGTGTGGGCCCGAAGTGCCTTTACTTCGTGTCCCGGAAATACCCCTACTGCTTTCTTTTATCTCCGTCTAGGCCTTTTAAGACTATCCCCGCGATCGGATCCGTCGGATCGCGATCGGAGGGCTCCTAGCGCCCCTAAATCTCCTCCTAACCCTAAAAAACTGCCACTTATAGACCCCCTAGTCTATTTGGGCAGCCCCTTCTTCTTCCCCTTCTCCACTTTCCTTTTTTTTTCCCTTCTTCCTCAGATCCAAGAAAATTTCCCGGATCCCGAGGGGATCCTTCGAGCCGCGCCAGGATCTCTGGGATCGATCGACCAGCGCCGGCTTCAGCGATCTGGGTCAACGCCTCTTGTCGCCGGTCCTTCCCTCGATCGCCCGACCGCCTGGGTCGCCAGATCGAGCCAGGCATCGATCGACCCTCCGCACCGCGTCGGCCCAGCGACCGGTCCCCACTTCGCCGCAGGTCTCCGCTCGCCGAAGGCCCCGTACACCGTCGTCTCCTGGGCCGCGCAGCGCCAGGGCCCAGCCGGCCGACCTCCCGTCGCCAGGCCCCGCCAGGGCCGCTCCCTCACCGTCCCACCGTGGGCCTCCCGCGCGCCACCGCCTCCACACCGCCGCCACCCTGGGCCTCCCTCGCTCCGCCAGCCCAGGCCGGCCTCGCCTCTCTGCCGACCGGGCCGCACCGCGGGCCGCCGCCTTCCCCGCGCGCCAGCTGGGCCGCCTCCGAGCCGCCCGAGGCCCACACCGCCGCCGGCCCATTTCCGTTCCTCAGATCTGAATCTGGAGAGGTTGACCCCCCTAAAACTTCTAAGTACCAGTTTTCTAATCTGAGATGCAAACTTTGACCTGCTGTAACTTTGTGCCTGTTGCTCCGTTTCGCGCGTGTAGCATGTCCAGATGTTCGTGGAGATGTCCTCTACGTTTTACCTGTTGTTGTCATGCATGTTAGATGTCATCTTGACACTTGTTTTGCTGTTGCAAGAGTGCATCATGAGATAAACTGCTGTTATGTGTTATTTTCATGCCACCTTTGACTTGTGGTAACTTTTAGCTCGTTTGTCCAAACGATGCAAATGACATGTCCACGTGTTCGTCTTGCCACGAACTACGTGTTGCTTGTGATAGGTTGCATGGTAGATTTATTGTTGCCTTGTTATCATCGTTGCAAAGTGCCATATTCACATGTTGTGTTTTCACTTGTTATGAAATGCCATCTTGTTGAGCTCGTTGCAATCGGTGTGTTCACCTCAATGAAGCATGCTTGTGTGTTTCGGGATCACCTTCATATGTATTTTGATGATGTGCTTACCCTTTGCCATGTTTAGTTTCGAGGTGACTTAAACATGCTCTTTTGTATGCTATGATGATATTGCTGTTTTAGGACTTAGTGATTTTTCACTAAGTCTGAAATCTGTAACGTTTCGATGCCATGTTCGTGTGATGTTGTAGGACAAAGCATGATAGTTTTGGGGTGGTTTTTGATTGTTCCTTGAAGTATATATTGTTGTCTTTCCATCCATGTCCTCACATGTCCATTTGAGTGGCTGTAGCATGTTTATCTTTTGCTCTAAAGTTTCAATAAAATTCTGCTGCCAGAATTTTATTGCAAAGTTCAATATGTCCAAGATCATTGCTATTGATCCGTGACTCCGTTGGGGGTGCACTTTGGACCTAGTTGCTGTACTATATATATAGTTTGTGTTCAAGTCCTTTGCCATGCTTTTTGGGTGCTGTAGCTTAATTATTTTGAGCTCCCAAGATGCTATGTTGCTGTAATTTTCAGCTTTCGCTCAAATCTTGTTTCGGGCATAACTTTTAGCCCGTAACTCCGATTTCAGCGAATCTTATATCAAACTTGGGTGTTTTTCTGTGTAGATTAATAATATCAGATTGTTATCTTGTTTTGAGGTGTTTTGCTTGAGTGATGTTTTACGTCCTCCATGTGCATCCTTAGTGCATCCATCATGCATTCATGTTTTTCGAGTGCGCATTGCATCTTGTTGATTGGTGCTTGGTGTGTTTGTCTTGTTTAGAGCCGGAAGCTGAGAACGAGTACGAAGTTGAGCACGAGGTTTCCAACGAGGTTGAGCACGAGGACCCTTCTTACGATCCGAACGACTTCTCTTCAGGCAAGATGACCGAACCCCGATAACATTACTATCTTTGCCTATTGCTAGTAGTCTCGATCTATAGTTTTTGCCTCGATGCCCATGTTCTTCTTGTCAGCCTCCTACTTGTAACCAATTGCCATGTTTAACCACCCTACCTATGCAAACCGTTGCTTGGCTAAGTACGCTTCGCTCAGCCCTTCTTATAGCGTTGTTAGTTGCGGGTGAATTGAAGATGCTTGCTTCATGTTGAAGTTTGGTTGGGTTATATCACACTATATAAATGCTTAAATTGAAATCATCTATATATTGGCAAGGGTGGAAGGCTAAGCCTTTTGCTTGGTGATTTGTTCCACTCATGCCGTTAGGATCCGTATAAGCCGGTTTTATGTTCCTTGATTATGCGTTCCTAACACGGTTGGGGTGTATGGGACCCCCTCGATAAACCGCTAAGTGCTAAGTCTTTTCCAGCAAATCCCAACATTGGTACTATTTGCCTAATAACAAACTAAACATGCATAGGGAGTAATTAACCCTCTTTCTTAATCAACAACCCCGGGCCAGTGCTCCACATGAGTGTTGGTCCGAAACGAGCGGACTGCGGGGCCGCCTTGGGGCAACCTGAGGTATCTGGCATACACCTGTAGGACATCTCATCCGGTCGTGTCCTGAGACCTAGATACGCGCGGCTACGATCAGGGTGTCGACACGCCGGGAGGATTTGCTGGATTAGCCTTACCTTAGCTCGGTATATCTTGAGCACGGGATTCCGAGGATACTCGGGTCTTCCCACTTTGGAGTTGCGACTCCGCGGATCGTGGGCTTGTAATGGGTCAAGTTGGAACACCCCTGCAGGGTTTGAACTTTCGAAAGCCGTGCACGCGGTTATGTGGCAGATGGGAGCTTGTTAATTCCGGTTGTAGAAAACTTGACACAATGATACTAATACACTACCAGCGTGTGTTCCGTGACTGTCAATTTCCGAATAGGGATTCGGGAGTTGAACACGGAGGGGTTATGATTGTGGAGCTTGTAGCTAGGATCACTTCGTGATCACTTCTCGCCGATGCCTTCTCTTCTCGCTCTCACTTGCGTAAGCTAGATGCTAGTTGCTGCTGCAGACTTATTCCTTTCTTTAGCCTTTCCCTCACCTAAAGGCTTAAATAGTTCTGTTACCCGGGAACGGGATTGCTGAGTCCTCTGTGGCTCACAGTTACTTCACACACCAGATGCAGGTCCAGCTGTGAGCTATCCAGGTGATGGCACCGAGCTGGATTGGGAGTACGACGAGGAGCGTAGTCGTTACTATGTGCGCTACCCGGACGATCAGTAGTGGAGTCTCTTACTAGGATTCGATCCGCCTGTGGTTTATTTATCTGAGTTTGGTACTTTGACTTTTGGCTTTTGCCCTTAGAGGGTTGTAGTGCTCTTAATGTATGATGTTTGAGACTTGTACTGTAATTTCTGTGACGTGGCGAGTGTAAGCCAACTATTTTCAGTTTACTATCCCCTCTTTTACATGAGTTGTGCAAAGATTACCAAACTTGAGATCATTCTAGGATGGACTTATGCCTTTAAGTCGTGCCTCGACACGTAGGAGGTATAACTCCACCCTGGGCATTACAAGTTGGTATTCAGAGCCTTCTCCGACCTAGGAGCCCCCACTGTTTGATCGAACCGTTGACGGTTGAGTCTAGGCACACACTGAAAACTTTTTGAGTCCTATATTATATCGGAGAGTAGGATTTCTTTGCTTCTCATCCCCTTTCTCTCTGGTGAGGACTCCTGACGTCTACTCTTGTCTCTCCTATCTTCAAAATTTGCACAAATTTTTTTTTAGGAATCCTGCGAGTATTCTGGGATTGTTTCGATGTTCTTGTGACAAGGATATTGTTCCCGATGCCTCCTGTTACCGAGGAGTTGAGCTTCGGGGTATCATTGTAACAAGATTATCGCGACAGTACTAAATACTTAAGACGGCCGACATCGAAAATCTCCCCTATACGGCCAGTGGCAAGATAACCCCGACATCACCCAGTACTGGGGAGGTAGTTCGGGAGTATTGCCATAGCTTGTTATAGTGGATGCTTTTCGAAGGTCCGAGGTACACAGTTTCCGAGAAAGACTGGTTATGTGTTGAAGGATGGATACACCTGGATGTAGGTTAGAGTTGATTGCGCGGTGCTTCCCGTGTATCCCCAACACCTGATTGCATAACTGGAATCTTTCGGAAAACTATAGGTGGTTTTTATCCAGTAGATCGTAGGCATTCTTCCAACGAATGCAGGTTAGTGAGTTCGGGGTTCGACATTGAGTGAAGGGATTATATGACCGATGTTACTATCAGGAGTTGCATCTTAAAGGGTCCTTGGCTATGCTGATCCGGGGATTGCAAAACCTTTTCGTAACGCGTTCATATGCTTTCAGCACAAAGATGTTAGAACGAAACTCCTCTCTTGTGTTTGTTCCTTTCCGTACCTTGTTGTTTTTCTTATTTTATCCTTTTGTTCCTATGTGGCTTCTCGTGAAGACTGATGTTATCAATTAACTGAGATATTCATTCGTTCCTCTTGTTCGGATGATTTCATTCGTTCTTATTGTTCGAATGATTATTGTGAAGACTTGTTGCAATTCATTCCATTGATTCAGCTTATTCCTTTTGTCAATCAATTGCTGATTAGTGGTCATCTCTTACAGGATGGCTCCGAAAAAGGTTCCGAATGCCAACCCAGAGGTGGAAGAGGTCCCAGAGCATCCTCCTTCCCCTCCTCCTCCGCCTGAGGC
This sequence comes from Secale cereale, assembly GCA_902687465.1. NCBI lineage: Eukaryota > Viridiplantae > Streptophyta > Magnoliopsida > Poales > Poaceae > Secale > Secale cereale. The sequence continues at coordinate 324,363,114 of LR738709.1, forward strand.
TTGGAGAGCAATTATGCAGACTACTGCTCAGAACACTTAGTTGATGATGCAGATGATGCAGCAAATGCAAGCTATGCAAGCTAATCAAGCTAATCAGGGCGTTCCAATGAACCAAGGCAACTTCTTCCAGCAGCACCATGCTACCCTCAACCAGTTCCTGGCTAACAATCCTAAAGCTTTCAGTTACTGTGTCGACCCTCTTGATGCTGAAGATTGGCTAACCGATATCAAGAAGCATTTTGAGTGTAGTAACGTGAAAGAAGATGACTATGTGAAGTTTGCAGCCTTCCAACTGAAAGATCAAGCAGCTGACTGGTGGCAGCAGTACAAAGACTCAAGGCCGGGTCAAGTGATCTCGTGGGAGAATTTCTGCAAGGATTTCCGCTCGCATCACATTCCTACAAGTGTTATCGAGGGTATGCGTGAGCAATTCCGCAACCTCAAGCAGGGCTCCATGACAGTCTATCAGTATAATGTCAAGTTCCAGAACCTCGCTCGCTATGCAAAGCAAGACATTCCTGATGCAAAGAGCAAAATCTATCAGTTCCGTGGAGGTCTCAAAGATGAACTTCAGCTTGCTCTCACTTTGTTCGAGCCAGACGAATTCGATAAGTTCTATAACATGGCTTTGAAACAAGAAGCAGATCAGCTTAAGATGGAGGCTTCTAAGAAGAGAATTCGAGATGCTGTTCACTCTTCCTCATCGTCTCAGTTGGCTGCGAAACAACAGAAATTCTGGCTTCCTCCTCCTCCAGTGATTCGAGCTCCATACAACAACTCCAGCAACTTCAACAACTCCAACAACAAGAACTCTAGTGGTCGTGGTTTCTCCCACCCACCCAACCCAAGCAACCAGTCGAAGAAGCAGTTTCAGTCTCAAGGCTCCAAGTCCAGTGGCTCTCAGTTCCGTCCTCTCTCAGAAGTGACTTGCAACAAATGCACTCTGAAAGGTCACTATGCCAACAGATGTCCGAATCCGAAGCGTCTTCCTCCTCCACCTCCTGTCGGTACCGCTATGGTCAAGCATGATCCAAAGGCTGCAAGGGTCAATCTGATGAATGCAGCACAAGCAGAGGCTTCTTCTGATGTCATTCTGGGTAACCTTCCAGTGAGCTCTTTTCCAGCTAAAGTGTTATTTGATTCGGGTGCTTCACATTCTTTCATGTCATTCCCATTTGCATCCAAGTATAATGTGGGCACTATGCCCTTGCCAAGGGAGTTGCAAGTGATTTCTCCGGGAAGATGCATGACTTCTAGATTATATGCTCCGGATGTTTCTATTCGCATGGGTGATTATCGATTTTTGGCTTCTCCGGTGATTCTTGGTCATTCTGATATCGACCTCATTCTCGGAATGGATTGGCTTTCTCAGCACGATGCTCACATTGATTGTGCTCAAAAGGAAGTCAAGTTGACTCATTCTGATGAAGATGTGATTATCTTCGCCTCCAGGGATAATACTATTCGGCTTTTCTCTCTTAATGATAAGGGTGAACTTAATGCCATAGAGCAAATTCCAGTGGTGAACGAATATCAAGACGTCTTTCCAGAAGATCTTCCAGGCATGCCTCCACACCGTCAGGTGGAGTTTGTCATTGAACTCGAGCCGGGCACCGAACCTGCTTGCCGGCGTCCTTACAAGCTCTCTCCGGATGAATTGAAGGAATTGAAGAAGCAGCTTGATAAGCAGGAGAGTATGGGTCTCATCAGACCGAGTACATCTCCGTGGGGCTGTGGCGTCTTATTTGTCAAGAAGAAAGATGGCACGGAGCGTCTCTGTGTTGACTACCGGCCATTGAACAAGAAGACGATTAAGAACAAGTATCCGCTCCCCAACATCAACGAACTCTTTGAGCAGCTCAAAGGAGCTAAAGTATTCTCTAAGCTTGACCTCCGAATGGGCTACCATCAAATTCGCATTCGCGAGGAAGACATTCCCAAGACGGCCTTCAGAACGAGCTACGGTTCATAGGAGTATACCGTCATGTCCTTCGGTCTCGCCAATGCTCCTCCTACCTTTTCAAGGATGATGCATTACATCTTCAACCCCTATACTGGAGAGTTTGTGCTCGTGTATCTGGATGATATTCTGGTGTTTTCCAAGAATGAAGAAGATCACGAAAAGCACTTGCGTCTGGTTCTTGATCGACTCCGAGAGCATAAATTCTATGCCAAGTTCTCAAAGTGCGAGTTTTGGCTCGATAAGGTTTTGTACCTGGGCCACATTATCTCAGCTGACGGTATTGCGGTTAATCCCGAGAAAGTTGAAGCAATTGTCAACTGGGAAGTTCCTCAGAACGTCAAGCAGCTCCGCAGTTTTCTGGGTCTTGCCAGCTATTGCAGAAGGTTTGTGGAGAACTTCTCCAAGATTGCCAAGCCTCTTTCCAACCTGCTTCAGAAGAATGTCAAATACTTTTGGTCTCCCGAATGTGAAGTGGCTTTCAAAACCCTCAAAGAGAAGCTTGTCTCAGCTCCAGTTCTGACTCCTCCGAATGAAACCAAGCCCTATGAAGTGTTCTGTGATGCTTCTCTTCAAGGCCTTGGTGGTGTGCTTATGCAAGATAAGAAAATTGTGGCATATACTTCTCGGCAGCTCAAGCCCAGTGAGAAGAACTATCCCACACATGATCTCGAGCTAGCAGCTGTGGTACATGCTCTGATTACGTGGAGACATCTGTTGTTGGGCAGAAAGGTCGACATCTTCACCGATCACAAGAGCTTGAAGTACATCTTCACACAGCCGCATCTGAACCTCCGCCAGACTCGTTGGGTCGAGATGATCCAAGAGTACAACCCCAGCATTGAGTACACTCCAGGCAAGGCGAATGTGATTGCAGATGCTTTGAGCAGGAAGGCATATTGCAACAGCCTTCTTATCAAGCCATATCAGCCTGAGCTTTGTGAAGCTTTCAGGAAGCTCAACCTCCAAGTGGTTCCGCAGGGTTTTCTTGCAAATCTCCAGATTGCTCCTACCTTGGAAGATCAAGTCCGTGAGGCCCAGCTCAGTGATACCATGGTGAAGAAGGTGAAACATGGGATTGCAAAGGGCACTCCAAAATATAAGTGCTTCCGTGTTGATGAGAGAGATACCTTGTTCTTCGAGGACAGACTCGTTGTTCCCAAAGGTGATCTCAGGAAGCTCATAATGGAAGAAGCTCATGATTCTCTCCTTTCCATTCATCCTGGCAGTTCCAAGATGTATCAAGACCTCAAGCAGTCTTACTGGTGGACACGCATGAAAAGGGAAATTGCCCAATTCGTGAATGAATGTGATGTATGCAGAAGAGTGAAAGCAGAACATCAACGTCTAGCCGGTCTTCTCCAACCTCTTCCTATTCCTGAGTGGAAGTTCGACCACATTGAAATGGACTTCGTCACTGGCTTTCCTAAATCCAAGCGAGGCAATGATGCTATCTTTGTGGTGATTGACAAGCTTACCAAAGTCGCTCACTTTCTTCCAGTCAAAGAATCAATCAATGCAGCAACTTGCAGAGTTGTACACTTCCAGAATTGTGTCTCTACATGGAATTCCTCAAGTGATATCCTCAGACCGTGGCAGCTTGTTCACATCAAGGTTCTGGGACTCCTTTCAGTCCGCCCTGAGCACGAAGATCAGGTTCAGCACTGCCTTTCACCCTCAGACTAGTGGTCAAGTCGAGCGTGTGAATCAGATCCTAGAAGATATGCTCAGAGCCTGTGTCATCTCCTTCGGCATGAAATGGGAAGACTGTCTTCCATTTGCCGAGTTCTCTTACAACAACAGCTTTCAAGCAAGTGCAGGCAAAGCACCGTTTGAAATTCTCTATGGCAGAAAGTGCCGTACCCCTCTCAACTGGTCTGAAACAGGCGAACGCCAACTTCTTGGCAATGACTTGATCTCAGAAGCCGAAGAAATGTGCAAAGTCATACGTGAGAATCTCAAGGCCGCTCAGTCGCGTCAGAAGAGCTACTATGACGGCAAGCATCGTGATTTGGCTTTCGACATCGGTGATCATGTCTATCTCCGAGTGTCTCCGATGAAAGGAACCCAAAGATTCGGTATCAAAGGAAAGCTTGCTCCTAGATACGTCGGGCCTTTCAAGATTCTTGGCAAAAGAGGCGATCTAGCCTATCAGCTCGAGCTCCCTTCCAACTTTGCAAATGTTCATGATGTCTTCCATGTGTCTCAGCTTCGCAAATGTTTCAAGGCACCTGAGCGCATGATTCCGTTTGAGGAGATTGATCTTCAACAAGACCTTTCCTACCGAGAGCATCCAGTTGCAATTCTCGAAGAAACCGAACGCAAGACTCGCAACAAGTCCATCAAGTTTCTGAAAGTCAAGTGGTCACATCACACAGACCGAGAAGCTACCTGGGAACGAGAAGATCATCTTCGTTCCGAGTACCCTTCCTTTTTCCAGTCCTAGATCTCGGGACGAGATCTTTTTGTAGTAGAGGACAGTTTGTAATGCCCCGGATGTAATACTTTTCCTTTTGGGTATATAATATATCTCCGGCTTCATCTATTTCCATTTCGGGTTCTTTGTCTTTCGGGCTTTCGTCGTTTTGTTGTGTGAGTGTGTGGCATTCATTCATATCATGTAGACATGTGCATTGCTTTGCTTTTGTGTTGTGGGTTGCATCCGGTTCCGTGTGTTTCTTCCCGTTGTCCGTTTCGCGTTCCGGAGCTCCCTCACGTGTCCGTGACGTCCCGTAGGCCGACTTTGTTGTTCGGGCGTTTTTCGTTACCGGTGTGCCGCGAGGTTGTGTTGTGTGTTGTTGTTTTGTTGTGTGCAACCCGCCTCTCAAATCTCGTCTCGTTTGGACTCCGTTGACTTTTCCCTCCGTTGTACGTGTGGGCCCGAAGTGCCTTTACTTCGTGTCCCGGAAATACCCCTACTGCTTTCTTTTATCTCCGTCTAGGCCTTTTAAGACTATCCCTGCGATCGGATCCGTCGGATCGCGATCGGAGGGCTCCTAGCGCCCCTAAATCTCCTCCTAACCCTAAAAAACTGCTACTTATAGACCCCCTAGTCTATTTGGGCAGCCCCTTCTTCTTCCCCTTCTCCACTTTCCTTTTTTTTTCCCTTCTTCCTCAGATCCAAGAAAATTTCCCGGATCCCGAGGGGATCCTTCGAGCCGCGCCAGGATCTCTGGGATCGATCGACCAGCGCCGGCTTCAGCGATCTGGGTCAACGCCTCTTGTCGCTGGGCCTTCCCTCGATCGCCCGACCGCCTGGGTCGCCAGATCGAGCCAGGCATCAATCGACCCTCCGCACCGCGTCGGCCCAGCGACCGGTTCCCACTTCGTCGCAGGTCTCCGCTCGCCGAAGGCCCCGTACACCGCCGTCTCCTGGGCCGCGCAGCGCCAGGGCCTAGCCGACCGACCTCCCGTCGCCAGGCCCCTCCAGGGCCGCTCCCTCACCGTCCCACCGTGGGCCTCCCGCGCGCCACCGCCTCCACACCGCCGCCGCCCTGGGCCTCCCTCGCTCCGCCAGCCCAGGCCGGCCTCGCCTCTCTGCCGACCGGGCCGCACCGCGGGCCGCCGCCTTCCCCGCGCGCCAGCTGGGCCGCCTCCGAGCCGCCCGAGGCCCACACCGCCGCCGGCCCGTCTCCGTTCCTCAGATCTGAATCTGGAGAGGTTGACCCCCCCTAAAACTTCTAAGTACCAGTTTTCTAATCTGAGATGCAAACTTTGACCTGCTGTAACTTTGTGCATGTTGCTCCGTTTCGCGCGTGTAGCATGTCCAGATGTTCGTGGAGATGTCCTCTACGTTTTACCTATTGTTGTCATGCATGTTAGATGTCATCTTGACACTTGTTTTGCTGTTGCAAGAGTGCATCATGAGATAAACTGCTGTTATGTGTTATTTTCATGCCACCTTTGACTTGTGGTAACTTTTAGCTCGTTTGTCCAAACGATGCAAATGACATGTCCACGTGTTCGTCTTGCCACGAACTACGTGTTGCTTGTGATAGGTTGCATGGTAGATTTATTGTTGCCTTGTTATCATCGTTGCAAAGTGCCATATTCACATGTTGTGTTTTCACTTGTTATGAAATGCCATCTTGTTGAGCTCGTTGCAATCGGTGTGTTCACCTCAATGAAGCATGCTTGTGTGTTTCGGGATCACCTTCATATGTATTTTGATGAGGTGCTTACCCTTTGCCATGTTTAGTTTCGAGGTGACTTAAACATGCTCTTTTGTATGCTATGATGATATTGTTGTTTTAGGACTTAGTGATTTTTCAGTAAGTCTGAAATCTGTAACGTTCCGATGCCATGTTCGTGTGATGTTGTAGGACAAAGCATGATAGTTTTGGGGTGGTTTTTGATTGTTCCTTGAAGTATATATTGTTGTCTTTCCATACATGTCCTCACATGTCCATTTGAGTGGCTGTAGCATGTTTATCTTTTGCTCTAAAGTTTCAATAAAATTCTGCTGCCAGAATTTTATTGCAAAGTTCAATATGTCCAAGATCATTGCTATTGATCCGTGACTCCGTTGGGGGTGCACTTTGGACCTAGTTGCTGTACTATATATCTAGTTTGTGTTCAAGTCCTTTGCCATGCTTTTTGGGTGTTGTAGCTTAATTATTTTGAGCTCCCAAGATGCTATGTTGCTGTAATTTTCAGCTTTCGCTCAAATCTTGTTTCGGGCATAACTTTTAGCCCGTAACTCCGATTTCAGCGAATCTTATATCAAACTTGGGTGTTTTTCTGTGTAGATTAATAATATCAGATTGTTATCTTGTTTTGAGGTGTTTTGCTTGAGTGATGTTTTACGTGCTCCATGTGCATCCTTAGTGCATCCATCATGCATTCATGTTTTTCGAGTGCGCATTGCATCTTGTTGATTGGTGCTTGGTGTGTTTGTCTTGTTTAGAGCCGGAAGCTGAGAACGAGTACGAAGTTGAGCACGAGGTTTCCAACGAGGTTGAGCACGAGGACCCTTCTTACGATCCGAACGACTTCTCTTCAGGCAAGATGACCGAACCCCGATAACATTACTATCTTTGCCTATTGCTAGTAGTCTGGATCTATAGTTTTTGCCTCGATGCCCATGTTCTTCTTGTCAGCCTCCTACTTGTAACAAATTGCCATGTTTAACCACCCTACCTATGCAAACCGTTGCTTGGCTAAGTACGCTTCGCTCAGCCCTTCTTATAGCGTTGTTAGTTGCAGGTGAATTGAAGATGCTTGCTTCATGTTGAAGTTTGGTTGGGTTATATCACACAATATAAATGCTTAAATTGAAATCATCTATATATTGGCAAGGGTGGAAGGCTAAGCCTTTTGCTTGGTGATTTGTTCCACTCATGCCGTTAGGATCCGTATAAGCCGGTTTTATGTTCCTTGATTATGCGTTCCTAACACGGTTGGGGTGTATGGGACCCCCTCGATAAACCGCTAAGTGCTAAGTCTTTTCCAGCAAATCCCAACATTGGTACTATTTGCCTAATAACAAACTAAACATGCATAGGGAGTAATTAACCCTCTTTCTTAATCAACAACCCCGGGCCAGTGCTCCACATGAGTGTTGGTCCGAAACGAGCGGACTGCGGGGCCGCCTTGGGGCAACCTGAGGTATCTGGCATACACCTGTAGGACGTCTCATCCGGTCGTGTCCTGAGACCTAGATACGCGCGGCTACGATCAGGGTGTCGACACGCCGGGAGGATTTGCTGGATTAGCCTTACCTTAGCTCGGTATATCTTGAGCACGGGATTCCGAGGATACTCGGGTCTTCCCACTTTGGAGTTGTGACTCCGCGGATCGTGGGCTTGTAATGGGTCAAGTTGGAACACCCCTGCAGGGTTTGAACTTTCGAAAGCCGTGCACGCGGTTATGTGGCAGATGGGAGCTTGTTAATTCCGGTTGTAGAAAACTTGACACAATGATACTAATACACTACCAGCGTGTGTTCCGTGACTGTCAATTTCCGAATAGGGATTCGGGAGTTGAACACGGAGGGGTTATGATTGTGGAGCTTGTAGCTAGGATCACTTCGTGATCACTTCTCGCCGATGCCTTCTCTTCTCGCTCTCACTTGCGTAAGCTAGATGCTAGTTGCTGCTGCAGACTTATTCCTTTCTTCAGCCTTTCCCTCACCTAAAGGCTTAAATAGTTCTGTTACCCGGGAACGGGATTGCTGAGTCCTCTGTGGCTCACAGTTACTTCACACACCAGATGCAGGTCCAGTTGTGAGCTATCCAGGTGATGGCACCGAGCTGGATTGGGAGTACGACGAGGAGCGTAGTCTTTACTATGTGCGCTACCCGGACGATCAGTAGTGGAGTCTCTTACTAGGATTCGATCCGCCTGTGGTTTATTTATCTGAGTTTGGTACTTTGACTTTTGGCTTTTGCCCTTAGAGGGTTGTAGTGCTCTTAATGTATGATGTTTGAGACTTGTACTGTAATTTCTGTGACGTGGCGAGTGTAAGCCAACTATTTTCAGTTTACTATCCCCTCTTTTACATGAGTTGTGCAAAGATTACCAAACTTGAGATCATTCTAGGATGGACTTATGCCTTTAAGTCGTGCCTCGACACGTAGGAGGTATAACTCCACCCTGGGCATTACAAGCCATCCGAATACTTTAATTCTCATTGTGCATTTGGATCGCCATAAGAGTTGGAAGGTTGGATGCCTTGGGGTGTGTCTGAAGCAGAATTTGTAATAATCAACAGCTTTATAGTCAACTGCTCCCCAGGTGTAATACCAATCATCCGTGGATGAAGTGGAGGGGCTCAGGTGAGTGGATAGGTGTTGCAGGTGCTGGACCTCCGCGAGTGCTTCTGGGGAGAGAGGTAAGTGGAATGTATCATGTAGTGCCGTGCTCTCCAAGAAACTTTTGATGGATATGTCTTCATCTCTGGCAAAGGAGTAGGCTCGAGGGTGTGATGTTTCCAGTATGTTTGGTAGCCATAGATCTTTCCACAAGAGAGCAGTTGTTCCATCGACTACTTGAACACAAGAAATCCCACGATAGAGAGGTGCAAGTTTAAGTATGTCACGCCACCAAAAGGATCCCATTAGGTCGAGGGCATGGGGGATTTTGCCTTGATAGTACGTGTCCCAAATGAGGAGTACCCATGGTACATCGAGCTTGTTGTAGAATTTATGCAGGAACTTCATGAGTAGGGCTTCGTTTTGGAGTTTGATATTGAGGACTCCCAAGCCTCCGTGTTTCTTTGGTTTGCATACTAAGTCCCATGCAGCCAAGGAGTTGCATTTCTCACCATGTTCTGTCATCTTGTTCCAAAGACATTTGCGCCTGATTTTATCCAGCATTTCAAGAATTTGGGAGTTGATTTTGATTGTGCACATGGCATATATGAGGACTGAGGTGACAGTTGCATTCAGCCATGAGAGCCTCCCACCGTATGACATCATGGAGATAGTAGCAGTGAGTCTTCGTTCAGTTTTACACACTAGGGGCATTAGGTCTTGTACTGTGGGTTTCGTCGTGCCCATGGGTAGTCTGAGGTACGTGAAAGGCATGGTGCCAATCGAACAGCCAAAGATAGCAGCAAGTTCCACTGTGGAGTTGTCATCAAGATTAATAGGGATGAGAGTGGACTTGTTAAAATTGATCTTGAGACCAATGGAGGTTGCATAGTCAGATAGGATGTTTTTGATCGTTGTCGCTTGTGTGGGGCATGCGGGCAGGGCAAGGATCGTGTCATCCGCATATTGTATAACTGGGTAGTCCGTTTGGCCAGGGCAAGGAAAGGGTAGGTTAATTCATCCCTGCCTGAAGGCTTGGTTGATGGCAGCTTGTAGGAGGTCTGCCGCTAGGACGAATAGAAGTGGGGAAAGTGGATCACCTTGGCGTATACCGCTCCTAGAATGAAACTGTCTGCCTTGCACACCGTTAAGCAGGACCGAGGATCGCCCAGTGGAGAATATGCATTTGATCCAATTAAGCCATTTCTCGTTGAAGCCCATATGGCGCATGATATTGATCATAGGGTCATGTCCAATTGTGTCGAATGCCTTTGCAAAGTCCAGTTTCAGTAGGATAATTTTTTCTTTGGAGGCTTGGCATTGATGAATATATTGGAAGGCCCAAGCCAGGCAGTCCTGGATGGTTCTTCCTTTGAGAAAACCGTATTGGTTACGATGAACAAGTGTGAGGATTACCTTTTGAAGGCGATTAGCCAAGAGTTTGGTGATCATTTTCAGGCAGCAGTTGAGGATAGTTATCGGTCTAAAATCATTGACTGATGTAGGTGATTGAACTTTAGGGATCAAGGTAATAAGACCATCATTAATGCTTGTAAGATCAAGATCCCCCTCATGGAATTGGGAACAAAGGGCATAGAAGTCGTGCTTGATCACGGGCCAGCAACTTTTAAGGAATGCCCCACTGAATCCATCAGGGCCAGGGGCTCGATCGGCTGGCATTTCTTTAATCACATCGTCAATTTCCTTGTGTGAAAAGGGTTCAGTGAGATGGTCCAGGTTGTTGGAGCGCTGTATAAGTGTGGGCAGATCGAATTTCATCTCAGCAGGTGAGATAGTGCCTAGACGATTCTTATATGCACGGAGGAGTAGGGCCTCTTTGCTGACGTGGTATTCTACTTGATTGCCTTCCTCATCAGATAAATAGGTAATGTTGTTATGCCGATACCGTTCTGTGGCCACGGCCTGAAAAAATTTCGTGTTTTCATCGCCAAACTTAACCCAACTAATGGTACATCGTTTCTTCCAATAAAGCTTCTGGTATTGTAGCAGGCGCAGAGTGTGTTTTTTGAGGATGGTCCGGAAGTTGAATTCAGGGGTAGAGAGCGGTCTCTTGTTCTCAAGTTCATCCAGATGTGCTAAAAATTTATTGCAGTTGTCGATGGCAATCTTCAGCCGTGAAATGTTTTTACTTCAGGACTTGAGAGCGTGCCTGAGTCTTTTGAGTTTATGACACAGTATGGAGGCAGCGTTGGTCAGATGAACTGGCTTGTTCCAAGAGGTTCGTACCACATCCAAGAAACCAGGGTGTAATATCCAAAACGATTCAAATCTAAAGATTTTGCTGCGTGGTATGTTGGTTTCGATAGTAACAATGCAAGGGGTATGATCAGATGTAGGTTTACCGAGGGGTTTTACCAGTGTGTTGGGGTAGATCTGAGTCCAGTGTAATGACGTGAAGAACCAGTCTAACTGGACCAGAAGCGGGTCAACTTGCATATTACTCCAAGTGTAAGCGCGGCCCTTTACTGGGAGTTCCAAAAGGTTTTGCGTGCGGATGATATCGTAAAATTTGAACATATCCTGAGCATTACCTCCCGGTTTGTTACGGTTGTCCGGAGCACGAATATAATTGAAATTGCCAACCAAAAGCCAGTCTTGTGCCACTGGTATATCCAGATCATAGAGCCAATTAGTGTAATTTGTGCGATCATCTCCAGTACACGGCCCATAGATATTCGCTAACGTCCAGGTTTGTTGGGATTGCGTGCTAACGAAGTTGATAACTAGCGCAAATGGTTCCGAATATAGAATAGAGCCCGTAAACATCGAGCTCTTCCAAATCGTAACAATGCCACCCGAAGCACCACGCGAAGGTACGAAAGCAAAACGATCAAATTAGCATGGACAGCAAGATTTGATAAACGCCAGATCGAACGAGGTCTTTTTGGTTTCTTGCAAGCAAACGATTGCGCATCCGCTAGAAAGGATCGCATTATGAAGCGCTAGATGTTTGGGTTCGGCATTAAGCCCACGAATGTTCCAAGAGAGGACATTCCACGATCGCAAAAGAGACATGAGAAAACTGCTTATAGATTAAGCAGAGGTGGAGGCTTCATCGACGACGGCTTCGGAGACTTCAACCTGCTGCACGGCGGGTGTAGGTTCAGTCGGCGTCGGAGATGCAAGGAGGGCTTCTTCAGTCAACTCTTCTGCTGGGATAGCGCATCGGTAGATTCCGACGTCTTGCAGTGTTGAGATTGGTGTTGGCGGCGGGATGTCATCAGAGTCATGCTTGGGCTGAGTTGATGAAGAGGAACCAATGGCAGGTATGATTCTGGGCTTCACTTTAGACATGGTCTTGCGGCTGTCAGATGGCATATGAACTTTAAACCCCTTATACTTAGTAGAGCAAGTGGTGCGACGAACCTCAGTAGTGGAGATGGGCACCATAGGGGTTTTTGCGCGGCGGCCACGGGTTGCCACTGGAGGCTGGGTTTCAAAAGTGGCAGTGCAGTTCTCAGTCTGAGCTGTGACAGCTAGGTCTGAAGATAAAGGAGCCGAGTCCATCCGGTGGGTGTCAGGGTGGGACAAACCATGCTGTATATTACTCACCTCCATCGAGTCTGGCATCAGGTTGGGGAGGGCATCTTCCTCAGGCTGAGGGGAGCGAGGATCATCCTCCACTGGCAGTTCTTGGATGACCACATAAGAAGAAGGCGTGCTGTCGAAACAGATGAGGTTGCTGTCATCAGAGGTTGCCACAGTCACAGACACTTCAAAGTTTGCTGGTCGAATGCCAAAAGCAGATCTCCATGGGCCAATAGAGGCAAGTGCAGGTCGGAGAGCATCAAATATAATAGTATTCAGTTGCTGTCTGGGTACTGGGTTGTCAATTAGCAAAGAAAGCAGATCCGAGCCCTGAGAAGATAGTCCAAACTGTAACCCGCGGTCATGCAGAACAACTGAGATAGTAAGCGATTCAGTTGGCATTGGGTGGTCCGAAGATGGAGGGTGCAGCTGGGGCACAATGATCATTGTGGAACTGTCTGAACTTGCGCCATCTTCAGAAACAGAGAAGGAGTCGTTCCAAGCCTGTGTGGGGCTGTCCATGAGATTGTTGTCAGGTACTAATCCATCTTGGAAAGTCAGGCCCTGGGATGCAAGCCACACCTGATAGTTGACCAGGTGCGGTGGTAGTGGAGGTAGCGGCGGAGCTGGCGGTTGCGGCCAGGCACCCCAGCCAGCATTGGCATTGTTGTTGGCATCAGGGTTGGCGTCAGCGTGAGGGCCAACAGGAGCTGTGTTCTGCACCAGCCAGTTATGTACTTGTTGCTGGTAAAGCTGCTCGGCGGTGAGTTCAGGGCCGAACTGAGGGTGGGGATTACCATCAGGTGGCGGCGGCTCTTCTCCAGCAGGCAACACCTCAGGCAGCAGTCCGTTCCAGTCATTGCTGCGGAGTATCATAACCTACACGGTCCAACAGTATCTTGCTCCGCCCAGCTGCCAGACAACAAAGCTCTTAGGGATTAAGCGCAGGCGGAGCACTCTTGCTTTGATCATCATGAAGCGTCTGTCTTGGCGGGGGTTATACCAATGCATAAGGGATCCATAGCCACCCAGAGCTTTGGTGATGTAGTAATCGGTCTGGTAGTCGTAGGGGAAACCAAAGAACATCAACCAAACCTCTGGCCCAAAGGACGTCGTGCGCCAATTCAAAGCTTCATTATGAGGTACGAAAGTGATGAGCAGATCTTCATCTTCAAGTTCAGTGGGGGTGTTGATAGCAGTGTCTCGCATAAAAGAGTCCACGAATCCAAAAATCCCAATACCAAAAGGATGGTCACTGACTTCAGTGGTAAAGAGTTGAGAAGCATGGAGCTGACCTATAATGGCAGTGCGGATGGAAGCCCGACAGTGGAGAGGAACATATTCGCTCGCCTCGGCGATTGCCAAGAAATCGTGGTTAAGCGGCGGGATTGGCCCCACGATCATGCCACTTCGAACCACGCGGTCCGCCGGTCCCGGCTCAACGGCAAAGCCCGGGGGGAGGAACGGGACGGGGTTGAGGGGGTAGTTTGCCATGGTCGAAGAGGAGGTGAGGAAGTGGGGTGGATCCTGGTCAGAGTGCGGTAATGGCGATGGGACAGGGCAGGAGCGCTGCGGTGGTGGCGATGGGACTGGGCAGGAGCGCGGCGGTTGGAGAACCGAGGCGGAAGGTGGAGCGTGAGGGGGGTGGGCTTGAGGGGAAGGAGTGGAAATCACCGGTGATTTGGGAATCCATTTCCACCTAAGAGCGCGGATGCGTTTGCGGCAGGATTGGGCCGCGTGGCCATAGTATGCACATGCAGTGCATCGGACGGTGGCTCTGGGCCGTGGACGCAGGGCAGTGGAGAGTAGAGGGGGGACAGGAAGATGAGTTGCCTTGGTGGGGGTGATATTCTCCAAAACCGCTTCATTAAATTTATGGGACTCACTAGTTTTGGGGCAAAATATTGCCTTATGATCAGGTGCGGAGCAATTGATGCAAATCAGCCTGGCATGGCAGTCAATTTTATTATGTCCCCATTGCAGGCAGCGCGAGCAATGAGAGGCCCAACTGGTGGAGAGGTTGATAATATCCTGCAAAGTGTACTGGGCTTGGGCCAGATCGGCCTTGTGCTTGGCCTGGAGCGAGGGGGGCCAAAAAACATACTCGGGGGCATATTTGAAAGCCGACCGGAGGAAACACCGCGGCAAGGGCGGATAGGGAGTATTCAGCGGGCAATTAAATGCACCCAGTCTGAGGAAATTTGGTAAATGCTTTTCCTCGTCTTGTTGCATGAAAATGGAAACCTTTGGTTGATTCCTCGGGACTCCGCGCCTGTGCTTGCCTCTTTAGCACCAAAGAGAAAACATGCTATACTGCGCCCGCTGGCGCCCGCCTGGCCTCGGTCGTCATGGCTTGCGTCATCTGTAACTCACGAGGTGGGGGCTTGCATAGAATTCTCCACTCATCACGAGCCAGCCTAGGGAGGCAGCTCCCTCTAGAGGTCTTGTCGTCGTCCGCCTCGCGAGGGTCTTGTGTGTTGATGCTGAAGATGGGTCGTACCCGGCCGGTGATGGAGCCACGCCGTGGGCCGCAGGCAGGCAAGTCTGGGTGCCCTAGTTCCCAGAACGCTGGCAGTAGCTCCCGGGCCCAAGGCGCGCTCGAACTTGGCTTCAAGGTGAAGACAAGGGGCAAGGGAAAAGCGCCGCGGGCCTCAACCGCATGCAGACATGGTCGATGCGTGGCGCCTGATGGGACGTGGGCGTCTCCGCTTCCCCACGCTGCTTCGGCAACCATCCAAGGTTGACAAAAGACTGGCGCCTACCTCTGAGACTTCATTGCCTTTCCTTCGTCTTGCTCCAGATCTTCTTCTCCCCCTGCTCAGAGCGCCTCCAGATCTGCCTAGCTCTCCTCGAGCTTGCCATCGATGGCCACCGGAAAGGCAAAACACGCCGCTTCTTCTGCACGCTCAACCTCCGCGCTCGAGTCGTCCCTCAGTGTTTCCACCATCACCAAGGAGAGGCATATTGCCACCATGCTCCCGTTGACGGCGAGCAACGACAATGAGGGACGGGAGACGGCGCTCTGGGTTGTCTCCACCAAGCCGGAGACCTTGGGGGAAACCTTCTACCCCTTCTTCCTGCACAACGTCTTCGCCGGGCTCGTCCCCCCTTTCTCCAATTTCTTCTTCGCCATCCTCAACCATTACCCGATCCATGCCCTTCATCTTCATCCCAACTCCATCCTCCTCCTATTGATCTTCGCCTTCTACTGTGAAGCGTTTGTGGGGGTGGCGCCCTCCGTTCTGCTGTTCCGCCACTTCTTCTACCTCTGGATGGGCGGCACCCAGTGCTCCGGATGCACCTGTTTCATCACGTCTCACGGCAGCAAGGCGATCTCGAGGGCCGAGAAGAAGTTGGAGGACTTCCGAAGCAAGTGGATCTTCACGGACGCCAAGCACTCTCATGCTCGGCTGGAGCTGTCAACCGTGTTGCCGGCGAAGCTGGACTGGTGGGCTCACGAGAATCTCACCGATCCTCAGGCGGAGCAGCTGCTGAAGAAGATGACGGCTGACCTGGATGTGGAGAAGCTGACGGGGGACATGCTTGTCAAGGAGTTCCTCACATAGCACCTGGCTCTGCTCTAGGCGCACTCGCGCCCTCTATGGAGCCTCAAGGGCACAGAAGACAACCTCCGTCTGCGCCTGGGAGACCTGACCGACAAGGAGCTGAGCAAGGCCATGTGCACCTTGCTTGAGAAAGACCTGGGCGTCCTACCGGATGCCTATCTCCTGCTGTAACGTCGTGATGACGGAGAGGAGGTTGCCACTGCCATGCCCATCTTCAACGAGCGGGGGCTCATGCCGCTAAAGCTCCCGCTACCCCCGCACTCCCCGGTGCCAGTGTCCTCCGGCGAGAGCTCCCGGGAGGAGGAATTGGAGGCAACCTTGGAGGGAATGGGGGAGACCTCTCCTCCACGGCAGAGCGGGCTCCCCCGCGGCCTCTCTAATGATGATGATGATGCTAGTGAGTACTTGGCCGAGGGATCGGCTCGCTCCACCAGGGTTACCACAAGGTCCGGGCGCACCCCCTTGAAGAGGCTGAAGCGAGGAAACCCGAAGAGGGTGGAGTGGCGTCGTTTCTCTGGGGTGACGCCCCTGCCTCGTCGCCGATTATCACCGTCGCAGAGCCTGCCGCCGCGCACCCATCCACTCCCGAGGGCACGACGAAGCTCACGCACAAGAAGCTCAGTGCCGCCGCGGTCCTGTCCAAGAGGAGGGCATACGGTGCTAATGATGAGTAAGCATTTTACCTTGTTTCTGCTTCCATCCTGGATGTCGTGCTCAAGATACCCTTCTTCTAGTGGCTAGGCAGCAGCCGGCAATGAAGAGGAAGAAGGAGCACGCCAGGCCCTCCGAGGCCGCGTGTCTTACTGTGGCTGCGGTGACCCCGACGTGGGAGGGAGAGGTCGCCTCGCGCCTGCCCACTATGGGGCGTGCCTCCCAAGGTTCAGTGGTCCAGCCCCAGGAGAAGACCGCACATGCAGCCAAGCTAAATCCGGAGGCGCCCGTCCTCAGTTCACCCGCTCGAGGTCCGAGAGCTCCGAAGCCCCATGTCATCCTTGTTGTTGTTGCTTCGCCGGCCCAAGCGCCGGTGCTACTGTAATGCCCAGGATGGAGTTATACCTCCTACGTGTCGAGGCACGACTTAAAGGCATAAGTCCATCCTAGAATGATCTCAAGTTTGGTAATCTTTGCACAACTCATGTAAAAGAGGGATAGTAAACTGAAAAATAGTTGGCTTACACTCGCCACGTCACAGAAATTACAGTACAAGTCTCAAACATCATACATTAAGAGCACTACAACCCTCTAAGGGCAAAAGCCAAATGTCAAAGAACCAAACTCAGATAAATAAACCACAGGCAGATCGAATCCTAGTAAGAGACTCCACTACTGATCGTCCGGGTAGCGCACGTAGTAACGACTACGCTCCTCGTCGTACTCCCAATCCAGCTCGGTGCCATCACCTGGATAGCTCACAGCTGGACCTGCATCTGGTGTGTGAAGTAACTGTGAGCCACAGAGGACTCAGCAATCCCGTTCCCGGGTAACAGAACTATTTAAGCCTTCAGGTGAGGGAAAGGCTGAAGAAAGAACAAGTCTGCAGCAGCAACTAGCATCTAACTTACGCAAGTGAGAGCGAGAAGAGAAGGCATCGGCGAGAAGTGATCACGAAGTGATCCTAGCTAAAAGCTCTCAAACATAACCCCTCCGTGTTCAACTCCCGAATCCCTATTCGGAAATTGACAGTCACGGAACACACGCTGGTAGTGTATTAGTATCATAGTGTCAAGTTATCTACAACCGGAATTAACAAGCTCCCATCTGCCACATAACCGCGGGCACGGCTTTCGAAAGTTCAAACCCTGCAGGGGTGTTCCAACTTGACCCATTACAAGCCCACGATCCGCGGAGTCGCAACTCCAAAGTGGGAAGACCCGAGTATCCTCGGAATCCCGTGCTCAAGATATACCGAGCTAAGGTAAGGCTAATCCAGCAAATCCTCCCGGCGTGTCGACACCCTGATAGTAGCCGCGCGTATCTAGGTCTCAGGACACGTCCGGATGAGCAGTGGCCCAGGGGGTTGAATTAATTAAGCCTCGGGACCCCAACGAAGATCCCAGCGAACCGGGTGGTATCCGCAAGTGGCTCTAGTTTGGACCAACACTCAAGTCGAGCACTGGCCCAGGGGGTTGAATTAATTAAGCCTCGGGTTAATTACTCCCTCGGAAAGTTTTTAGTTGTTTAGGCAAATAGTACCAAGGTTGGGACTTGCTGGAAAAGACTTAGCACTTAGCGGTTTATCGAGGGGGTCCCATACACCCCAACCGTGTTAGGAACGCATAATCAAGGAACATAAAACCGGCTTATACAGATCCTAATGGCATGAGTGGAACAAAACACCAAGCAAAAGGCTTAGCCTTCCACCCTTGGCAATATATAGGTGATTTCAATTAAAGCATTTATATAGTGTTATATAACCCAACCAAAACTTCAACATGGAGCAAGCATCTTCACTTCACCTGCAACTAGCAACGCTATAAGAAGGGGCTGAGCGAAGCGTACTTAGCCAAGCAACGGTTTGCATAGGTAGGGTGGTTAAACATGGCAATTGGTTACAAGTAGGAGGCTGACAAGAAGAACATGGGCATCGAGGCAAAACTATAGATCGAGACTACTAGCAATAGGCGAAGATAGTAAAGTTATCGGGGTTCGGTCATCTTGCCTGAAGAGAATTCGTTCGGATCGTAAGAAGGGTCCTCGTGCTCAACCTCGTTGGAAAACTCGTGCTCAACTTCGTTCCCGGTCTCAGCTTCCGGCTCTAAACACAACAAACACACCAAGCACCAATCAACACGATGCAATGCGCACTCGAAAAACAAGAATGCATGATGGATGCACTAGGGATGCACATGGAGCACGTAAAACATCACTCAAGCAAAACACCTCAAAACAAGATAACAACCTGATATTATTAATCTACACAGAAAATCACCCAAGTTTGATATAAGATTCGCTGAAATCGGAGTTACGGGCTAAAAGTTATGCCCGAAACAAGATTTGAGCGAAAACTGAAAATTACAGCAACATAGCATCTTGGGAGCTCAAATTAATTAATCTACAGCACCCAAAAGCATGGCAAAGGACTTGAACACAAACTAGATATATAGTACAGCAACTAGGTCCAAAGTGCACCCCCAATGGAGTCACGGATCAATAGCAATGATCTTGGACATATTGAACTTTGCAATAAAATTCTGGCAGCAGAATTTTATTGAAACTTTAGAGCAAAAGATAAGCATGCTACAGCCACTTAAATGGACATGTGAGGACATGAATGGAAAGACAACAATATATAATTCACGGAACAATCAAAATCCACCCCAAAACTAACATGCTTTGTCCTAGAACATCACACGAACAAGGCATCGGAACGTTACAGATTTCAGACTTAGTGAAATTTCACTAAGTCCTAAAACAGCAACATCATCATAGCATCCAAAAGAGCATGTTTAAGTCACCTCGAAACTAAACATGGCAAAGGGTAAGCACCTCATCAAAATACATATGACGGTGATCCCGAAACACACAAGCATGCATCATTGAGGTGAACACAACGATTGCAACGAGCTCATCAAGATGGCATTTCATAACAAGTGAAAACACAACATGTGAACATGGCACTTTGCAACGATGACAACAAGGAAACAATAAATCTACCATACAACCTATCACACACAACACGTAGTTCGTGGCAAGACGAACACGTGGACATGTCATTTGCATCGTTTGGACAAACGAGCTAAAAGTTATCACAAGTCAAAGGTGGCATGAAAATAACACATAACAGCAGTTTAAATCATGATGCACTCTTGCAACAGCAAAACAAGTGTCAAGATGACATCTAACATGCATGACAACAACAGGTAAAACGTAGAGGACATCTCCACGAACATCTGGACATGCTACACGCGCAAAACGGAGCAACAGGCACAAAGTTAGAGCAGTTCAAAGATTGCATCTCAGATAAACAGATCTGGGGACTTAGTGGGGAAAAACAACCTCTGGATCCAGATGAACAGTACGGGCCGGGGGGAGCTACAGTGGCGGCGGCGGAAACTGGCCCAGCGGAGGCGAAACGGAACGGCGGCCCGCGGCTGGAAGGCAGGCCCGATCTGGAGCGGTAGTACGGGCCGGCGGCGTACGGGCCCGCGGAGGCGGGGCGTCTGGCGCCTGGGAGGCGCCCGCGGATGGGCCGGCTCAGGGGCGGAGGCCCACGGCGGCGCGGAGAGCTGGCGCGGCGGCGAAGCCCGCTCGGAGGCTGGAGGGGTGGCCCGACGAGGCTGGGTCGGCTGGGCCCAGCGTGACGGCGGCCTGCGGTGCTGCTGGCTCGGAGCGAAGGGCGAGGCGACGGGCCTCGGCGGACGAAGGAGCCCGCGGGGCTGTTGGCGAAGGAGAAACGGCGCGGGGGGGAAAGTGGGCCGACGGGGAACTGGTCCCCCCTGGCCAGGCCGACGCGGTCGATCCTGGCGCCAAGTGGCGACGGCCCGGCGCGGTCGATGCGGTCGCCCCGAGCGACGGAGCCGGTCGCCTGGCGCGTTGACTCGACGGCGCGATCCGGATCTGGATCGGCCGCCTCGATCTGCGGCTGCTGCTTCGATGACTAGCTGGATCCCCTCGGGATCTGAAAGAAAATGGAGGATCTGAAGTAGAAAAAGAAAAAAAAAAGAGGGGAGAGAGGAGGAAGAAGAAGGGAATGCCCAAATAGACTAGGGGGGTCTATATGTAGCAGTTTTTAGGGTTAGGAGGGGATTTAGGGGCGCTAGGAGCCCTCCGATCGCGATCCGACGGATCCGATCGCGGGAATAGAATAAAAGGGCCTAGACGGAGATAAAAGAAAGCAGCAGGGGTATTTCCGGGATACGAAGTGAAGGCACATCGGACCCACACGGACAACGGAGGGAAAAATCAACGGAGTCCAAACGAGACGAGATTTGAGAGGCGGGTTGCACACAACAAAACAACAACACACACAACAACCTCGGCACACCGGTAACGAAAAACGCCCGAACAACAAAGTAGGCCTACGGGACGTCACGGACAAGTGAGGGAGCTCCGGAACGCGAAACGGACAACGGGAAGAAACACGACGAACCGGATGCAACCCACAACACAAATGCAATGCAATGCACATGTCTACATGATATGAATGAATGCCACACACTCACACAACAAAACGACGAAAGCCCGAAAGACAAAGAACCCGAAATGGAAATAGAAGAGGCCGGAGATATATTATATACCCAAAAGGGAAAGTATTACATCCGGGGCATTACAAACTCTCCTCTACTACAAAAAGATCTCGTCCCGAGATCTAGGACATGAAAAAGGAAGGGTACTCGGAACGAAGATGATCTTCTCGTTCCCAGGTAGCTTCTCGGTCTGTGTGATGTGACCACTTGACTTTCAGAAACTTGATGGACTTGTTGCGAGTCTTGCGTTCGGTTTCTTCGAGAATTGCAACTGGATGCTCTCGGTAGGAAAGGTCTTGTTGAAGATCAATCTCCTCAAACGGAATCATGCGCTCAGGTGCCTTGAAGCAATTGCGCAGCTGAGACACATGGAAGACATCATGAACATTTGCAAAGTTGGAAGGGTGCTCGAGCTGATAGGCTAGATCGCCTCTTTTGCCAAGAATCTTGAAAGGCCCGACGTATCTAGGAGCAAGCTTTCCTTTGATACCGAATCTTTGGGTTCCTTTCATCGGAGAAACTCGGAGATAGACATGATCACCGATGTCGAAAGCCAAATCACGATGCTTTCCGTCATAGTAGCTCTTCTGACGCGACTGAGCGGCCTTGAGATTCTCACGTATGACTTTGCACATTTCTTCGGCTTCAGAGATCAAATCATTGCCAAGAAGTTGGCGTTCGCCTGTTTCAGACCAGTTGAGAGGGGTACGGCACTTTCTGCCATAGAGAATTTCAAACGGTGCTTTGCCTGCACTTGCTTGAAAGCTGTTGTTGTAAGAGAACTCGGCAAATGGAAGGCAGTCTTCCCATTTCATGCCGAAGGAGATGACACAGGCTCTGAGCATATCTTCAAGGATCTGATTCACACGCTCGACTTGACCACTAGTCTGAGGGTGAAAGGCAGTGCTGAACCTGATCTTCGTGCCCATGGCGGACTGAAAAGAGTCCCAGAACCTTGATGTGAACAAGCTGCCACGGTCTGAGGATATCACTTGAGGAATGCCATGTAGGGACACGATTCTGGAAGTGTACAGCTCTGCAAGTTGAGCTGCATTGATTGATTCTTTGACTGGAAGAAAGTGAGCGACTTTGGTAAGCTTGTCAATCACCACAAAGATAGCATCATTGCCTCGCTTGGATTTAGGAAAGCCAGTGACGAAGTCCATTTCAATGTGGTCGAACTTCCACTCGGGAATAGGAAGAGGTTGGAGAAGACCGGCTGGACGTTGATGTTCTGCTTTCACTCTTCTGCATACATCACATTCATTCACGAATTGGGCAATCTCCCTTTTCATGCGTGTCCACCAGTAAGACTGCTTGAGATCTTGGTACATCTTGGAACTGCCAGGATGAATGGAAAGGAGAGAGTCATGAGCTTCTTCCATTATGAGCTTCCTGAGATCACCTTTGGGAACAACGAGTCTGTCCTCGAAGAACAAGGTATCTCTCTCATCAACACGGAAGCACTTATATTTTGGAGTGCCCTTTGCAATCCCATGTTTCACCTTCTTCACCATGGTATCACTGAGCTGGGCCTCACGGACTTGATCTTCCAAGGTAGGAGCAATCTGGAGATTTGCAAGAAAACCCTGCGGAACCACTTGGAGGTTGAGCTTCCTGAAAGCTTCACAAAGCTCAGGCTGATATGCCTTGATAAGAAGGCTGTTGCAATATGCCTTCCTGCTCAAAGCATCTGCAATCACATTCGCCTTGCCTGGAGTGTACTCAATGCTGGGGTTGTACTCTTGGATCATCTCGACCCAACGAGTCTGGCGGAGGTTCAGATGCGGCTGTGTGAAGATGTACTTCAAACTCTTGTGATCAGTGAAGATGTCGACCTTTCTGCCCAACAACAAATGTCTCCACGTAATCAGAGCATGTACCACAGCTGCTAGCTCGAGATCATGTGTGGGATAGTTCTTCTCACTGGGCTTGAGCTGCCGAGAAGTATATGCCACAATTTTCTTATCTTGCATAAGCAAACCACCAAGACCTTGAAGAGAAGCGTCACAGAACACTTCATAGGGCTTGGTTTCATCCGGAGGAGTCAGAACTGGAGCAGAAACAAGCTTCTCTTTGAGGGTTTTGAAAGCCACTTCACACTCGGGAGACCAAAAGTATTTGACATTCTTCTGAAGGAGGTTGGAAAGAGGCTTGGCAATCTTGGAGAAGTTCTCCACAAACCTTCTGCAATAGCTGGCAAGACCCAGAAAACTGCGGAGCTGCTTGACGTTCTGAGGAGCCTCCCAGTTGACAATTGCTTCAACTTTCTCGGGATTAACCGCAATACCGTCAGCTGAGATGATGTGGCCCAGGTACAAAACCTTATCGAGCCAGAACTCGCACTTTGAGAACTTGGCATAGAATTTATGCTCTCGGAGTCGATCAAGAACCAGTCGTAAGTGCTTTTCGTGATCTTCTTCATTCTTGGAAAACACCAGAATATCATCCAGATACACAAGCACAAACTCTCCAGTATAGGGTTTGAAGATGTAATGCATCATCCTTGAAAAGGTAGGAGGAGCATTGGCGAGACCGAAGGACATGACGGTATACTCATATGAACCGTAGCTCGTTCTGAAGGCCGTCTTGGGAATGTCTTCCTCGCGAATGCGAATTTGATGGTAGCCCATTCGGAGGTCAAGCTTAGAGAATACTTTAGCTCCTTTGAGCTGCTCAAAGAGTTCGTTGATGTTGGGAGCGGATACTTGTTCTTAATCGTCTTCTTGTTCAATGGCCGGTAGTCAACACAGAGACGCTCCGTGCCATCTTTCTTCTTGACAAATAAGACACCACAGCCCCACGGAGATGTACTCGGTCTGATGAGACCCATACTCTCCTGCTTATCAAGCTGCTTCTTCAATTCCTTCAATTCATCCGGAGAGAGCTTGTAAGGACGCCGGCAAGCAGGTTCGGTGCCCGGCTCGAGTTCAATGACAAACTCCACCTGACGGTGTGGAGGCATGCCTGGAAGATCTTCTGGAAAGACGTCTTGATATTCATTCACCACTGGAATTTGCTCTATGGCATTAATTTCACCCTTATCATTAAGAGAGAAAAGCCGAATAGTATTATCCCTGGAGGCGAAGATAATCACATCTTCATCAGAATGAGTCAATTTGACCTCCTTTTGAGCACAATCAATGTGAGCATCGTGCTGAGAAAGCCAATCCATTCCGAGAATGAGGTCAATATCAGAATGACCAAGAACCACCGGAGAAGCCAAAAATCGATAATCACCCATGCGAATAGAAATATCCGGAACATGCACCCGAGAGGTCATTTGCAAACCAGGAGAAATAATGCTCAACGGCTTCGGCATCACTTGAGTGACAAATTCATGCTTAGCAACAAAAGGTCTTGAAATGAAGGACAAAGATGCACCCGAATCAAACAATACTTTAGCTGGAAAAGAGTTCACTGGAAGGTTACCCAAAATGACATCAGAAGAGTTCTCCGCTTCAGTTGCACTCATCAGATTGACCCTTGCAGACTTTGGATCATGCTTGACAATAGCTGAACTCATAGGTGGAGGAGGAGGAAGACGCTTCGGATTCGGACATCTGTTGGCATAGTGACCCTTCTGGCCACACTTGTTGCACACCACTTCAGAGAGAGGACGGAAATGAGAGCCACTGGACTTGGAGCCTTGAGACTGAAACTGCTTCTTCGACTGGTTGCTTGGGTTGGGTGGGTGGGAGAAACCACGACCACTAGAGTTCTTGTTGTTGGAGTTGTTGTAGTTGCTGGAGTTGTTGTATGGAGCTCGAATCACTGAAGGAGGAGGAAGCCAGAATTTCTGTTGTTTCGCAGCCAACTGAGACGATGAGGTAGAGTGAACAGCATCTCGAATTCTCTTCTTAGAAGCCTCCATCTTGAGCTGAGCTGCTTCTTGTTTCAAAGCCATGTTATAGAACTTATCGAATTCGTCTGGCTCGAACAAAGTGAGAGCAAGCTGAAGTTCATCTTTGAGACCTCCACGGAACTGATAGATTTTGTTCTTTGCATCAGGAATGTCTTGCTTTGCATAGCGAGCGAGGTTTTGGAACTTGACATTATACTGATAGACTGTCATGGAGCCCTGCTTGAGGTTGCGGAATTGCTCACGCATACCCTCGATAACACTTGTAGGAATGTGATGCGAGCGGAAATCCTTGCAGAAATTCTCCCACGAGATCACTTGACCCGGCCTTGAGTCTTTGTACTGCTGCCACCAGTCAGCTGCTTGATCTTTCAGTTGGAAGGCTGCAAACTTCACATAGTCATCTTCTTTCACGTTACTGCACTCAAAATGCTTCTTGATATCGGTCAGCCAATCTTCAGCATCAAGAGGGTCGACACAGTAACTGAAAGCTTTAGGATTGTTAGCCAGGAACTGGTTGAGGGTAGCATGGTGCTGCTGGAAGAAGTTGCCTTGGTTCATTGGAACACCCTGATTAGCTTGATTAGCTTGCATAGCTTGCATTTGCTGCATCATCTGCATCATCAACTGAGTGTTCTGAGCTGTAGTCTGCATAATTGCTCTCCAAGCCTCAGGCGGAGGAGGAGGTGAAGGAGGACGCTCTGGAACCTCTTCACCCTCTGGGTTGGCATTCGGAACCCTTTTCGGAGCCATCCTGTAAGAGATGACCATGAATCAGCAATTGATTGACAAAAGGAATAAGCTGAATCAATGGAATGAATTGCAACAAGTCTTCACAATAATCATTCGAACAATAAGAACGAATGAAATCATCCGAACAAGAGGAACGAATGATATTCTTAGTTAATTGATAACATCAGTCTTCACGAGAAGCCACATAGGAATCAAAATGAAAATAAGAAAAACAACAAGGTACGGACAGGAACAAACACAAGAGAGGAGTTTCGTTCTAACATCTTTGTGCTGAAAGCATATGAACGCGTTACGAAAAGGTTTTGCAATCCCCGGATCAGCATAGCCAAGGACCCTTTAAGATGCAACTCCTGATAGTAACCTCGGTCATATAACTCCTTCACTCAATGTCGAACCCCGAACTCACTAACCTGCATTCGTTGGAAGAATGCCTACGATCTACTGGATAAAACCCACCTATAGTTTTCCGAAAGATTCCAGTTATGCAATCAGGTGTTGGGGATACACGGGAAGCACCGCGCAATCAACTCTAACCTACATCCAGGTGTATCCATCCTTCAACACATAACCAGTCTTTCTCGGAAACTGTGTACCTCGGACCTTCGAAAAGCATCCACTATAACAAGCTATGGCAATACTCCCGAACTACCTCCCCAGTACTGGGTGATGTCGGGTTTATCTTGCCACTGGCCGTATAGGGGAGATTTTCGATGTCGGCCGTCTTAAGTATTTAGTACTGTCACGATATGCTTGTTACAATGATACCCCGAAGCTCAACTCCTCGGTAACAGGAGGCATCGAGAACAATATCCTTGTCACAAGAACATCGAAACAATCCCAGAATACTCGCGGGATTCCTAAAAAAAATTTGTGCAAATTTTGAAGATAGGAGAGACAAGAGTAGACGTCAGGAGTCCTCACCAGAGAGAAAAGGGATGAGAAGCAAAGAAATCCTACTCTCCGATATAATATAGGACTCAAAAGTTTTCAGTGTGTGCCTAGACTCAACCGTCAACGGTTCGATCAAACAGTGGGGGCTCCTAGGTCGGAGAAGGCTCTGAATACCAACTTGTAATGCCCAGGATGGAGTTATACCTCCTACGTGTCGAGGCACGACTTAAAGGCATAAGTCCATCCTAGAATGATCTCAAGTTTGGTAATCTTTGCACAACTCATGTAAAAGAGGGATAGTAAACTGAAAAATAGTTGGCTTACACTCGCCACGTCACAGAAATTACAGTACAAGTCTCAAACATCATACATTAAGAGCACTACAACCCTCTAAGGGCAAAAGCCAAATGTCAAAGAACCAAACTCAGATAAATAAACCACAGGCAAATCGAATCCTAGTAAGAGACTCCACTACTGATCGTCCGGGTAGCGCACGTAGTAACGACTACGCTCCTCGTCGTACTCCCAATCCAGCTCGGTGCCATCACATGGATAGCTCACAGCTGGACCTGCATCTGGTGTGTGAAGTAACTGTGAGCCACAGAGGACTCAGCAATCCCGTTCCCGGGTAACAGAACTATTTAAGCCTTTAGGTGAGGGAAAGGCTGAAGAAAGAACAAGTCTGCAGCAGCAACTAGCATCTAACTTACGCAAGTGAGAGCGAGAAGAGAAGGCATCGGCGAGAAGTGATCACGAAGTGATCCTAGCTACAAGCTCTCAAACATAACCCCTCCGTGTTCAACTCCCGAATCCCTATTCGGAAATTGACAGTCACGGAACACACGCTGGTAGTGTATTAGTATCATAGTGTCAAGTTATCTACAACCGGAATTAACAAGCTCCCATCTGCCACATAACCGCGGGCACGGCTTTCGAAAGTTCAAACCCTGCAGGGGTGTTCCAACTTGACCCATTACAAGCCCACGATCCGCGGAGTCGCAACTCCAAAGTGGGAAGACCCGAGTATCCTCGGAATCCCGTGCTCAAGATATACCGAGCTAAGGTAAGGCTAATCCAGCAAATCCTCCCGGCGTGTCGACACCCTGATAGTAGCCGCGCGTATCTAGGTCTCAGGACACGTCCGGATGAGCAGTACGTACAGATACCGAAGATCCCAGCGAACCGGGTGGTATCCGCAAGTGGCTCTAGTTTGGACCAACACTCAAGTCGAGCACTGGCCCAGGGGGTTGAATTAATTAAGCCTCGAGTTAATTACTCCCTCGGAAAGTTTTTAGTTGTTTAGGCAAATAGTACCAAGGTTGGGACTTGCTGGAAAAGACTTAGCACTTAGCGGTTTATCGAGGGGGTCCCATACACCCCAACCGTGTTAGGAACGCATAATCAAGGAACATAAAACCGGCTTATACAGATCCTAATGGCATGAGTGGAACAAAACACCAAGCAAAAGGCTTAGCCTTCCACCCTTGCCAATATATAGGTGATTTCAATTAAAGCATTTATATAGTGTTATATAACCCAACCAAAACTTCAACATGGAGCAAGCATCTTCACTTCACCTGCAACTAGCAACGCTATAAGAAGGGGCTGAGCGAAGCGTACTTAGCCAAGCAACGATTTGCATAGGTAGGGTGGTTAAACATGGCAATTGGTTACAAGTAGGAGTCTGACAAGAAGAACATGGGCATCGAGGCAAAACTATAGATCGAGACTACTAGCAATAGGCGAAGATAGTAAAGTTATCGGGGTTCGGTCATCTTGCCTGAAGAGAATTCGTTCGGATCGTAAGAAGGGTCCTCGTGCTCAACCTCGTTGGAAAACTCGTGCTCAACTTCGTTCCCGGTCTCAGCTTCCGGCTCTAAACACAACAAACACACCAAGCACCAATCAACACGATGCAATGCGCACTCGAAAAACAAGAATGCATGATGGATGCACTAGGGATGCACATGGAGCACGTAAAACATCACTCAAGCAAAACACCTCAAAACAAGATAACAACCTGATATTATTAATCTACACAGAAAATCACCCAAGTTTGATATAAGATTCGCTGAAATCGGAGTTACGGGCTAAAAGTTATGCCCGAAACAAGATTTGAGCGAAAACTGAAAATTACAGCAACATAGCATCTTGGGAGCTCAAATTAATTAATCTACAGCACCCAAAAGCATGGCAAAGGACTTGAACACAAACTAGATATATAGTACAACAACTAGGTCCAAAGTGCACCCCCAACGGAGTCACGGATCAATAGCAATGATCTTGGACATATTGAACTTTGCAATAAAATTCTGGCAGCAGAATTTTATTGAAACTTT
The DNA here is from genome assembly GCA_902687465.1 of Secale cereale. NCBI lineage: Eukaryota > Viridiplantae > Streptophyta > Magnoliopsida > Poales > Poaceae > Secale > Secale cereale. The sequence goes on from LR738709.1 coordinate 324,391,972, forward strand.
AGAGCAAAAGATAAGCATGCTACAGCTACTTAAATGGACATGTGAGGACATGAATGGAAAGACAACAATATATAATTCACGGAACAATCAAAATCCACCCCAAAACTAACATGCTTTGTCCTAGAACATCACACGAACAAGGCATCGGAACGTTACAGATTTCAGACTTAGTGAAATTTCACTAAGTCCTAAAACAGCAACATCATCATAGCATCCAAAAGAGCATGTTTAAGTCACCTCGAAACTAAACATGGCAAAGGGTAAGCACCTCATCAAAATACATATGACGGTGATCCCGAAACACACAAGCATGCATCATTGAGGTGAACACAACGATTGCAACGAGCTCATCAAGATGGCATTTCATAACAAGTGAAAACACAACATGTGAACATGGCACTTTGCAACGATGACAACAAGGAAACAATAAATCTACCATACAACCTATCACACACAACACGTAGTTCGTGGCAAGACGAACACGTGGACATGTCATTTGCATCGTTTGGACAAACGAGCTAAAAGTTATCACAAGTCAAAGGTGGCATGAAAATAACACATAACAGCAGTTTAAATCATGATGCACTCTTGCAACAGCAAAACAAGTGTCAAGATGACATCTAACATGCATGACAACAACAGGTAAAACGTAGAGGACATCTCCACGAACATCTGGACATGCTACACGCGCAAAACGGAGCAACAGGCACAAAGTTAGAGCAGTTCAAAGATTGCATCTCAGATAAACAGATCTGGGGACTTAGTGGGGAAAAACAACCTCTGGATCCAGATGAACAGTACGGGCCGGGGGGAGCTACAGTGGCGGCGGCGGAAACTGGCCCAGCGGAGGCGAAACGGAACGGCGGCCCGCGGCTGGAAGGCGGGCCCGATCTGGAGCGGTGGTACGGGCCGGCGGCGTACGGGCCCGCGGAGGCGGGGCGTCTGGCGCCTGGGAGGCGCCCGCGGATGGGCCGGCTCGGGGGCGGAGGCCCACGGCGGCGCGGAGAGCTGGCGCGGCGGCGAAGCCCGCTCGGAGGCTGGAGGGGTGGCCCGACGAGGCTGGGCCGGCTGGGCCCAGCGCGACGGCGGCCTGCGGTGCTGCTGGCTCGGAGCGAAGGGCGAGGCGACGGGCCTCGGCGGACGAAGGAGCCCGCGGGGCTGTTGGCGAAGGAGAAACGGCGCGGGGGGGGAAAGTGGGCCGACGGGGAACTGGTCCCCCCTGGCCAGGCCGACGCGGTCGATCCTGGCGCCAAGTGGCGACGGCCCGGCGCGGTCGATGCGGTCGCCCCGAGCGACGGAGCCGGCCGCCTGGCGCGTTGACTCGACGGCGCGATCCGGATCTGGATCGGCCGCCTCGATATGCGGCTGCTGCTTCGATGACTAGCTGGATCCCCTCGGGATCTGAAAGAAAATGGAGGATCTGAAGTAGAAAAAGAAAAAAAAAAGAGGGGAGAGAGGAGGAAGAAGAAGGGAATGCCCAAATAGACTTGGGGGTCTATATGTAGTAGTTTTTAGGGTTAGGAGGGGATTTAGGGGCGCTAGGAGCCCTCCGATCGCGATCCGACGGATCCGATCGCGGGAATAGAATAAAAGGGCCTAGACGGAGATAAAAGAAAGCAGCAGGGGTATTTCCGGGACACGAAGTGAAGGCACATCGGACCCACACGGACAACGGAGGGAAAAATCAACGGAGTCCAAACGAGACGAGATTTGAGAGGCGGGTTGCACACAACAAAACAACAACACACACAACAACCTCGCGGCACACCGGTAACGAAAAACGCCCGAACAACAAAGTAGGCCTACGGGACGTCACGGACACGTGAGGGAGCTCTGGAACGCGAAACGGACAACGGGAAGAAACACGACGAACCGGATGCAACCCACAACATAAATGCAATGCAATGCACATGTCTACATGATATGAATGAATGCCACACACTCACACAACAAAACGACGAAAGCCCGAAAGACAAAGAACCCGAAATGGAAATAGAAGAGGCCGGAGATATATTATATACCCAAAAGGGAAAGTATTACATCCGGGGCATTACAGCTACCTCCTCCCCAAGCCATCACGCCGACGAACCATTGCTCCTCCGCCGTGCCCGGCTCCATGGAGGATGCCTTCGCCGCACTGTACTGGCTCCAGGCTGATCTTCAGGGCGCCGACCGCCACATGGTGACAGGGCGCCTGGGGCTGGTCTCAGGATGGCACAGGCCAACTCGTCCATCAGGATGGCCTAGGGCCAGGCTGAGGCCACCGCTGAGGATGGCAGGAAGGTGGTCGGCGTGGCCGCGGCTGCTCGCGACGCTGTTTTGACCAACACAGCGGCCGTTGAGGTATGCTGCCGCACGGCGGAAGCCGAGCTGAAGGCTCTCTGCAACGAGCACGCCAGCCGCATCCGTCATCTTGACGAGCAGGAGCAGGAGCTGAAGGCCCGGGAGGCTGCACTCGCCAACTGCAATGCCGAGTTGGAGCAGGCAGCCCAAGAACAGGCCATGAAGCGCGGCTGTCTAGGGAAGCTGAAGGAGGAGGTAGAGGCAGCCCAAGCGTCCCACACCATGCTCGTCTCCAAGGAGGAAGCTCGGCCGGGGACCAAGGAGAAACTCCTCGCCATAGGTGAGAAAGCGGCCACCATGGGGTGTGACGCCTTCGTCTCCCTCGAGCAGAGGTCCCGCACCTCCCTGCAGTCCATTTACGAGGAAGGGTACGAGAAACCGCTGGCAAGCGGGGGAGGTCCCCGCCGGACTGCTCCCTAAGCTCGCCACAGCGCTCGAGGGCATCATCATCGGATTGGGCCCCCTGGTAGAAGCGGAAGCCCGCGCGCTTTTTGCCTCGGCCGCGACGCGCGTCTACAGCCACCTCCATGTTTGGGACCTGAGCTTTGATTTTGATGCGGTCCTTGAGCCCATGGCCCCTGAGGCGCTGTCGCCGAGGCCTTGGGGAAGCAGGTGGAGGTCTTGTTGCACAAGTTCCTCTGCATCGACCCCACGGCTGCGGCAATCGGAGCCAATGGTGGAGACGGCGGCAACGTCGTCGACGACGGGCCACCCCGGGCGAGCGATGGTGGCGTCCAAGGCTGAAGAGCAGGTTCTGGGACACCGCTTCCTCCTATTTTATCCCTGCAACATTTACCGTGCCTCTTGGAGGCGTGAGAACTTATTCTTTGAGCTTTTAAGAGACATTATGTTTTTCAATAATTTGCTAGGATTTCACGATTTCCTTTTTGTTTGCTTTAGTGTTCCCGGCCTCGCGCATACCTGAACCGCCGTTGGGGAGTCCGGATCACCAGGACAAGACCAAGGGGTGAGGGCTACATGACCAGTTAGGCCCCTGGGTCGTGATGCCGAGGGGTCCCCCTTGACGTACGAACAGTTTTCGGGAAGGAGATGCGGGTGTACGTTTTAGTGTTCCGCATCGGCAGGGCCCGGCCCCGCGCATACCTCAGCCGCCGTTGGGGCGTCCGGATCACCATAACAAGACAAATGGGTGAGGGGCTACGTGACCAATTAGGCCCCTCGGTGGCGATGCCCAGGGGTCCCCCTTGACGTACGAACAATCCTCCATACCTTTCCTCGCCGGGCTCTCGCTCGAGAGGGGCGCACGAAGACCAGGTCTGCGGGACCTGGCGAGGTGGCGTATGCCAGGCGTGACCTAAGCGTAGCCTTCATGCCCAGCCCCCTCGCGCTACCTTCCCGAGGGAAAGAAGCACGGTGAGGCTGAGCCTGGTGGCTCTCCTGAGGTTGCTGTAGCCGCTAGGCTGCCCTCAGTTGTTTATTCACCAGCGCGGAGCATGGTGCTTCCGCTCTTGCACGGGCATAGCCGCTCCTCGATAGTGTCGTTCGCCAGCGCGGAGCATAGTGCTTCCACTGGTGCGTGGGTGGGAGCTCCCTCTGGGGGGAAGCTCCGGGGTGTGTACACCCCCGTCCTAACATGTGGCTTGCACGGCGGGACTGGATGAAGTGTGTATGGGCACTCCTGAGCCAGTGCGGGACTCACGAGGCCCTACCTTAAGGCGGGTTGCGCCTGAATTTGATACGGAAACTTGTGATGGTCATGCGAGATGGTTAGGCAACATGCGCCGAATGAATCTCCTAAGGATATTGCATGAGAAGGCCAAACACCAACAACCCCAGGAGGTCACGTGAACAGGACCGGCCCACCAGATAGAGCTCAGCCGTTGGGTTTGTCGACGCTGCGGGGACGGACCCGAGCACAGACGCTGTGCCCAGTCTTCTCATGCGAAGGTCCTAAAGAAAGACAACTGGCGCGTGGCTCCCGCGGCGGCGAGGCACCGGGTCGCGTGCCCTAACTCATTTGCTCCCGATTAGCCCATGCGAGAACAAGGCACCAAGGACCATTGATATGTCTCCAACGTATCTATAATTTTTTACTGTTCCATGCTATTATTTATGATGTCTTGGACGTTTAATGGGCTTTGTCATACACTTTTATATCATTTTTGGGACTAACCTACTAACCCAAAGGCCCAGTCCGATTGCTGTTTTTTGCCTGTTTCAGGGTTTTGCAGAAAAAGAATATCAAATGGAGTCCAAACGGAATGAAACCTTCGCAAGAGATATTTTTGGAGAAAATCACGCATGGAGAACTTGAGAACCACGTCAGAAGAGCCACGAGGGTGGGGGGCGCGCCCTCCTTCCCAGGGCGCGCTCCCTGCCTCGTGGGGCCCCCATGACTCCCTCGGTGTCTTCCTCCTATATAAGTCTATGTACCCCGAAACCATCAGCAACACAGAGAAAACCCTAATTCCACCACTGTAACCTTCTGTTCCCATGAGATCCCATCTTGGAGCCTGTTCTAGAGCTCCACCAGAGGGGGATTCATCATGGAGTTCTTCTTCTTCTTCATCATCGCCCTCACCATGAGTTGTGTGTAGTTTACCACAGACCTTCGGGTCCATAGCTAGTATATAGATGGCTTCTTCTCTCTCTCTTTGGATCTCAATACAAAGTTATCCTCCATCTTCGAGGAGATCTATTCGATGTAATCTCTTTTTGCAGTGTGTTTGTCGAGATCCGATGAATTGTGAGTTTATGATCAAGATTATCTACGAGAAATATTTGGTTCTTCTCTGAACTCTTTATGTGTGCTCATAATATCCTTGCAAGTCTCTTCGAATTATTGGTTTGGTTTGGCCTACTAGATCTATAGTTCTTTTAATGGGAGAAGTGCTTGGCTTTGGGTTCAATCTTGCGGTGTCCATTCCCAGTTACAGTAGGGGCAGCAAGGCACGTATTGTATTGTTGCCATCGAGGATAAAAAGATGGGGTTTATATCATATTGCTTGAGTTTATCCCTCTACATCATGTCGATGTGTGGAGTAATAGTAGTAGATGCAGGCAGGAGTTGGTCTACTTCTCTCGGACGTGATTCCTATATACAATGATCCGGCCTAGATAGTCTCATAATTATTCGCTTTTCTATCAATTGCTCGACAGTAATTTGTTTACCCGTCGTAGAATATCGCTATCATGAGAGAAGCCACTAGAGAACACTATGGCCCCCAAGTCTATTCTCAACATATCAATCTACATATACTTTACTTTTATCGCTTTTACTTTCTATACTTATAAACAAAAATACCAAAAATATAAACTATCATCTCTATCAGATCTCACTTTCGTAAGTGACCGTAAAGGGATTGACAACCCCTTATCGTGTTGGCTGCGAAGTTCTTATTTGTTTGTGCAGGTGCGAGGGACTCGCGCGTGGTCTCCTACTGGATTGATAACTTGGTTCTCAAAAACTGAGTGAAATACTTACGCTAATGTGCTGCATCTCCCTTTCCTCTTCGAGGGAATACAACGCAAGCTCGAGAAGTAGCAAGAAGAATTTATGGCGGCGTTGCCGGGGAGGCTTACGCAAAATTCATATACCAAGTACCTGTCACAAACCCTTATCCTTCGCATTACATTTTTTTGCCTCTCGTTTTCCTCTCCACCACTTCACCCTTGCCGTTTTATTCGCCCTTCTTCTGTCGTGTGTTTACAGTTCGAGTGCCTCTTGTTTTCTTGTGTTGCTATGTGCCCTCAATTATCTTGCATCTTCGCTTGCTAAAGTATGGATCCTCATCCACTTGCTAATCTCTTTAAGAGATCCAATTATGTTGAACCTATTGCTAGTGAGCTGCGTGCACTAGATTATCTTTATGAGGTTTTGCTTGAAATTTATGAATCTGAAAATTGTGAGGAATTGTTGAAAGAAAAAGTGATTCATGTTAGCTCCTTAAATAAAAAAAGCATGATTGCAATGATATTATTATAAATGGCAATTGTGTTAATGATATGCAAAACCCTAAGCTTGGGGATGCTAGTATTGCTATGCCCACTACTTGTTGCATGATCATGATTGGGGTGATTCTTCTTATGGTCTTGGAAATTTATTTAAGCCCCATGATGAATATGAGATTGATAATAATGTTTGCAATAATATTGAAAGTGGGTTTGGAAGAGTGTCAACTTTAGATCCCACATATTTGGAGAATGTTCAATCTTATGAATTTTTTGATAAAAGTGGGTTTGGAGAGGTCATGACTTTAGTTAATGTTAATCCCACTATTTTTGAAGAGTGTCAACTTTGCATGCATGTGGATCGTGTTGAGAATATGTTATGTGATAGCTATATTGTTGAATTTGCTTATGATCCTACATGCAATTATTATGAGAGAGGAAAATATGGTTGTAGAAATTTTCATGTTACTAAATTACCTCTCGTTATGTTGAGATTGCTATTGTTTTCTTCTTCTTCCTTGCATATGCTAGAAATTGATTGCCTTGATAATTTGTTTGCATATAAAATGCCTATGCATAGGAAGTATGTTAGACTTAGAACTGATTTTCACATGCTATTTGATGCTCTCTTTGTGCTTCAATCCTTGTGTTTCATGTGAGCATCATTGAATTCTCAAGCCTATCTTAATGGCTATAAACAAAGAGCTTGTTGGGAGGCAACCCAATTTTATATTATTTGTTTTTGCTGCTGTTAGGGAATAAATATTACATCTACCTTCTGTTTAGATGTGGTTTTGTGTTTTTTTTAGTGTTTGTGCCAAGTAGAACCTTTCGGAAGACTTGTGTGAAGTTTATGTGATCTTGCTGTGAAAAACAGAATCGTTAGCGCTCGCTAGAATGGTCATCAGATTTTACTGGAGTGTGATATTTAGTTGATTTTTTTGCAGATGATTAATAGACAAATTCCTCACGTTTACCAATTTAGTTTGAATTTTTTGGAGTTACAGAAGTATGCGAAACCTGCAGATTACTACATATTGTTCTGTTTTTGACAGATACTGTTTTTCGTGTGTTGTTTGCTTATTTCAATGCATCTATGAGTAGTATTGGCAAGTATGAACCATAGAGAAGTTGGAATACAGTAGGTTTAACACCAATATAAAAAAAGAATGAATTCATTGCAGTACCTTTGAGTAGTGATTTGTTTTCTATACTAACGGAGCTCACGAGAATTTTTGTCTAAGTTTTGTGTTGTGAAGTTTTCAAGTTTTGAGTATTGCTTTGATGGACTATGGAACAAAGAGTAGAAAAGGCCTAAGCTTGGGGATGCCCATGGCACCCCAAGTAAAATTCAAGGATAATCAAAAGCCTAAGCTTGGGGATGCCCCGGGAAGGCATCCCCTCTTTCGTCTTCATCCATCGGTAACTATACTTGGAGCTATATTTTTATTCACCACATGATATGTGTTTTGCTTGGAGCGTCTTGTATAATTTGAGTCTTTGCTTGTTAGTTTGTCACAATCATCCTTGCTGGACACACCTATTTGTGAGAGTTAAATATGGCCTAGAAATTGTTAGAACACTATATGTGCTTCACTTATATCTTTTGAGTTGAATAGTTTTGCTCTAGTGCTTCACTTATATCTTTTAGAGCACGGTGGTGGTAATATTTTGTAGAAATTGTTGAACTCTTATGCTTCACTTATATCCTTTTGAGAGTCTATTAAAGCAGCATGGTAATGTGTTTAGGCTATAAAACTAGTCTTCACATGATAGACATCCAATATCAATGTAGTAAAAAAAATCACACTAAGTGCATTGAATATGATGAGATGTTGGATGCTTGATAATTGTTTTGAGATACGATGATAGTGATATTCGAGTCATGCTAGTGGAGTTATTATGAAATTGAGAAATACTTGTGTTAAGGTTAGTGATTCCCGTAGCATGCACGTATGGTGAACCGCTATGTGACGAAGTTAGAGCATGAGGTATTTGTAAAGTGCAAACCTTTGTGTGGAGGTCGGGGGTGCGCGATGGTTAACTCCTACCAAACTCCCCCTAGGAGCATGCGTTGATTGCTTTGTTTTGATGACTCGTAGATTTTAGCAATAAGTATATGAGTTCTTATGACTAATGTTGAGTCCATGGATTATACGCACTCTCACCCTTCCACCATTGCTAGCCTCTCTTGTACCACGCAACCTTCGTCGGTCCCATAAACCCACTATATATTCTTCCTCAAAACAGCCACCATATTATTCCTCAAAACAGACACCATACCTACCTATCATGGCATTTCCATAGCCATTCCGAGATATATTGCCATGCAACTTTCCACCGTTCCGTTCATATGACACACATCATATTGTCATATTGTCATTGCATGATCATGTAGTTGACATCGTATTTGTGGCAAGGCCACCATGCCTAACTTTTCATAAATGTCACTCTAGTTTCATTGCACATCCCGGTACACTGCCGGAGGCATTCATATAGAGTCATACTATGTTGTAGTATCGAGTTGTAATGAAAGTGTGATGATCATCATTATTAGAGCATTGTCCCATGGGAGGAAAGGCTAAAGCGATAAAGCCCCTCCGCAAAAAAAGGCCAAAGAAAAAAAGGCCCAAAAAAGGAAAAAAAGAAATAAAAAAGAAAAGAAAAAAGGGACAATTGCTACTATCTTTTTTCCACACTTGTGCTTCAAAGTAGCACCATGTTCTTCATTGTGGAGAGTCTCGTGCTTAGTCACTTTATATACTAGTGCGAATTTTCGTTATAAAACTTGGCTTGTATATTCCAACGATGGGCTTCCTCAAATGCCCTCGGTCTTCGTGAGCAAGCAAGTTGGATGCACACCCACTAGTTTCTTTTGTTGAGCTTTCATACATATTTAGCTCTAGTGCATCCGTTGCATGGCAATCCCTACTCACTCACATTGATATCTATTGATGGGCATCTCCATAGCCCGTTGATACGCCTAGTCGATGTGAGACTATCTTCCTCCTTTTTGTCTTCTCCACAACCACCTATCTATTCCACCCATAGTGTTATGTCCATGGCTCACGCTCATGTATTGCGTGAAAGTTGAAAGGTTTGAAAGAATAGAGTATGAAAACAAGTGCTTGGCTGAAATCAGGGTTGTGCATGATATGAATATTTTGTGTGATGAAGAGGGAGCATAGCCACACTATATGATTTTGTAGGGATAACTTTCTTTAGCCATAGTATTTTGAGAAGACATGATTGCTTTGCTAGTATGCTTGAAGTATTGTTATTTCTTATGTCAATATAGACTTTAATCTTTAATCTTTCAGATCTGAACATTCATGTCACAATTAAGAGAATTACATTGAAAAACTATGTTGGTTAGCATTCCACATCAAAAATTCTTTCTTTATCATTTACCTACTCGAGGACGAGTAGGAATTAAGCTTGGGGATGCTTGATACGTCTCCAACGTATCTATAATTTTTTATTGTTCCATGCTATTATTTATGATGTCTTGGACGTTTAATGGGCTTTGTCATACACTTTTGTATCATTTTTGGGACTAACCTACTAACCCAAAGGCCCAGTCCAGATTGCTGTTTTTTGCCTGTTTCACGGTTTTGCAGAAAAAGAAATATCAAACGGAGTCCAAACGGAATGAAATCTTCACAAGAGATATTTTTGGAGAAAATCACGCACGGAGAACTTGAGAACCACGTTAGAAGAGCCACGAGGGTGGGGGGCGCTCCCCCCCCCCTTCCCAGGGCGCGCCCCTGCCTCATGGGGCCCCTGTGACTCCCCTGGTGTCCTCCTTCCTCCTATATAAGTCTACGTACCCCGAAACCATCAGCAACAGAGAGAAAACCCTAATTCCACCGCTATAACCTTCTGTTCCCGTGAGATCCCATCTTGGAGCCTGTTCTGGAGCTCCATCGGAGGGGGGTCCATCACGGAGTTCTTCTTCATCATCATCATCGCCCTCACCATGAGTTGTGAGTAGTTTACCACAGACCTTCGGGTCCATAGCTAGTATCTAGATGGCTCCTTCTCTCTCTGGATCTCAATACAAAGTTCTCCTCGGTCTTCGAGCAGATCTATTCGATGTAATCTCTTTTTGCGGTGTGTTTGTCGAGATCCGATGAATTGTGAGTTTATGATCAAGATTATCTACGAGAAATATTTGGTTCGTCTCTGAACTCTTTATGTGTGCTCATAATATCCTTGCAAGTCCCTTCGAATTATTGGTTTGGGTTGGCCTACTAGATCTATAGTTCTTGCAATGGGAGAAGTGCTTGGCTTTGGGTTCAATCTTGCGGTGTCCTTTCCCAGTGACAGTAGGGGCAACAAGGCATGTATTGTATTGTTGCCATCGAGGATAAAAAGATGGGGTTTATATCATATTGCTTGAGTTTATCCCACTACATCATGTCATCTTGCTTAAGGTGTTACTCTGTTCTTATGAACTCAATACACTAGATGCATGCTGGATAGCGGTCGATGTGTGGAGTAATAGTAGTAGATGCAGGCAGGAGTCGGTCTATTTGTCTCGGACGTGATGCCTATATACAATGATCATGCCTAGATAGTCTCATAATTATTCACTTTTCTATCAATTTCTCGACAGTAATTTGTTTACCCGCCATAGAATATCGCTATCATGAGAGAAGCCGCTAGAGAACACTATGGCCCCGGGGTCTATTCTCAACATATCAATCTACATCTACTTTACTTTTATCGCTGTTACTTTCTGTTCTTATAAACAAAAATACCAAAAATATAAACTATCATCTCTATCAGATCTCACTTTCGTAAGTGACCGCAAAGGGATTGACAACCCCTTATCGCGTTGGCTGCGAAGTTCTTATTTGTTTGTGCAGGTGCGAGGGGCTCGCACGTGGTCTCCTACTGGATTGATACCTTGGTTCTCAAAAACTGAGGGAAATACTTATGCTACTGTGCTGCATCTCCCTTTCCTCTTCGAGGGAATACAACGCAAGCTCGAGAAGTAGCAACCATGGGTGGTGACGTGCACGGGAGCTAGCCCTCGAGCCAAAGCTCAGCCACTTGGATTTAGCAACGCTGCAGGGACGGACTCGAGCATAGAAGCCGTGCTAGTCCTTAATCATGAGGCGATCGGAGGTGGGTTTGCAAGGGCGCACGACGTTCATGGCGACGAAGCACCGGACAGACAGGTGATAATCATAAGCAACTCATGGAAAGGGTAAGGCAAGTTCTAATATATGCAAAAATGATACATGTCATAGGGACGGACCCATTTGGCTTGGGGATAATGCAGCCCGAGGGGCGCCCCCATTGAACAAACCAAAAAGTGTCACCTGGCACCATTGTTGAAGAAGTGTTGAGGTAGCTGAAGATGCGTGCTGCAGAAGTCTCCCCTCATGAGTTGCCCTGGTCCAGAACCTCGTGAGGCCCCGGAGGCCCGGGAGGCTCGCGAGGATTCAACGCCACCTCCGATTGGATCGCCTGGTGCCTGGCCTCGTGCGCTGCCAAGACGCCCTGCATGTGGCGCTAGTGTGAGGCAACCATGTTCAGCAGACCGAAAGGCATGCGAACATAGCTGTGAGGGGGGCCCTCGCACTGGCCCATGTGGGACGGCCGGTAGAGCTCCTGAGACGTGGCTCTGTTGAGCCCTGGGATGTTAACGCAGACGCGCAACCCCCTGCCCTCGTCGGTAGAGGGAGCGGCACTTGGTGGTGTGGGGCGACGCTCGCCTCGCATGGCCCTCGCCTCCTGAAGATCCTCGATTGCCTTGGTGATGAACTCCTGAGGGCCTGGTGGTTTGCGCCCCACACTCTTCTCGCGGAAGCGCTGAAGCACGCCTCCACATAGTGCCCGAGCGCCTCCCGTGTGACATTGGCCAGATCAGAGGCCCTTCAGAGGAGAGCCCCCAAGCCCAGCCTGAGAGGGGCGTCGAGCGCGCCTTCCTATTAGAGAGGAGAAGGCACCCCGTCAGTGGACGTTGGTCCCGGGGCACGATCGTCGGGCACCCCATCCTCCCGAGGCCATAGACTGAGAAGCTTCTTCTCCTTCTTGGGGACGGCCTCAGGAGGGTAGGCAGTGCGCTCTTCATCTCGGTTCTCGACCGCCGCAGCTTGGTAAGCGCACTCAAGGGAGCACACCGCATCCTTTTTGTCGCAGGCAACTGTGATGGCGCCGCAGCTTCCTGGCATCTTGAGGACGTTGTAGCCATGATGTGTTGCAGCCATGAACTTGGCCAGAGCCGGGTACCCAAGGATGGCATTGTAAGGGAGGGGAATGTGGGCGACGTCAAAGTCAATGAGCTCGGTGTGGTAGCTGTCACGCTTGCGGAAGGTGATAGGAAGGCGGATCTACCCTACTGGGGTGGTGGAGCCATCGATCACTCTTGAAAAGGGCTTGGTAGGTTGAAGCTAGTTGTATGGCACCTAGAGCCTGTCGAAGGTCCCGATAGAGAGGACGTTGAGTCCCGCACAGCCATTGATGAGTGTCTTGGTGACGAGCACGTTGCTGATGGTAGGCGAGCAGAGCATCGGGAGGGCGCCGACTGCGGCCACGCACTTGACCTGATCAGTTGAGTCAAAGGTGATAGCATACTTGGACCATCTGAGCGAACACGTCACCTCAAGCTTGGCGAGGACCGCGTTCAATTCGTGGGCGAATTGCTTGAAGATGTGATTGGATGCAGGGGCCTGAGCGCCGCCTAAGATGCACGCAATGGCACGAGGCTCTTGAAAGCCCCCAACCCCATCATCTTGGTGGTAGTCATCATTCCATCTTGGTGGTGGCGGCAGCGGAGGAAGGTCGGCGTTGCCCTGAGGATGGTCCTCACGAGGCTGATCCCTCTAGGAGCCCTCGTGAGGCTGGCCCTACCAACGGTCCTCACGAGGCTGATCGCGCCAGTTCTGGCGGTGGTCGCGGTTGTCCCAGCACCCTCTGCCTCGGCCTCCTCCATGGTCGTAGCTTCGGTCTCCACACTCGGGGAGACGACCGAGGCGCCCGTTGTGGATGGCCATGAGCTCCTCGCGGTCATTGGTGTTGTGGATGTGCACGTTGTGGAAGACAGGGAATGGGTGGCTGCCCTTGGAGGACTCGGGGTGGTCGCGACCATGCTTCATCTCAGGCTGAGCCGCGATCACAGCTGGTCCCTTGTGCTTCACATCCTTGGCCTTGGCCTTCTTGTCTTCTAGACCAGCCTCTGGGAGCTCGACGAGTGAGAGGCGACCCTCTTCTGCCCTCGCGCACTTGGTTGCCCTATTGAACATTTCCAGAGCCGAGCACAGGTCCTCATGGATAGCGAGCTCTTCCTTCATCCTGACGCCCCGAACGCCATCAGTGAACGCTGAGATGATGGCCTCATCTGACACCTTGGGAATCTTGAGGCGAACATTGGTGAAACACTGGATGTATTTGCGCAGGGTCTCCCCCAGCTGCTACTTGATGCATCGCAGGTCGCCCACTGTCAGTGTCAAAACCGGCCGATCTCGGGTAGGGGGTCCCGAACTGTGTGCCTAATGATTGATGGTAACAGGGGACTGGGGACATGATATTTTACCCAGGTTCAGGCTCTCTCTATCGAGATAGTACGCTACATCCTGCTTGATTGATCGTGGTGAATATGGGGTTACAAGAGTTGATCTACCTCGATATCGTAATGACTAAACCCTAGAAGTCTAGCCTATGATGTTGTGATTCTGTCCCTACGGACTAAACCCTCCGGTTTATATATGCACCTGAGGGACCTAGGGTTGTACGCGATCATCTTCCAGAGGAAGGAAACAATACACCCGGACTTTATACTTGCCATTTTACACATATAAGAGTCCTATATGGATACGGGGGATAATCTTCAGCGACGATCTTCACGGCCCACCAGTCCGGCCCATAACGAGTAATCCGGTCACCCGATAACCCCTTAATCCAGGACTCCCTCAGTAGCCCCTGAACCAGTCTTCGATGACGATGAGTCCGGCACACGTACTATCTTCGGCATTGCAAGGCGGGTTCCTCCTTCCGAACATATTTGGAGTTTTATTTCCTGCACAAAGAAACTATGTCCGGCTCACCATGATTAGTACGACCCTTAGCCGCGAAGGCAGTGTGTCGAAAATGGACATTGTGTCTTTACTGACAACTTTTCAGCGAAACGTCATGCTTGACCCTTTAATATGTTGAACCATTTTCTTGGCTCTGGTTTCGCGTTTCGAGGCATAGCCCCCATTGGTACGTCTTGTCAAAGCAGAGATCGTGCCCGCTTATTATGGGATCCTCATCAATATGACATGGGTAACCCAACTGTGCCTTACGCACGATAAATTTGGGAATAGACGAGTTTTACGGCGAGAGTGGGGGGCGTTTGGTATTTACCGTCTATAAAAGGACACAGATCCTTCCCCTTTCACCTCACGCTTTCCTCAAGCCCTTGCTTCCCAATCTCTTAGATCCAGCGCCCATAGCTCCAGCGCCCGCAACTCCCATCTCCTCCACCACCGCCTCCTTCTCCGGCAATGGTTGGATCCAGTTCCAAGGGCAAGTGGGAGGCCTCCACGGTCATGGAGAAGAAGGTGAAGAGTCTCCGGAGCACGGTCTACCTCACTGACGACATAGCACACCGGATTCCGGACAAGAATCAAGTGATCCCCGTACCTGAGCCGGGTGAGAGGGTGGTATTTATCCCTCACTTTATTCGGGGGCTGGGGTTTCCGCTTCACCCCTTTGTTCGGGGTATCCTATTCTTTTACAGCCTAATATTCCATGATCTGGTCCCTAACTCTACCCTCCACATATCGGCTTTCATAGTCGTATGTGAGGCTTTCCTCCACGTCGCCCCATACTTCGGCTTATGGCTCAAAATCTTCAATCTGAAGTCGAAAGTGGTCGACGGGCAGCACGCGGACTGCGGGGGAGCTATGGTGAGCAACCTCCTGCACGCCACCTGGCCCAAGGGGGATTTTGTGGAGACAAACAAGATATGGCAGCAAGAGTGGTTCTACATCACCAAACCCCGCGATGTCAAGTGGGAAGCCATGCCCGGGTTTAGATCCGGACCCCTAGAGAGGCTCACCTCATGGACAAGCAAGGGCCTTGATTGGGGGTCTCAGACGGAGGTGAAGACGCTCCAAAACTCCATCTCTAGTATGATGGAGAAGGGCACCCACCTCACAAACGTGATTCAGGTGATGCTCTTCCGCCGCACTCTCCCCTGCCAACTCCGGGCCTCCCACTTATGGGAGTTTAATCCGGAAGAGCCGCGGACCCTGAAGTGCTACTTCGGCACGCAAAGATATTTGGAAGCAGCTCTTCAAGGCCAAGAAAGAATGGCCTGAGGAGACCGAAGACAAGGGCTTCAACAGCGTGGCTTCGGCCTCAGAGGTAAGCACAATTTTTCCGAATAGCATCTTGTCCATATTTCAATTATAATAGGAACTAGAACTCTTATGTTCCATTCAGGCCTGGACGAGGAAGGCGGAGCGGATCAACTGTCTGGCTCCGTTGCCTAAAACCCCAGCCATGCCCCAGCTAATGGCGATGTTGGTCCTGGCGCCGTACAAGGCGTCAGAGATGAAGGTCAAGAGCGACCCCCGCCCTAAGGGTCCTGCGGACACAGTGTCCGAGGAGACCGACACCCACTCCTCCCACAACAAAGAAGAAGAGGAGGAGGAGGAGGAGGAAGAGAGCGACTCCCCCATTAAGGTAAGGGGGAAGAAGAGGGCTGCCCCGTAGACATGGGAAAATGGGCGCCCAGGAAGAAACTGAACATCCCGGACAGCTCGCACTCAACGTCCGAGGCCAGTTTCTGAGTACAGCCCAGGATCAAGCCCCTAGCCGAATCGTAAGTATTCAGACTATTGTTGTTGTGTTCGGTTTAGGTAGCTTTCATTGTTTTAAGAAACTTTATCTTGTTGTTTTGCATCCCTCCCCACACATTCCCTGAGGCTTCACTATCATCAGGGAATTCTCTGCCAGCTGAAATGGTGGAGAGCGACACACAGCCGCAGGCCCAATCGCCCATCCTAGGGGATACCAAGGTGTCTTCCCTACGGGCGTCCCCTGCACGAGCAGGCTAGAGCAGGGCGGATGAGAGGGTGCCCGAGGCCAACACCTCGGCCACTGTCAGCCAAGGGGGAGCAATCCCTATGGAGACCGACGACGGTGAGCCCAAGCAATCCGGGCTCCCGCCAAACACTATTCTGGAGGCCAACACGGCTCCGGAATTGGGAAGGCAGCCCCCTACGATAGGGAGAGGAACATCAGCTCCAACGACGTCCTCCACTAATCCGGAGGCGCCGAACATGCTACAAGAAGCACTACAAGGTGCTTCCATCATGGCGGAACACCGTACCCTGAAGGGTGCGGTGATGGGAAAGATTCCGCCTACTGATAGTCTTTGAGGTATGCGATGTAATATTCCAAAAGAACTTCATGTTTTATTTGTATAAGGAAATAAACCTGTATACAGACAGTAGCCCCGGATACTCTGTTTGATTCTAAAAAGAATTGGACAGAGGATCCATACAGTGTCAGCTAATAGATCATATTGTGTTTATTTTTTAACAGGCTTCCCTGTTGGCGGCACCCGCCCAGGCCGCAGAGGTTTCCGAGCTCAATCGGAAGCTTCATTTAGCTGATGAGGAGCTCGACCGCGTAAACAAGCAGTTTGATAAAACACAAGTTATGCGGATTTTCAAAGAATTATTATGTCAAAAGACAATGTGTTTGATTATAACAGTATGAACCCTTGTGTGATTATGTCACAGTTGGCGCAGCCGAGGTCGAGGCCCTAAAAGGCGCTCTTGCACAGGCCAAGAAGGAGGTCGCGATGAACAAAGCAGCCGCTGACAGAGCAGCTGCCGAGCTGGAGACCGAACAGGCCTCCCGCCGAAAGCATGTGTCACGGGACCGAAGTCGAACAAGAGCTACGAGATGCGATTCACAAGTGCGAGGAGCTGGAGCAGAAGACTTCGGATCAATCATCCAAACTCAACAAGGTTGTCAATGCTGCCAAGGAGGCGCGGATCGAGTCGCGCAGTGCTTGCGAGGAGATCAAACAGGTGCGGCAGATAGCGGTTGGTAAGGCCTTTCTTCTGCAGAGTATCTTTCGAGGTCAGAAGTATCTTTTGCTGACGTGATTGTGGAGTTCTCCATGCTCGTTTGCGGATATCCCGAAGAGCATTGCCGATGCCGCCCAATTCTTCAGAGGCCGGGAGGGGAATAGCACAGAGAAGCTGTTCTGGTCACAATTCCATGCGCCAGAACACCCAGTACCTCTGAACAACCAGTTGAAGCAGCTGGTCGAGCTGCACAACATGGTGGGTGCAGCCATGAAGGATTTGATAGTCTGGCTCTGGCCTGTTGAGCCAATCCCGAGTAGCTACTTTGGATTGGTAAGGCGGCTTGTCGATGCGAGGCCACGGGTCGACGCTGTGAAGCATTCGGCCTGTATAGATGGTGCACGGATGGCCTTTGCCCGCGTCAAGATGCACTGGGCGAAGATGAAGGCCACCAAAGTGGCAACTGCTGGCCCGCTGGAGGGCAAGGATCATTGGAGGCCGAAGAGGTATTTCGATGATGTCCTCGAAGGAGCCCATATTGTAGAGGGCCAGTGCTCAAAGGACGTGGTCTTTGAGTAATTGTATTCGAATTGTAAAGACTAAACTTATGAACTGATATCTATATAATTTTGCACTTTATATTTCAATCGACTTTTCCTCATGTGCGGCTGTTTATTATGTATGAAAGTTGCCAGTCGTCGGCTTCAGCCCCCATGCAGATACTACAGGGGTGTTCGGTATTGCGTGTGCTCACTCTTTATCCAACGTATTGGTCCGTAAAGGAGGTGTCCACGGGGCGAACCAGGCAATCAGACTATGAGGCTTTATTGCTTTCACTTGTCCATAGGAGCTTGACATGTGGGGCTAAGTACTAGCCCTAGGTGCGTGTGCGGCTATCTGAATTATGGTGCCCACTTTACGCGGCTGGGCGAAGACCAGCCCCTCGTATAACACGCAATAGATCGCTCACGATCGTAGTATAACACTAAGACGCCGAATTGCCGACCAGCTCCCGCTTATCATGACAGTCAGTTTTCGGCTTTCTCTACTGAGGTACTTGACCGGATGAACCAGAAATACAATCGCAGTAGTTCTTGTCGGTGTTCTGGGGACGGGGGTACCCAGACTTGCCCGCCTGCGGCCTAGGGCGTGGCTTGTCCATCGGCATGGTACGGCCCAACCTCATCAGCAACCACTCAAGACCCTCGCGAGGGGTCGAGCCTCGCGAGGCGGACGACGCAAGACCTCCCCTGGGGCGGCCTCACTAGGCTGGCTCCCGAGGAGTGGAGATATCAAGGCAAGGGGCACCTTGTGAGGTTCCCATGACGTGAGCCATGACGATCAAGGCCAGGCGGCCGCCGGCGGGCGCATGACGCCAATTTCTCCTTCGGTGCTAAAGGGGCAGGCGCATGCGAGGAGTCCCGAGGCATCAGGCAAAGGTTTCCATATCGGTGCAACAACACCAAGACCAGCAGGACGGCAGGGTGAAGGTCATCGCGGAGCCCACAGCAGCATCACCACTAGAGCCTTTGACAGGCGAAGACCACCTTTTGTTAGGATAGCTTGTACTAGCTGTCCCCCTTCAAAATTGGCCATTGTGGGATACCTTCCCACTCAATATTGGGAAGAGGACCCGGGCCACTATAAATAGGACTAGCCACCATCATAGAAAGGGGGATCCTATCGAGAAGACCCCGCACACACCCACAAGCTCATCCGAGCACAAGAACACTTCTCCTCAGGAGGCTGTTCTTCCCCTGTACTAGTTCTTCCCCAGCCTACAAGGAAATCCACCACACCACACTGGATTAGGGTATTACGCCGCAACGGTGGCCCGAACCAGTATAAACCCTTGTGTCTCTTGTTCTTCGAGTTCGACGAGCTAGGCTTAGGAGTCGGTGAGTAAGAGAGCTAGGGCTGAAGGAAAGATCTTTGTGCGCACCCCAGAGTTCAAACCTCAAGGGTTTTGCCGGAACCCAATATCCGACATTTGGTGCGCCAGGTAGGGGGTGCGTCGGATCTCCTCTTCCGCCATTCGGTTCATTACCACACAGCAGCCCCTATGGCCGACGACTAGGGAGTTCACGCCGACCGCTGGGCAGCCTGGCCCGCGCGGACGGCACCGTCCGCCCATAAATGCATCAACTCCGCACTTCAGGCGGCCCCCGCGCCGCCTAACACCGCCTGCCACGGGCGGCTCGGACCTGCAACCTCTGCCACGGCGTCACGGCACGCAGGCTCCGCGGCGCGATCCTTGAACTACGCCGCAGCAACAGCACCACACACCCGACGGGAGCAGGCGAACATGAGGGCTGTGCTCATCATGGCGCGAGAGCTGTTACGATGCAGGCTGGCCGAGGGCGGCCGCGACGTGCTGCTGGAACGCATCGCCGAACAGCTAGACTGCGCCTGCAGCGGCACGCTGCCGTTCTGCTCCCCACCCGCGCCCCAGGTCGCAGGTGAGGTGCACGTGAGGTCCCGACAAGCTTGCACGCCCCCTCTGGCGATGGAGGGGCCCAACGACACCAACATGGGTGCTAGCTCCATCCGTCTGACTGCGGCAGCTTCGTCATGGGCGGGGGCAAGCGCCGGCAGCCCCTCACGAGGAAGCGCCGGACTACAACCAGGCAGTCGCCAAGGCCAGGTGTCGCGACCGGGAGTTCAAGGCGCGGGGCACTTGAGCGGTGTCCTTGGTGGGGCATCCGACGAAGCCTGCGTGCCCCGCATGGTAGACTTGGCGTACGCGTTCGGGGAAGGCCTGTCACGCCCAAGATGCGATTCTATGCCGATCACGTTATAACCTCGTGATTGGGGCACAACCGCATTTTGGGCGCTTAGCAAGATGGATATCATTACATCGTACCATTACATAAATAGATGGGAATACAACAAATCATACAATAGCCACATGAATACAACAGCATCATACACAAGACATCCGACTACGGATGAAAACATGAAAAGCACAACGACATCCATCCTACTATGCCAGGCTGCCCACTAGGAACCTATCCCAAAACTGACGAAGAGGAAGAAGAAAGAACTCCAACAAGTAAACATCGCACTCACGTCAAGTCATCGGAAACCTGCACCTGCAACTGTGGTTGTAGTATCTGTGAGCCACGAGGACTCAGCAATCCCATAACCATGGGTATCAAGACTAGCAAAGCTTAATGGGTATGGAAAGGTGAAGTGGTGAGGTTGCAACAGCGGCTAAGCATATCTATGGTGGCTAACTTAAGAGTACAAGAATAAGATGAGCATTTACACAAACGGTCGCAAACTAGTAATGATCTCTAAGAGATCCTGAACTACCTACGAGTCAAACATAACCCCACTGTGTTCTCTTCTCAAACTGAAAAGAGACGGTCACGGTTACTCACGCGGTTCGTGTATTTTATTTCGGATCCTCTATCAAGTTTCCTACATCCGGACATTAACAAATTCCAATCTGCCACATAACCGTGGGCACGACTTTCGAAAGATCATAACCCTGCAGGTGTGTCCCAACTTAGCCCATCACAAGCTCTCACGATCAGCAGAGGTAAAACCCCCTTATCTTAGGGACAACCCGATCAGACTCGGAATCCCGGTGCACAAGACATTTCGACAATGGTAAAACAAGTCCAGCAAGACCTCCTGGTGTGCCGACACCCTGATAGTAGCTGCGCGTATCTCGTCTCAAGCCACGACCGGATGAGCAACGCGTACGGGAGCCAGATACCCCAAGTTGCCAAGGGGCGGCCCCGCAAAGTGCTCTATTTGGGACCAACACCATCGGCACTGGCCCCTCCCTATAATGTAGAATTAAGAACCCGAGAACGCGACCCCCTATGCAATTTAATTAATTAATTAATAGTTTTATTATGTTGCAAATTAAATCCAAAGTTGGGCCTTGCTGGAGGAGTTTTATTCAAAGCGAACTGTCAAGATGTCCCCATATACCCAACCGCATTAGGAATGCAAAATCAAGGAACATAACACCGGTTTATCGGTTCCTAAGACGGCATGAGTGGAACAAAACGTCGAGCAAAAGGCCAAGCCTTCCACCCATTTCCTGTTGGGGAACGTAGTATTTTAAAATTTTCCTACGATCACGCAAGATCTATCTACCAGATGCATAGCAACGAGAGGGAAGAGTGTGTCTATGTACCCTCGTCGACCGGGAGCGGAAGCGTCAAGTGACGCGGTTGATGTTGTCGAACTTCTTCGCGATCCAACCGATCAAGCACCGAACGTACGACACCTCCGCGTTCAGCACAAGTTCAACTTGATGACGTCCCACGAGCTCTTGATCCAGTTGAGCTTCATGGGAGAGTTTCGTCAGCACGACGGCGTGGTGACGGATATGATGTGTTCACCGGCGCAGGGCTTCGCCTAAGCTCCGCGACGGTATGACCGAGGTGTGATTTTGTGGAGGGGGGCACCGCACACGGCTAAAACAATTCAACTTGTGTGTCTTTGGGTGCCCCCCTGCCCCCGTATATAAAGGAGCAAGGGAGGGAGGCCGGCCGGCCCTTCCTGGTGCGGCTAGGGAGTGGACTCCTACTAGGAATAGGATTGCAATCCTATTCCTAGTAGGATTCACCAAAAGAAGGAAGAGGGAAAGGAATAGGAGAGGTGGCGCCCCCCCCCCCAATCCTAGTCCAACTAGGAACCCTAGGTGGGGGCGCCGGCCATCCCTATGGGCTGCCTCTCTCTTTCCCTTTAGGCCCACTATGGACCATCCCCTCTCGTAGGGGGTTCCGGTAACCCCCTCCGGCATTCCCGATAAATCCGAAACTTTTCCGGAACACTTCCGGTGTCCGAATATAGTCGTCCAATATATCAATCTTTATGTCTCGGACATTCTGAGACTCCTCGTCATGTCCGTGATCTCATCCGGGACTCCGAACTACCTTCGGTACATCAATACTCATAAACTCATAATACCGATCGTCATCAAACGTTAAGCGTGCGGACCCTACGGGTTCGAGAACTATGTAGACATGACCGAGACTCATCTCCGGTCAATAACCAATAGCGGAACCTGGATGTTCATATTGGCTCCTACATATTCTACGAAGATCTTTTATCGGTCAGAACCGCATAACAACATACGTTGTTCCTTTTGTCAAACGGTATGTTACTTGCCCGAGATTCGATCGTCGGTATCTCTATACCTAGTTCAATCTCGTTACCGGCAAGTCTCTTTACTCGTTCCGCAACACATCATCTCGTGACTAACTCATTAGTCTTTTGCTTGCAAGGCTTATTGTGATGTGTGTTACCGAGAGGGCCCAGATATACCTCTCCGACACTCGGAGTGACAAATTCTATTCTTGATCTATGCCAACACCACGAATACTTTCGGAGACACCTGTAGAGCATCTTTATGATCACCCAGTTACGTTGTGACGTTTGATAGCACACAAGGTGTTCCTACGGTATTCGGGAGTTGCATAATCTCATAGTCATAGGAACATGTATAAGTCATGAAGAAAGAAATAGCAGTTAAACTAAACGATCATAGTGCTATGCTAACGGATGGGTCTTGTCCATCACATCATCCTCCTAATGATGTGATCCCGTTGACCAAATGACAACTCATGTCTATGGCTAGGAAACATAACCATCTTTGATCAATGAGCTAGTCTAGTAGAGGCATACTAGGGACATACTGTTTTGTCTATGTATTCACACATGTACTAAGTTTCCGGTTAATACAATTCTAGCATGAATAAAAGACATTTATCATGATATAAGGAAATACAAATAACATCTTTATTATTGCCTCTAGGGCATATTTCCTTCAGTCTCCCACTTGAACTAGAGTCAATAATCTAGATTACAAAGTGATGATCCTCACACCCATGGAGTCCTGGTGCTGATCATGTTTTGCCCGTGGAAGAGGCTTAGTCAACGGGTCTGCAACATTCAGATCCGTATGTATTTTGCAAATCTCTATATCTCCTTCCTTGACTAGATCGCGGATGGAATTGAAGCGTCTTTTGATGTGCTTTGTTCTCTTGTGAAACCTGGATTCCTTCGCCAAGGCTATGGCTCCAGTGTTGTCACAAAAGATTTTCATTGGACCCGATGCACTAGGTATTACACCTAGATCGGATATGAACTCCTTCATCCAGACTCCTTCATTTGCTGCTTCCGAAGCAGCTATGTATTCCGCTTCACACGTAGATCCCGCCACGACGCTCTGCTTGGAACTGCACCAATTGACAGCTCCACCGTTCAATAAAAATACATATCCGGTTTGCGACTTTGAGTCATCCGGATCAGTGTCAAAGCTAGAATCGACGTAACCGTTTACGACGAGCTCTTTGTCACCTCCATATACGAGAAACATATCCTTTGTTCTTTTCAGATACTTTAGGATGTTTTAGACCGCTGTCCAGTGATCCACTCCTGGATTACTTTGGTACCTCCCTGCTAGACTTATAGCAAGGCACACATCAGGTCTGGTACACAGCATTGCATACATGATAGATCCTATGGCTGAGGCATAGGGAATGACTTTCATTTTCTCTCTATCTTCTGCAGTGGTCGGGCATTGAGTCTTACTCAACTTCATACCTTGTAAAACAGGCAAGAACCCTTTCTTTGACTGATCCATTTTGAACTTCTTCAAAATCTTATCAAGGTATGTGCTTTGTGAAAGTCCAATTAAGCGTCTTGATCTATCTCTATAGATCTTGATACCTAATATATAAGCAGCTTCACCGAGGTCTTTCATTGAAAAACTCTTATTCAAGTATCCTTTTATGCTATCCAGAAATTATATATCATTTCCAATCAACAATATGTCATCTACATATAATATTAGAAATGCTACAGAGCTCCCACTCACTTTCTTGTAAATACAGGCTTCTCCAAAAGTCTGTATAAAACCATATGCTTTGATCACCTCATCAAAGCGTATATTCCAACTCCGAGATGCTTGTACCAGTCCATAGATGGATTGCTGGAGTTTGCATACTTTGTTAGCACCTTTTGGATCGACAAAACCTTCTGGTTGCATCATATACAACTCTTCTTTGAGATATCCATTCAGGAATGCAGTTTTGACATCCATTTGCCAGATTTCATAATCATAAAATGCGGCAATTGCTAACATGATTCGGACAGACTTAAGCATCGCTACAGGTGAGAAAGTCTCATCGTAGTCAACTCCTTGAACTTGTCGAAAACCTTTCGCAACAAGTCGAGCTTTGTAAAAAGTAATATTACCGTCTGCGTCGGTCTTCCTCTTGAATATCCATTTGTTTTTGATGGCTTGCCGATCATCGGGCAAGTCAACCAAAGTCCACACTTTGTTCTCATACATGGATCCCATCTCAGATTTCATGGCTTCAAGCCATTTTGCGGAATCTAGGCTCATCATCGCTTCCTCATAGTTCGTAGGTTCATCATGGTCTAGTAACATGATTTCCAGAACTGGGTTGTCGTACCACTCTGGTGCGGAACGTACTCTGGTTGATCTACGACGTTCAGTAGAAACTTGATCCGAAGATTCATGATCATTATCATTAACTTCCTCACTAATTGGTGTAGGAATCACTGGAACAATTTCCTGTGATGTACTACTTTCCAATCTGGGAGAAGGTACAATTACCTCATCAAGTTCTACTTTCCTCCCACTCACTTCTTTCGAGAGAAACTCTTTTTCTAGAAAGGATCCGTTCTTAGCAACGAATATTTTGCCTTCGGATCTGTGATAGAAGGTGTACCCAACAGTCTCTTTTGGGTATCTTATGAAGACACATTTTTCCGACTTGGGTTCGAGCTTATCAGGCTGAAGTGTTTTCACATAAGCATCGCAGCCCCAAACTTTAAGAAACGACAACTTTGGTTTCTTGCTAAACCAAAGTTCATAAGGTGTCGTATCAACGGATTTAGATGGTGCCCTATTTAACGTGAATGCAGCTGTCTCTAAAGCATAACCCCAAAACGATAGTGGTAAATCGGTAAGAGACATCATAGATCGCACCATATCTAATAAAGTACGGTTACGACGTTCGGACACACCATTACGCTGTGGTGTTCCGGGTGGCGTGAGTTGTGAAACTATTCCACATTGTTTCAAATGAAGACCAAACTCGTAACTCAAATATTCTCCTCCACGATCAGATCGTAGAAACTTTATTTTCTTGTTACGATGATTCTCTACTTCACTCTGAAATTCTTTGAACTTTTCAAATGTTTCAGACTTGTGTTTCATTAAGTAGATATACCCATATCTGCTCAAATCATCAGTGAAGGTCAGAAAATAACGATACCCGCCGCTAGCATCAACACTCATTGGTCCACATACATCAGTATGTATGATTTCCAACAAATCTGTTGCTCGCTCCATAGTTCCGGAGAACGGAGTTTTAGTCATCTTGCCCATGAGGCATGGTTCGCAAGCACCAAGTGATTCATAATCAAGTGATTCCAAAAGTCCATCATTATGGAGTTTCTTCATGCGTTTTACACCAATATGACCTAAACGGCAGTGCCACAAATAAGTTGCACTATCATTATTAACCTTGCATCTTTTGGTTTCAATATTATGAATATGTGTATCACTACAATCGAGATCCAATAAGAATAGACCACTCTTTAAGGGTGCATGACCATAAAAGATATTATTCATTAAAATAGAACAACCATTATTCTCTGATTTAAATGAATAACCGTCTCGCAATAAACAAGATCCAGATATAATGTTCATGCTCAACGCTGGCACCAAATAACAATTATTTAGGTCTAAAACTAATCCCGAAGGTAGATGTAGAGGTAGCGTGCCGACGGCGATCACATCGACTTTGGAACCGTTTCCCACGCGCATCGTCACCTCGTCCTTAGCTAATCTTCGTTTAATCCGTAGTCCCTGTTTCGAGTTACAAATATTAGCAACCGAACCGGTATCAAATACCCAGGTACTACTACGAGCATTAGTAAGGAACACATCAATAACATGTATATCACATATACCTTTGTTCATCTTGCCATCCTTCTTATCCGCCAAATACTTGGGGCAGTTCCGTTTTCAGTGTCCAGCCCCTTGCAGTAGAAGCACTCAGTTTCAGGCTTGGCTCCAGATTTGGGTTTCTTCGTGGAAGTAGCAACTGACTTGCTATTCTTTTTGAAGTTCCCTTTCTTTCCCTTGCCCCTTTTCTTGAAACTAGTGGTCTTGCTAACCATCAACACTTGATGCTCCTTTTTGATTTCTACCTCCGCAGCTTTGAGCATAGCGAAGAGCTCGGGAATTGTCTTTTGCATCCCTTGCATGTTATAGTTCATTACGAAGCCTTTATAGCTTGGTGGCAGTGATTGAAGAACTCTATCAATAACACTATCCTCGTCAACTTTGCAACCAAGTTGAGTCATATGATTGTAGTACCCAGACATTCTGAGCAAGTGTTCACTGATAGAACTATTCTCCTCCATCTTGCAGCTGTAGAACTTACTGGAAATCTCATATTTCTCAATTCGGGCATTTGCTTGAAATATTAACTTCAACTCCTGGAACATCTCATATGGTCCATGACGTTCAAAACGTCGTTGAAGTCCCGGTTCTAAGCCGTAAAGCATGGCACACTGAACTATCGTGTAGTCATCAGACCGCGACTGCCAGACGTTCAAAGCGTCTACATTAGCGGAAGGGGGCTTGTCACCTAGCGGTGCTTCAAGGACATAATTCTTCTGTGCAGCAATGAGGATAATCCTCAGGTTACGGACCCAGTCCGTGTAATTGCTACCATCATCTTTCAACTTAGCTTTCTCTAGGAATGCATTAAAATTCAAAGGAACGGTAGCACGGGCCATTGATCTATAACGACATAGATATGCAAAACTATCAGGACTAAGTTCATGATAAATTAAAGTTCAATTTAATCATATTAATTTAAAGAACTCCCACTTAGATAGACATCCCTCTGGTCATCTAAATGATCACGTGATCCAAATCAACTAAACCATGTCGGATCATCACGTGAGATGGAGTAGTTTCAATGGTGAACATCTTATGTTGATCATATCTACTATATGATTCACGCTCGACCTTTCGATCTCCAGTGTTCCGAGGCCATATCTGTATATGCTAGGCTCGTCAAGTTTAACCCGAGTATTCTGCGTGTGCAAAACTGGCTTACACCCGTTGTATTTGAACGTAGAGCTTATCACACCCGATCATCACGTGGTGTCTCGGCACGACGAACTTTCGCAACGGTGCATACTCAGGGAGAACACTTATACCTTGAAATTTAGTAAGGGATCATCTTATAATGCTACCGTCGATCTAAGCAAAATAAGAAGCATAATAAGATAAACATCACATGCAATCAAAATATGTGACATGATATGGCCATCATCATCTTGTGCTTTTGATCTCTATCTCCAAAGCACCGTCATGATCACCTTCGTCACCAGCGCGACACCTTGATCTCCATCGTAGCATCGTTATCGTCTCGCCAACTATTGCTTCTATGACTATCGCTACCACTTAGTGATAAAGTAAAGCAATTACATGGCGATTGCATTTCATACAATAAAGCGACAACCATATGGCTCCTGCCAGTTGCCGATAACTTTACAAAACATGATCATCTCATACAAAACCGTATAACTCATCAAGTCTTGACCATATCACATCACAACATGCCCTGCAAAAACAAGTTAGACGTCCTCTACTTTGTTGTTGCAAGTTTTACGTGGCTGCTACGGGCTTAGCAAGAACCGTTCTTACCTACGCATACAAAACCACAACGATGTTTCGTCAAGTATGTGCTGTTTTAACCTTCACAAGGACCGGGCGTAGCCACACTTGATTCAGCTAAAGTGAGAGAGACAGACACCCGCCAGTCACCTTTAAGCAACGAGTGCTCGTAACGGTGAAACCAGTCTCGCGTAAGCGTACGCGTAATGTCGGTCCGGGCCGCTTCATCTCACAATACCGCCGAAGCAAAGTATGACATGCTGGTAAGCAGTATGACTAGTATCGCCCACAACTCATTGTGTTCTACTCGTGCATATCATCTACGCATAGACCTGGCTCATGATGCCACTGTTGGGGAACGTAGTATTTTAAAATTTTCCTACAATCACGCAAGATCTATCTACCAAATGCATAGCAACGAGAGGGAAGAGTGTGTCTACGTACCCTCGTAGACCGGGAGCGGAAGCGTCAAGTGACGCGGTTGATGTTGTCGAACTTCTTCGCGATCCAACCGATCAAGCACCGAACGTACGGCACCTCCGCGTTCAGCACACGTTCAGCTTGATGACGTCCCACGAGCTCTTGATCCAGTTGAGCTTCACGGGAGAGTTTCGTCAGCACGACGGCATGGTGACGGATATGATGTGTTCACCGGCGCAGGGCTTCGCCTAAGCTCCGCGACGGTATGACCGAGGTGTGATTCTGTGGAGGGGGGCACCGCACACGGCTAAAACAATACAACTTGTGTGTCTTTGGGTGCCCCCCTGCCCCCGTATATAAAGGAGCAAGGGAGGGAGGCCGGCCGGCCCTTCCTGGTGCGGCTAGGGAGTGGACTCCTACTAGGAATAGGATTGCAATCCTATTCCTAGTAGGATTCACCAAAAGAAGGAAGAGGGAAAGGAATAGGAGAGGTGGCGCCCCCCCCCCCCCAATCCTAGTCCAACTAGGAACCCTAGGTGGGGGCGCCGGCCAGCCCTATGGGCTGCCTCTCTCTTTCCCTTTAGGCCCACTATGGACCATCCCCTCTCGTAGGGGGTTCCGGTAACCCCCTCCGGCATTCCCGATAAATCCGAAACTTTTCCGGAACACTTCCGGTGTCCGAATATAGTCGTCCAATATATCAATCTTTATGTCTCGGACATTCCGAGACTCCTCGTCATGTCCGTGATCTCATCCGGGACTCCGAACTACCTTCGGTACATCAATACTCAAAAACTCATAATACCGATCGTCATCAAACGTTAAGCGTGCGGACCCTACGGGTTCGAGAACTATGTAGACATGACCGAGACTCATCTCTGGTCAATAACCAATAGCGGAACCTGGATGTTCATATTGACTCCTACATATTCTACGAAGATCTTTTATCGGTCAGAACCGCATAACAACATACGTTGTTCCTTTTGTCAAACGGTATGTTACTTGCCCGAGATTCGATCGTCGGTATCTTTATACCTAGTTCAATCTCGTTGCCGGCAAGTCTCTTTACTCGTTCCGTAACACATCATCTCGTGACTAACTCATTAGTCTTTTGCTTGCAAGGCTTATTATGATGTGTGTTACCGAGAGGGCCCAGAGATACCTCTCCGACACTCGGAGTGACAAATCCTAATCTTGATCTATGCCAACACCACGAATACTTTCGGAGACACCTGTAGAGCATCTTTATGATCACCCAGTTACGTTGTGACGTTTGATAGCACACAAGGTGTTCCCACGGTATTCGGGAGTTGCATAATCTCATAGTCATAGGAACATGTATAAGTCATGAAGAAAGCAATAGCAGTTAAACTAAACGATCATAGTGCTATGCTAACGGATGGGTCTTGTCCATCACATCATTCTCCTAATGATGTGATCCCGTTGATCAAATGACAACTCATGTCTATGGCTAGGAAACATAACCATCTTTGATCAATGAGCTAGTCTAGTAGAGGCATACTAGGGACATACTGTTTTGTCTATGTATTCACACATGTATTAAGTTTCCGTTTAATACAATTCTAGCATGAATAATAAACATTTATCATGATATAAGGAAATAAATAATAACTTTATTATTGCCTCTAGGGCATATTTCCTTCAAGAAGAGGGAAAGGAATAGGAGAGGTGGCGCCCCCCCCCCCCAATCCTAGTCCAACTAGGAACCCTAGGTGGGGGCGCCGGCCAGCCCTATGGGCTGCCTCTCTCTTTCCCTTTAGGCCCACTATGGACCATCCCCTCTCGTAGGGGGTTCCGGTAACCCCCTCCGGCATTCCCGATAAATCCGAAACTTTTCCGGAACACTTCCGGTGTCCGAATATAGTCGTCCAATATATCAATCTTTATGTCTCGGACATTCCGAGACTCCTCGTCATGTCCGTGATCTCATCCGGGACTCCGAACTACCTTCGGTACATCAATACTCATAAACTCATAATACCGATCGTCATCAAACGTTAAGCGTGCGGACCCTACGGGTTCGAGAACTATGTAGACATGACCGAGACTCATCTCCGGTCAATAACCAATAGCGGAACCTGGATGTTCATATTGGCTCCTACATATTCTACGAAGATCTTTTATCGGTCAGAACCGCATAACAACATACGTTGTTCCTTTTGTCAAACGGTATGTTACTTGCCCGAGATTCGATCGTCGGTATCTCTATACCTAGTTCAATCTCGTTACCGGCAAGTCTCTTTACTCGTTCCGCAACACATCATCTCGTGAATAACTCATTAGTCTTTTGCTTGCAAGGCTTATTGTGATGTGTGTTACCGAGAGGGCCCAGAGATACCTCTCCGACACTCGGAGTGACAAATTCTATTCTTGATCTATGCCAACACCACGAATACTTTCGGAGACACCTGTAGAGCATCTTTATGATCACCCAGTTACGTTGTGACGTTTGATAGCACACAAGGTGTTCCTACGGTATTCGGGAGTTGCATAATCTCATAGTCATAGGAACATGTATAAGTCATGAAGAAAGCAATAGCAGTTAAACTAAACGATCATAGTGCTATGCTAACGGATGGGTCTTGTCCATCACATCATTCTCCTAATGATGTGATCCTGTTGACCAAATGACAACTCATGTCTATGGCTAGGAAACATAACCATCTTTGATCAATGAGCTAGTCTAGTAGAGGCATACTAGGGACATACTGTTTTGTCAATGTATTCACACATGTACTAAGTTTCCGGTTAATACAATTCTAGCATGAATAAAAGACATTTATCATGATATAAGGAAATACAAATAACATCTTTATTATTGCCTCTAGGGCATATTTCCTTCATTTCCAAGTATATATGTGTGTTAATTATAGTAATAGATATTGTGATATTCCCAAAAACAAGTTCCGACATGGAGCAATCTTCATCTTCACCTGCAACTAACAGCGCTATAAGAGGGGTTGAGCGAGGGGTAACATAGCCATACAACGGTTTGCTGGGATGGTGTCAAAGGTTAGAGGGTGTTTCATGGCAACAATGAGAGGCTGACAACAAATAGATAGGTAGCGCGACATATAGCGATAGCATCGAGACAACTAGCATAGCAATTATAATAATGAGATCCAAGGTGACGGTCATCTTGCCTGAGATCCCGCAAGGAAAAAGATCGAGTCCATGAAGTAGACGAATAAGAATCCACAAAGACGAACCAAGCGTAGTCGAACGAATCCTCACGATTGCAACGAAACAAGCACTAACGACAAGAAGCAAGCAACACGGTAAACACCCAACACATAGCAAGACATGATGCTCAACCAAGTATGATGCATGACAAGGCTACATGATGCAAATCATGGCAAGAGATGAAGCATACAAGAACATCACACAAAGCAAGTTTAAATGAGGCTGGAAACAAGATATAACAATTCTGGTAAGTCCACATATGCAAATTTCAAAATTGGTCCAGAACTGAACAAGCCTTAAGTTAAAGTTGTTAAACAGCAAGTTAACATGCACCATGATGATCTACTCGAAATTCTAGTCAAGTTACATATAAAGTTCATTTAATTCGGAGCTACGGCCTAGAATATATAAGCAAAACAAGTCACGCATGGTATTGATGCAAATTGCATCCAAACATCAAGCAAACACACTCCAAACAGGTATACAACATGTTATTATGCATCTACATGCAAAAACACACAAGTTTCATATAGAGCACGCTCAAAACGGAGCAACGGTTTAACACATACACACGAAACAAGATTAAAGGACAAGCTATCCCAAAACAGCCACTAAGCACTTTGCAATCATCAAAACAACATGCTACAGGAACATCTCATGGCATCACAGAGCATGGCAATCATGTACATGTCAAACACTACAATCATGACCACTGATCTACTACCAAACACCACTAGAACATGCTCAAAACATCATGGCAATATTGCAAAAGATAACAGATTCTCAGACTTAGTGAAATCAACTAAACATGGCAGCAACAACGGCAAGTAGGCATGTTTGCAAGCTTGTGCAACTCATCTCAAAGCATATCATGGCATGTGAATATAACCAACAGCAAGAGGACATGTTTATGAAGCTACTCATGGCAAGAACATGGTCATAGGATGCATAGAACACTAGTTATTCACATGGCAAAATTGAACTTAATGTTAACACGCTGACAGATCATTTTATAGCAATTTGAGAGCATGAAAACAACAAGCTACAGCAGGCCATAATTGCAAACAAGGACATGGATGGATAGACATGGACTTCAATACATGGTCATTGTACGTCTCCAAATGTGCATAAATATCACTGGGGCATCAAGCAAACATGGCATCACAATATAACAGTTTCAGACTTACCGGTTTTTTAACAAGTCTCAGGAAACAACAACAGCGAGTAGGTCACTTTGCCAGCTTATTGCACTCACCACAAGGCATAACATGAAAAGTCGACTGAACCACAACAAAGATGGCATGATTGTGCTCCTAACACATGTTGACATGTAGCTCAAACAAAAATCACACATAAAGATATGAAAAAGACAAATCAACATCTTATAACAGTTTTCAGCACTTAACAGCTACATTCACTTTTGCAATAGAGATTAACATGGCATAATGCACTCTAACATGTATGAAATAGCATCCAACATGAAGAGCATCACAAGACGAACATTTTGACATATCATACATCTCATTTGGTTACACATGCACAAAGTTATGGCCCTGACAAGAATGCAACATATTAACACTTCTCACGGACTTAGTAAAAAAACCTTCGGGAGAAAGTGGACGGGGCGATGAGTGGATCGGGCAGGGCGTTTGGTTGGATGGTTGAGGTCGTCCAGGGGCGATGGGGTGCAAGCGTGCGGCGGTTCTCCATGGCCGGAGTGAACCGGACCGGTTCAGCGACTCAGGCGACGGGTTGGTCGGTCGGTCCGGTTCCGTTCAACCGGTTCGCGCCGAACAGAGGCGGAGCGGAAACGCCGCCGGCTCCGGCGAGTTCAACTCGACGGTGCAGCAATAGTGGGGTCTCCGGCGAGGCTCTGCAGGCCGGGGATGGGCGGAACGATGTCGGGGCGATCGGATCCGGCTGGGCGCGGCCCTGGGGGCGCCGCATCTGGAGCAGGTGGCGGCGAGGAGCTCCAAGCGGCGGCGCGGGTGATGCCCAACGGCGGTGCGGCGACCCGTGGGGAGGTCTTTGTGGCGGGGAGGAAGAGCTCGGGGAGTTAGTGGCGGGGCGAGGATGGCCTGCTTGTGGCGCCAGGTCTCGGGTCGCCGGCAGCGACCGGTCTGGCGAGGCGCTTGGGAGGAAGAGGGGGCCAGGATCAAGCGGGGCGCTCGGGAGCCGCGACAGGCGGTGCGGGGCTGTCGGGCCTGGATTGGCCCGGGGGCGGGCCCGGTCTGGGCCGGGAGGGCCGCGGTGGCGGAGGTGGGAGCCTCGCGGCGGGGAGGTGACGTGGCGCTCCAGAAGTGGCCGCGGGCGAAGCTGGGTGGCGGTGGAGCCAATCGGGGCGCGCCAAGTGGCAGTTCGGGGCTGGGGCTCGCCAAAAAACAAGGAGGATGGACAAGTGGCGGCGGATGGAGCTAGGGGAAGGAGCTAGGGTAGGTTTAGGGGCTAGGGGTGTCGAACAAATGGACTAAGGGGGTTTATATAAGGAAAGAGCTAGGGTTTGGGGGGTTTGGGAGCGTTCGGAGCCCTCCGATCGCGATCTGACTGTTCCAATCATGAGGGGGATTAGGCAGGCCTATTGGGCTGGTTTAGAGGCTGTGTAGGATGACTTGGGCCAATGGGAGAGAAGAGAAGTGCAGCCCGGCACCGCGTTCCGGAGACCGAAACATCCGACGATTTAACCGGCAACGGTGCCGCTATGGATGACGGTTGGGCTATCAAACGGACTCCGAATGTGACGAAATTTGACAGGCGGTCTATCTACACTATAATAAGACCGCACATCAAGTTTAAACCCATCCCGAGAACATTTTCCGGCCACTAATAAAATAAATATTCGGAGGTGCCGCGGGCGCGTGCGAGTGTGTCTAGGCTCAGAACGGACAACAGAGAGGACGGGCGGACTCGGACGGATGCAAGTTTTGAAAACATGAGGATGCAATGCACATGATGACATGGTAAAATGCAACACGCAAGCAGATGACATGGCAACGATGACGAATAACTGGCTGACACCTGGCGCATCGGTCTCGGGGCGTCACAAGGCCCCAATGCTTTCCTCGGGCCAAGATGGAACGACGGGATGCTCGAAGCAGAAGACTACCACGAGTTGCCTGGGGGCTCCGTCGACCCCTTCAGCGATGACGACAGGGCACAACAGGTATTGCAGTAGTAGGCATGCACTAACAATGGGTTGTAGGTGAACCAGACCACGGCGATGGTCGGAGACCCGAGAGCGGCAGTTCCGCCCTCGACTGGGGCGGAGCACTGGGGGCTGCGCGTGGAGGGCCTCGAGCCGCAGCCTTCCCCTCGCCGCATGGAGCAGAGCAGCGTGCGGAGGTAGGTCCTCTGCCGGGGGCGTCAACAAGCCCTACCCCCTCCCCCCGCCCCCCGTAGAGGGCCCGTGGTCGCCGAGGGCGCCGCTGGCGTCCCCCTTGCCCCTTGGTCATGTCCTGGTTTCCGGTCGCCCCAACGGTGGTCGGGGGCGGCGCAAGGCGGGGCCCTCGTTTGGCAATATGAAGTAAGGCTCACGCCTATGAAGTTCTCCGCCCGTGACACTCTCACGTAATAATGAGTGGGGTTGTACATGCCACGGAGTCTCCGGAGTGCTGCCCTCGGGCCTCGGGGGCTCCCTCCCACGTCCTAGTGGTAGCACTTAGCTCCGCGTTGGTGGAAGACCTGAAGACTGGATAGGCGCCGGACGCGGCTATTTGCTTTCCTCTCCTTTTCTTTGTAACCGGATTCACTGCCTTTTCGAATCGAATTTGAAGTCTTGCTCGTTGCCAAAAATGGGGGGAGTTTTTTGTTGATTTCTGCTGAATTTTGTCGCCTTTTGACCATTTTTGAAGATCGTACCCCGAGCTCCCCGGCTCGGGGACCAGAAGGCCGATCCCACCTGGCAGACCTCTATAACCTCGGCAGGACCCCCTCGGGGCAACAGCCTACGCGCCGCAAAATTGCCGCGTAGGCATCCTGCTGCGGCCATCAGGACACCCTTGGCCCCGCTCCTCGAAGTAGGGCCACGTGTTGCTCAGGAAGCTCAGGGTCGCGAATCCCAAGTGGTCTACCTCAGAAGAGAGGCGAGTCAACGACCTCGTTGAAGGAAATATGCCCTAGAGGCAATAGTAAAGTTGTTATTTATATTTCCTTATATCATGATAAATTTTTATTATTCATGCTAGAATTGTATTAACCGGAAACTTAGTACATGTGTGAATACATAGACAAAAACAGAGTGTCCCTAGTATGCCTCTACTAGACTAGCTCATTGATCAAAGATGGTTATGTTTCCTAGCCATAGACATGAGTTGTCATTTGATCAACGGGGTCACATCATTAGGAGAATGATGTGATGGACAAGACCCATCCGTTAGCTTAGTAACTTGATCGTTTAGTTTTACTGATATTGCTTTCTTCATGACTTATACATGTTCCTATGACTACAAGATTACGCAACTCCCGAATACCGGAGGAACACCTTGTGTGCTATCAAACGTCACAACATAACTGGGTGATTATAAAGATGCTCTACATGTGTCTCCGAAGGTGTTTGTGGTATTGGCATAGATCGAGAATAGGATTTGTCACTCCGAGTGTCGGAGAGGTATCTCTGGGCCCTCTCGGCAATGCACATCATAATAAGCCTTGCAAGCAAATGACTAATAAGTTAGGCCCTGCTTGGATCCAAGGGACTAAAACTAGTCTGGCTAAAAATAGTCTCTTTAAGAGGCTAAAGTTCCAAGCACCCCTGACTTAAGAGGGGCTAAAACTAGTCTTGAGACTAAAATCTTTTAGTCAGGGGTACCCCTACTAAAATGTGAATTAGTCATCTCTCTCCTCATTTAACTCCTCTCCTCTAACACATGCAAGTTCTAGATTGGAGGGTTTAGAGGATAATTAATGCTCATTAACTTGATTTTAGTCTCTTATGTATTTGGATCCAAGCATGGGTGAGGCTAGCTAGTTTTAGTCTCACTACTTTTAGTCATGGGACTAAAACGTATCCAAGCACCCTCATAGTCACGAGATGATGTATTACGGAACGAGTAAAGAGACTTGTCGATAACGAGATTGCACTAGGTCTGATGATACCGACGATCGAATCTCGGGAAAGTAACATACCGATGACAAAGGGAACAATGTATGTTGTTATGCAGTTTGACCGATAAAGATCTTCGTAGAATATGTAGGAACCAATATGAGCATCCAAGTTCCTCTAATGGTTATTGACCGGAGATGAGACTCGGTCATGTCTACATAGTTCTCGAACCCGTAGGGTCCACACGCTTAACATTCGATGACGATCGATGTTATGAGTTTATGTGTTTTGATGTGGCAAAGGTTGTTCGGAGTCCCGGATATGATCACGGACATGACGAGGAGTCTCGAAATGGTCGAGACATAAAGATTGATATATTGGAAGGTTATATTCGGACACCGGAAAGGTTCCGAAGTGTATCAGGTATTTTTCGGAGTACCATGAGGTTACCGGAACCCCCCCCGGGGAGTCTATGGGCCTAATTGGGCCGTAGTGGATGAAGAGGGCAGCAAGGGAGATGTGGGACCCGACCCCCTAAAGCCCAAACCGAATTGGTTTGGGGCTAGGGGGCGGCCCCCTCTTTCCTACTTCTCCTCTTGTGACACCCCGAGACCGATGCGCCAGGTGTCAGCCAGTTATTCGTCGTCGTTGCCATGGCATCTGCTTGCGTGTTGCATTTTTGCCATGTCATCGTGTGCATTGCATCGGCATGTTTTCAAAACTTGCATCCGGCCGAAACACCCTCGTCCTCTCTGTTGTCCGTTCTGAGCCAGACACACTTGCACGTGCCCACGGCACCTCCGAATATTTATTTTATGAGTGGCCGAAAAATGTTCTCCGAATGGGGTGAAACTTGGCGTGTGGTCTTATTATAGTGTAGGCAGGCCGCCTGCCAAATTTCATCGCATTCGGAGTCCGTTTGATAGCCCAACAGATGAATATAGCGGCACTAGTCGCCGGTTTAAACGTCGGACGTTTTCGGTCTCCGAAAACCCCCACGGGCCTCTCCCTCTCTTCTCTTCTCTAAGCCCGAGGCCTCTCCTACACAGCCCATCAACCCCACCTAGGCCCATCCTACCCCCCCCTGCTCCGGTGCCGTCCAATCGCGAT
>LR738709.1:324436609-324514454 GCA_902687465.1 Secale cereale
CCGGCCCCCCTAGGGGAAACCCTAGGGCGCCCCCCTCCCATCTATTCCCCCTATATATAGAGGGGCAGAGGGAGGGCAGCCAACACACGTTTGTGCCTCGGTGCTGCCCTCCCTCTCCCACAACATATTCGTCTTCCCGCGGTGCTTAGGCGAAGCCCTGCTGGAATCCTCCTCCACCATCACCACCACGCCGTCGTGCTGCCGGTCTCTCCATCAACCTCTCCTCCACCCCTTGCTGGATCAAGAAGGAGGAGACGTCCCCGAGCCGTACGTGTGAAGAACGCGGAGGCACCGTTGCTTCGGTGCTAGGATCTTCGGCGATCTGAATCGCGGCGAGTTCGACTCCATCAACCGCGTTCTTAACGCTTCCGCTTAGCGATCTACAAGGGTACGTGGATCCAACTCTCCTCTCGTAGTAGCATCTCCTAGATTGATCTTGGTGAACGTAGGAAAAATGTTTGTTTCCCATGCAACGTTCCCCAACAGTTTTTGCGTCGGGAGTAAAAATACGAGGCGAAGTAGGGCACCAGGGGGCGTGGGACCCACCCAGGAAGCCCCCCGGCGCGGCCCAGGGGGGGCGCGCCCACAGGGCGCCTGGGCACCCCCTGGCCCCACTTCTGGCACCTGGTTCCTTCGGGTGCGTGGATTTTCTGTGATTTTTCGTGGATTTTTCTGAGATACTTAAAAATCCGTTTTCCTACACACAAATAAACCATACAGGCAGCTCTGCTGAAAACAGCGTCAGTCCGGGTTAGTTTAGTCCAAATCATGCAAGAATGAGGCCAAAACAATATCAAAAGTGTTTGGAAAAGTAGATACGTTTGAGACGTATCAACTCCCCCAAGCTTTGCATATTGCTTGTCCTCAAGCAATTCAGTTCAACGAACTGGACGCGACAAAGAAAACATTGACAAACTCTTTTGCTTCATTAGATGTATATAAGCATGTACTACGAAAAGAGTTTAGCAAGTATTGAAACAGTACTTATGAGGACAATGCAAAGAGCAATCCTTCTTTCAAGTGACCATTCACAAATATTTAAAAGTAAATAATATATTACTGAAAATCAAGACAAGATTACATTGCACATAGCTTGAGCATACTAGGGTGGTATCTCGCTAGCCTCCATGAGTGAAGCAAAACATAAATGCAGAAACTCCTCCAGAGTTTTAAAGGAGACTAGAACTAAGAATTTCAGAATAAATCATATCACAAGTATGCAGAAGACAATGTAATACTTTGGGACAATGCACATTACACTCAGAATGACAATTATGCTCTCCTAGTCGGTGCTTTGAAGAAAGAAGGTGAGACTCTCGAACCGTGGCTTTTATTGGCAAGGTTGAAAACCCGTGGTCGGAAACAAAAACTAAACATGTACCAGAGCTCTTGGTTTTAAAAAACAGAGGTAAAAACGTTTTTGAGAGGTGCATATTTCGTCAATGAATGCTAGCAGATAACTCAATCACTTCTTAAGCTAGACAAGTCTCGAGGAACGGCTCCCGCATGAGGACGGTCACATCCTCTTGATCTCCTTTGTTTATCACTGCCAAAGTTTTCTGATTTCTCATGAACAAAGCGTGAAGGAGGGTTTCTTTGTTGTATTATCTTTTCGAGCCGGGCGCACTCAATGCCAGTTCCTTTTCGTATTAGGGGTTTGCACATTATACATGCAATCCAGGGGTGAAACTTGTCCAACTTAAAAAGATCATGAATTAACTACTACTTCCTCATGAGCTAAAACATAGGCACAAAAGAGAAAAGCTTTTGAATAATTTCGAGATGGTACACGAAAGTCTTCGTTAGGAATGGCAGGTAAATACCATGTATAGGAAGGTATAGTGGACTCATATGGCATAACTGGTTTTAAGGATTTTGGATGCACAAGCAGTCAGTCCGCTTAGTACAAGTGGAGGTTTAGCAAAAGACTGGGAAGCGACCAACTAGAGAGCAATAACGGTCATAATCATGCAGAGCGACAAAGCAACATTGAATCGAGCATGAAAGTGATATAACTATTCTAAAACTCAAAGATCATCAAGGCAGAGTAGACTTTTTAGTCTTAGACATGTGTAAGCATGTGCCAAGTCAATCCAAAAATTCTCTAAAGGGAAATACCACCTTAGTATACCAGACTATGAACGGTGCAATGCATGTAGATTATTTCAATAACTCATTATATACTCTAGTTATTCGAGACTAGCCACAAGGAAAGCATGAACCACTGGAAGAGCATTGTAAACATAGCACTATGTCGCTACAAGCTGGTCTCTAGATCATAAGTACAGGCATATGTACAAAAGTAGAAACAATAAGAGTTCATACTGGTCTTCCTTGTTGCTTCCTTTCAGTCGATCTTCGTCATTACTGCTTGTCACTTGCACGATCGAACGTAGGAAATATAATCAAATGCCATCACGGACTCGAGCTGATCTCTGAAAACAAAGCAAACTAAAGAGAGAAAGGAAATCTTTTTGGGTTTTTCAAAGGTTGAATAAAAGCAAAAGAAAGAGAAAATCTTTTTGTTGTTTTTGCAAAGAGAGAAACAAAGAAGAACGGGCAAAAACTTCGAAAAGATCAAAGCGAATAAAACGGATAATACAATGGAAAAGTGAGAAGGGCACGTACTCCCCAAGCTTAGGCTTTTGGCCTAAGTTGGTAGCAGCTACTGCCCCCAGGAGCCTCCTGCTCCAGGGGTATGGTGGTGAGTCCAAGGGTCGTAGAAGGATGCTGGCGCGTACACCGAACTCCTCGGAGTCTCCCACGAGGAAGGTTCCAAACGCCAAACAGAGGAAGACCCTTCACCAAACTCGGTGGCGGTCTCTTCCTGAAAATGTGGTCTCTCACCGTGCCTCTCCTCGTCGGGCACAACCCCCTCCATGGGGTTATGAAACTGATGCTGGACCATGAACTCATCAAACTGAACAACATCAAAGGACCATCCGTTTCTGCGAGAAAAAACAAACAAAAGAGGTGCAGGTAGACGGATCTCGCGTTCCGCGGCAGTTCCGAAACGCAAGATATAAATAAGATTATCAAGCTCAGAACCCATGGTAACAAACTTATGCCTTTTCATAGCAGCAAGATCAAAGCTTAAATAAGTAAAAGGAGTATCATCAGGGTGTGGGGTGCCTCCAAGATGATCTAAGATAAGTGTGGCGTAAACGCCACCATATAAGTCCCCCTTGTTACCGTTCATAGCAAGGCGTCGAGCAATCAAGGTACCCAGATTATAATCAGACCTCCCTGAGAGGGCTGCTGCCAGGATAGCAATATCCGGAGCAGAAATGTTGCTCGTGTTGTCACGAGCTAACACCCCTCTAGCAATATAATATGCAAAATACCTGAGGTGAGGAAACAAGATGCTGGAGATCTTCGACTGATGAATATCCCTCATACCCATGCTGCAGAGGGAGTTGATGACGGTTTTCAGCTCGGAGGGCTGAGTGGCCATCCTTTTGCCCTTCCTAACAAATTCATTTCTGAAAAAAAAATACAATTTACAAAAACGAGGATTAAAACAAAGTGAGCTAAGGCAAACTACTCAACTCACTTGCCCAAGGCATAAACTTGCATCAAAACTTGAAAAATAACTTTCTACACATGCATGCAAGCTCATCTCTACAGCACCAAGAACTACTAAATACTCACAAATGAAGCCACCAATCAAAAATCTAATTGGAGGGGTGGAGGAGTCACATACCAGGGAGTATTTGCTCAAAATTTTAGCTCAAATGATGGGTTGTAGAGAGAGATCGAAGAATGGCCCCCAAGAACAGCAAGAACACAAGAACAAGTGCAGAACTCGCGTTTTTGGAGAAAGAGAGAGAGGGAGAAAGAAGACATACCTGGAGGGGGGCCCTGTGGGCCCCAGGCGCCCTATGGGCGCGTCCAGGGGCTGGGCCGCGCCAGCTGGCCGCCTGGGCCACTGGTGCCCCCCCTGGCTGGCCCCAGGACTTTCTGGGTCTCTCCCGTCGTGGAAATTTTTATTATAATTTTTCTGGAATTTTTCTGAAAACTTCACTGTTGAAAATTTTTCGAAGTTCAAAAAGCTGCGAAACTCTCTGAAAACTTGAAGCAGTTAGTAGTATCGTGAAGCTTCAAAAACATAAATAATTGGTACAGCAAGTAGGACAAAACTAAAAACAAGTGAAAACATAACAAGCTCAACTTTTTATCTATATAAAACATGTTCACTAGTAAGGTTGATCAAGTCTTACCAACAAACAGGCGATATATAAAGCAAAAAGTCTCACCTCCTACAAAGTAGTTACTAAACCTTTACTTTGATGGACATTGTCCCCACCATGATAGTTTTATATTTGTGAGGCACATGTAGTGGACAGTCCCATTCTCCAATCTTCACGGTCTCGATATTCTCTATAGAGTTGAGGGCATGCCTCCTGTCGGTCTTCTTCGGAAAATATACCGTGTGTTCTTTATCATTCACATGGAAAGTAACCTTCCCTTTATTGCAATCAATAATAGCACCTGCGGTGTTAAGAAAAGGTCTACCAAGAATAATGGACATGCTCCCATCCTCAAGCATGTCAAGCACAACAAAATCAGTAAGAATCAAACAATTAGCAACTTCTACGGGGACATCCTCACAAATACCTATCCGAACAGCGGTTGACTTGTCAGCCATCTGAAGGGAGATATCTGTAGGAATTAGTTTCTCTAAACAAAGCCTCTCATAAAGAGAGAGAGGCATAACACTCACTCCTGCTCCAAGATCACATAAAGCAGTTTTGACATAATTATTCTTTATGGAGCAAGGAATGGTGGGTATACCTGGATCACCGAGCTTCTCAGGAATCTTTCCGCTGAAAGAGTAGTTAGCAAGCATAGTAGATATTGCATCATTAGGAACTTTTCTTTTGTTAGTGACAATATCTTTCATATATTTTGAATAAGGAAGTAACTTAATAGCATCAGTCAAAGGGATTTGAAGAAAAAGAGGTTTAATCCACTCACAAAACTTATTATAATGCTCTTCTTCTTTGGATTTGATTGACTTACTTGGAAAGGGCATGGGTTTCTGTACCCATGGTTCTCTCTCCTTCCCATGTTTTCTTACGATGAAGTCTTCTTTAGTGTACCTGTTACGTTTGTCAGGTGCTTCTTCTTCTCGAACTTCAGGCAGATCATTCTTCTCATTATCATTACCTTCAGGTTCAGCACCGTCTTCAGTCTCAGCATCGGAGATAGATACACTGTTGGGATCAATAGTTGGTTCTTCACCTGCAATAGGATCGTTAGAATTGTCAGTCTCTTTATGTTTCTTCTTCTTCTTTGGAGAGACAACAATTTCTTCTTCCTGCATTTGAGAATCTTGCTCGATTCTCCTCGGATGACCCTCTGGGTAGAGAGGATCTTGAGTGCTAGTTCCTCCTCGGGTCTTAATCCCGAAAGCCTGCAAATTATCTTGTTTGGCATTGTTAGCAAGCAAATCTCTTTGCACATTAGAAATTTGATCAAGCTGAGTTTGAACCATATGAAAATGCTTCACAAGACATTGAACATCATTAACTGTTCTATCTAAAACATCAAGCAATCTTTTGATAGCAAGGGAATTATCATGCAACTGACTTTCTATCCTCTCATTAAAATGATTCTGTTTCATAATAAAATTATCAAACTCATCTAAACATTGATCAGGAGGCTTACCATGAGGGATGTCACTTGCGTTGAAATCTAAAAGAGAGTGTACCTCTACCATAGGAGGGTGAGTGGTAGGCTCACACAGCTTCTCAATAGGGGGTAGATTCTTCACGTCTTCAGCTTTAATACCTTTCTCTTTAATAGACTTCTTTGCTTCTCGCATATCCTCGGGGCTTAGAACAAACATGCCCCTCTTCTTTGTTGGTGGAGGTGGTTCAGGGACGGACCAATCTTCATGGTTTTTGGCAATCCTGC
Organism: Secale cereale; assembly: GCA_902687465.1. NCBI lineage: Eukaryota > Viridiplantae > Streptophyta > Magnoliopsida > Poales > Poaceae > Secale > Secale cereale. The sequence goes on from LR738709.1 coordinate 324,442,529, forward strand.
CCATCAGATCTTCTGCATCGTCCGGTGTTCTTTTCCTGAAAACACAACCAGCACAACTGTCCAAATAGGACCTGGATTCATCAGTTAGACCAGCATAGAATATATCGATTAATTCATTCTTAGGGATTTCATGTCCAGGTCTAGCCCGAATCAGACCGCAGTACCTCCCCCAAGCTTTAGGGAGGGACTCATTCTGCAACTGTTTAAAGTTATAAATTCTTTGTAAAGCAGCATGTTGCATGTGAGCAGGAAAGTACTTATCAACAAAAGAGTGAGCTAAGTCTTGAGGACTCTTAATGGAACCGTATGGGAGTGAATCATACCATGCTTTAGCACCTTCCTTCAACGAGAAAGGAAGAAGCTTGGTCACATAAAAGTATCGTATATTTTCATCTGTGGTAAACAGGCTACCCAACTCACCGAGTTTAGTCAGGTGTGCAATAGCATCATCATTTTCTCTGCCATAAAAGGGGTCAGCTTCAACCATAGGTATAAGTGAAAGATTAACAGAGAAATTATAATCAGGATCATCAATGCATATAGGGGATGTAGCAAATTCAGGATTAGGAACGGTTTTGTTCTTCAAAGAGTGTTTTTCAAACAGTTTCTTGATAGCTTCAGGGTCAGAGCCGGAAAACTCTGTCAGTTCAGTGGATAAATCTTCATCTAGTATATAGTAATCATCATCAAGGAGACTCTCCTTGAGTTTACTCAAATCAGGATAATCATAAGTTTCACCAATAGGGTAGCGAGTAACAGGGAGTTCAATTCCAGACTTTTTAGCAGCAGCAACAATTTGTTTCTCAAGAGCATAACCAAGCGAACTAATATCATCAAAAGTAGTAGAAGCATCATCAAGAGTATCAGATATAGTAACAGATTCAGTAGGAGCATCATGTGGTGGTGGTGAGGCAAACTTACTCATAACAGAAGGTGAATCAAGCGTAGCACTAGTGCTCAGAGCAGTACCTCTTCTTGTAGTGGATAGTAAGATCGGAACCTTGGGGTCTCCTTTCTTACCCATAGTGGATGAAGTGCAGCAGGTAGGATACCTCAACTAGACTTGTAAATATTGCTATGCTCCCCGGCAACGGCGCCAGAAAACGGTACTTGATAACCCTCAACCGTAAGGGATCGAGATAGTCTTCGCGGGTAAGAATAACCCAATTTATTGATTCGACACACGGGGGGCCAAAGAGTATTTATAAGCTTTAACAATTGAGTTGTCAATTCAACCGCACCTGAAATATACTTACTTGCAACAAAAGATAAGTGGTAACAGTGATATGATAGTGATGATAGTAATAGTAAAAGTAACCAGCAAAAGTAAATAGCAACAATAGATAGCAAAGTAAATAGCAAAAGTAGCGACTAGTAACAAGCAGGGTTTAAAACACTGTAGGCTAGGGAGATGGATGGTTGGGCTCTGCATGGATGAGATAGATTCTAACTTGGGGCACGGCACACGGAAAAGTAATGATCATCTAGGCAAATATCAAACATTAGGCATGTATCCCGTAGGTAGTTGTGCGTGCTTGCAATAAGAACTTGCACAACATCTTTTGTCCTACCATCCCGCTACGAACGGGGCCAAAAGGAACTTATGGATATTAAGGTGCTCCTGTCAAAGAGCACCGGAACAAAGCAATGAACTCAATGGATACATGTAATCCTCAAACTACGGACCGTCCCCTTTGGTGTCCCAAGCTGTCACTTTTGGGATCGCCGGTTCCGAACCGTAACAGGTGCAAACAACTCATAGATAGGATCACGAACACAAATATATTCATACAAACACATATGGTTCAGATCTGAAATCATGGCACTCGGGCCCTAAGTGTCAAGCATTAAGAATAACAAGTTGAAGAAAAGATGATAAACACCATAGTAGATGATAGGCAACATGCCCCCAACGATCGGATAAACTATTACATGATCTAACTCATCCAATCCCTACCATCCCCTTCGCCTACAGCAGGGTAATTACTCACACATGGAGGGAGAAGTCATGGAGGGATGATGGAGTGGTGATGATGATGACGATGGCGATGATCTCCCCTCTCCGGAGGCCAATTCATCCTCCAGATTAGCCCTCCCGAGGAAGAACAGAGGGTGGCGGCGGCTCCGTGACGGAAAACTGCGAAAGAACTTCTGATCTGGGGTTTTTACGTCGGGAGTAAAAATACGAGGCGAAGTAGGGCACCAGGGGGCGTGGGACCCACCCAGGCGGCCCCCCGGCGCGGCCCGGGGGGGCGTGCCCACAGGGCGCCTGGGCACCCCCTGGCCCCCCTCTGGCCCCACTTCTGGCACCTGGTTCCTTCGGGTGCGTGGATTTTCTGTGATTTTTCGTGGATTTTTCTGAGATACTTAAAAATCCGTTTTCCTGCACACAAATAAACCATACAGGCAGCTCTGCTGAAAACAGCGTCAGTCCGGGTTAGTTTAGTCCAAATCATGCAAGAATGAGGCCAAAACAATATCAAAAGTGTTTGGACAAGTAGATACGTTTGAGACGTATCACTCACCACTTAACCTCTTCCTACCCATTAAGCTTTGCTAGTCTTGTTACCCGTGGTTATGGGATTGTTGAGTCCTCGTGGCTCATAGTTACTACAACAATAGTTGCAGGTGTAGGTTTCCGATGTCTTGACGCGAGAGCGATGTCCTTTTGTGTTGGAGTTCTTTCTTCTTTTTCTTCTTCTTCTTCAGTCTTGGGTTAGGTTCCTGGTCGGCAGTCTGGGATAGCAGATGGATGTCATTGTGCTTTATCATGTTTGCATCCGTAGTCGGATGTCTTGTATTGATGATGTTGTATTCATGTGACTTGTATGTATTGCTGTATCCCACATGTATGTATGTAATGGTATGATGTAATGATATCCATCTTGCTAAGCGCCCGAAATGTGATTGTGTCCCAATCACGTAAGTGTCACGTGATCGGGATAGAATCGCATCTTGGGCCTGACAAGTTGGTATCAGAGCCTCGACCGACCATAGGATCCCCCTTGATTGATCGTAGAATGGCCGTTGTTGAGTCTAGCAGAAAACTTTTTCGGAGTCTAGTTATATCGGAGAGTAGAAATTTTTTTTACTCCTCAATCCCTTCGTCACTCTGGTGAGCAATCTTGACGTAGGTGTTTCGAATTACCCCTCTTCCCCTTCAAATTTTTTTAGGATCACATGGTTAGTTTCGTTTGTTGCGTTGTCAGTTCTTTCATCTGGTGCATCTCTCGTGAAGTGGATTTGACCCTCTTCTTCTTTGCAAGTGCAACCTCAGTTATTTTCAACCGATGTTTTTCCCCTTCCAAAGTTGTCTTTCTTTTCCTGCCCTCCCACCCTTTTGCTTCTCGGAGCCGGAGTCTGTAATCGAGTATCCATTCTACTCGTGTGATGTCTTTGAATTCTTTTCCTTAACTGTTTCAACCGATGAATTCTCATCTCGTTCGTCCTTCTTCATCTCTTTTATTTTCCGGTGGGTCCAATTCAAGTAGTATTCGGTGTTCATCATATTCTTTTCCCTCGGCTCAGATGTTTCCTCTTGCTCGTTCGCCTCTCACCATTTAATTGTTCCGGAGTTCCGAAACATCTCAGAGATTCATCTGTCTTCCAATTAATTCGAGGTTGTCACCTCATTCGATTTTTTCAATTGTTCCGGTGCATCATCTCCTTTTCGATCCTTTTCAACGGTGTTTTCTATTCGGTGGGCTCATAACCCACAGGTTTATTCCCAGGATCTTACCTGACTCTTCTAATTTTTCCGGAGTATTCCTATATTCTTTTCAAGTGTGACGTAAGTATGGATTCTATCAGTCATGTGCCTTCTCCAAGTTCGCTTTTAATTCTTTTCATTGTTGGTTCAACCTTTCTTCTTTTCATTCTTCTAGAGTATTTCATGAATTCTTTCCTTTGTGTTCCTCTAAAGGCCATCATTTCAGAAGATTTCGTCGTTCTTAGTTTTCAACCTTGTCCTCCAAATATTCTTCATTGATGCCTCTTCGTTCGTCTCACATTCGTCCGGTGCTTCGTTCAAGTATTCTTTAATCAGTTCACGATCTCTTCGTTCTCTTGCATCTAAATTTCCTCAAGTGCTTTACTCTTCCCGACGATTCATTCTCTGGTATTCACTCCTTTTTTTAATTCTTACGGTGGTTCGCTCAAGAGTTCTTTTCCGGTGTTATTATATCAATCCATTCATTTTATTCCAATCCTACCGGTGTTTCATGAAGATTTTTGCAAGTTCGTGATATATCCCTCTTTAATCATTTCAACGTGAATAAGTGGTGTGCAAATCCATTGCTTCTCATCAATTTAATTGATGGATGATAAGCATAACATAATTCTTATTCATTCGCGTCAATTTGAGTTATTCCTTTCTTCGGAGTTTATTCTTGATGAATAAATCCTAGTTCCAAGTGCTTTCATCTTTTCTTTCCAGAGTTCATAGTTTTCTCGGCCTTCTCATCGGTTCCCCGACTAATCATCGCAAGGCTTTAATCTTATTCCTCTCATCCGTCATTTCGATATCATCATCCTTTTGGGACCGGAGTTCTCTATGGTGGTTCATCATGAGTAATTCATTCTTCAACTGTTCATCAAATTCTTGTGGAGCAGCTCAAGCTTTATTCTTTTGCCTCTCGAGTGCAAATAATTCTCCGTATTCTTTTGAAGTGGAGTTTTGCATTTCTTGCTTCATCTCAACTGTTCAATCTTTTGGTTGTGGCATAATTCACCTCAAGTCTTGAGATGTTTAAATAAGTCCAACAAGCTCATTCTTTTGTTGTTGTTTTTCACAACAACTCCGTTCAAATCTTTCTCTTAAAGATTCTTTTTCACATTCATTCGTGGTGGAAGTTGCTCTTCTCTTATCCGTTCTTTTCATTCCATTCTTTATTTCTTCCGGAGGCATTGTGTTGTTCATCTTGTCAACTTCTTGTTCTATTCCTTCCATTTTCAGCCGGATTGCTGCCCGAATTCCCTCGTTCATATTCCTTTCTATCTCTTACTAACCGGAGTGATTTCGAATTCATTATTGTTCCTTTAGCTCTTGTTTCATATCCGTCAACCCTTGGTTCTCGTCGTATTCCTTGTTCCTCTTGTTTAACGAAGTCTTTGCAACTTCGTTCTTCTCCGTTGTATTCTTTCTTTCAAGTGGCTCAACCTCTCAAGGTTCTTTGGTTTCACTCTTTTGTCCTCGAAGAACTTTGTCCTTCCTTTTTCCCTTCCGTCTCGTTCCTAAGATCTCGCGACGAGATCTCTTGTTAGTAGGGGAGTGTTGTGACACCCCGAGACCGGTGCCCCAGGTTTCAGCCAGTTATTCGTTGTCATTGCCATGTCATCTGCTTGCGTGTTGCATTTTTGCCATGTCATCGTGTGCATTGCATCAGCATGTTTTCAAAACTTGCATCCGGCCGAAACCCCCTCGTCCTCTCTGTTGTCCGTTCTGAGCCCAGACACACTTGCATGTGCCCGCGGCACCTCCGAATATTTATTTTATGAGTGGCCGAAAAATGTTCTCGGAGTAGGGTGAAACTTGGCGCGTGGTCTTATTATAGTGTAGACAGGCTGCCTGCCAAATTTCGTCGCATTCGGAGTCCATTTGATAGCCCAACGGATAAATATAGTGGCACTAGTCGCCGGTTTAAACGTCGGACGTTTTCGGTCTCAGAAAACCCCCGCGGGCCTCTCCCTCTCTTCTCTTCTCTAAGCCCGAGGCCTCTCCTACAGAGCCCATCAACCCCACCTAGGCCCATCCTACTCCCCTCTGCTTCGGTGACGTCCGATCGTGATCGGAGGGCTCGAACCCCCCCCCCAAACTCCCCTAACCTAGCCCTTGTCTATAAATAGACACCCCAACCTACCAAATTTGGCCTCCACCAACCTCTTCCTCAATTTCCGCGCTGCCAGCCGCCTCCTTCCTCGTTTTTTGGCGAGCCAGCCACCACACCGCCGCCACGTGGCGCCCCGCCATTGGGCAGAGCCGCCACATACGCTGCCTCCTCCAACCAGCGCCTCCCACGTGGCCAGGGGCCCCTCCTTCCGCGCCAGCCACCGCTACGGCCCGCCAGGCCCGGCCGCAGCCCGCCCGAGCCGCGAACTGGGCCGCGCCCAAAGCGAGCGCGCCGCCGAGGCCGAGCGCCTCTCGCTCGCCCCTGCTCGATTGGATCGGGGATCCCGATCCCGCCGCCGGCCTCACCAACCACCGCCGCCGCCTTCGCCCCCTCGCCGCCGCGCCTACCCTCCCGCTGTCGCCCGTCGCTCTGTCGGCGCCCTCAGCCCCACCGCCGCGCCATGGCCTCGACCTCCCTGCCGGCTCCAACCGCCACCATGGACGGGCCGGACATGTCCGCCGGGACACGGACGTGTCCGTCTCCTCCTCCTCCCCGTGTCATTGACAGGTGAACCCGCGTCCAGCCACCGACGGACATGTCTGATCTAGCACGGACATGCCCACCCCTACGAGGTCTATTATCCCTCTAAGTCATTTTTCTGTTTTAACTTCTGATGCATACTTTGAGTGGTTGTATCTTTTTGTGTGCTTATCCAAATTGAGTGTATGATATGTCAAAATGATCGTGGTGATATGCTCTTCATTTTGTTCCATTGTGACATGCTTGTTTGATTTCATCTAGATGCCCTAATCTTCGTGGCAAGAGTGCTACTTGTTTAAAACTGCTGATAGTTGTAAATTTGTTGCATGATTGTGATGCTTGTAACTTTGTGCGTGTTTTTCCAAATGGAGCATATGATATGTCAAAATGTTCATTGTGAAGTGCTCTACATGATGGTTGTTGTAGCATTCATGTTAGGTGTCATATTGCCATGTTAATCTATGTTGCAAAAGTGCATTTGGCTGTTAAGTGCTGAAACTTGTTATGAGATGCTGTTTTGACTTGCTCATTGCTATTGATGTGTTTGTCTTCACGCCACCTATCAATATGTTTTAGAAGAACAATCATATGGTCTTTGATGTGGTGCAATCCACTTTTCTTGATATGCCTTGAGGTGACTTAAACAAGCTTGTAAACTTGGCATGTCGTTGTTGTTGTTTTATACTTAGTGAAAAAACTAATAAGTCTGAAATCTGTTTAACCTGATGCTATGTTTGCTTGATGCCCCACTTAAATCCATGCTTGTTTTGGAGTGGCCAATGATCATGCCTAGTTGTCCATGTTATCCTCTATCCATCCATGCCTTAGTTTGCACATATGACCTGTTGTAGCTTAATTATTTCTTGCTCTCAAGTTGCTATAAATTTAACCTGTCAGGCTTTTATCAGCATGTTCAATTTGGTGGAGCTTGTTGTTATTGATCCATGCTTCCTATGGAGATGTTACAATGGAGTTGTTTGATGTATGCAATGTCTATTACATGTCCATGATCTTTATATACTTAGTTGAGTTGATATGCTTGTTGTTTTGTGCCTCCGAAGGCAGCATCGTGATGATGTTTTTGCCTTCCCAGATTTTGACCAAGTCTGGATAAATTTATTGCAACTTGCCATGCTTGGTTAATTGTGTTCCAGCAAGCTTCTGAGTGTGTTCTAAGTTCATGCTTGTTAAGTAACATGTCTACTTCACATCCATGCTTCTTGTTATCATGTTTGGGTGATGTAGCATATATCTACCTTGCTCCAAAGTTGCTATGTGGCTGTTAACTTCAGCTTTGCATTGTAACTTGTTTCATGTGTATGTGTTGAACCGTTGCTCCGTTTTGAGTGTGCCATATATGAAACTTGTGTGATTTTTCATGTAGAATCATAATATCATATTGTTTTCATGTTTGGAGTGAGTTTGCTTGATGTTTGGGTGCATCTTGCACCGTTGCCATGCTTGTCTTGTTTTGCTCATATCTTCTCGGTCGTAGCTCCGAATTAAACAAACTTGATATGTAACTTGACTAGAATTTCGTGTAGATCATCATGGTGCATGTTAACTTGTTGTTTAACAACTTTAACTTAAGGTTTGTTCAGATCTGGACTAATTTCAAAATGTGCATATGAGGACTTACCGGATTTGCTATATGTTGATTCCGGCCTCATTTAAACTTGTGGTTTGGTGTTGTTCTTGTGTACTTCATCCCTTGCCACGAAATGCATCATATAGACTTGTCTTGCATCATATTTGGTTGAGCATATTGTCATGATCTTGTGTTGTATGTTTACCTTGTTGTGTGCTTTCTTCTCGCTAGTTCTTTTCCGTTGCGATCGTGAGGATTCGTTCGACTACACGTGGTTCGTCTTCAAGGCTTCTTCTTCGTCTTCTTCTTGGATCCGTTCTTCTTCCTTGTGGGATCTCAGGCAAGATGACCGTCACCTTGGATACCTTTACTATCATTGCCATGCTTAGTTGTCTCGATGCTATCGATACATGTTGCGCCACCCATCATTTATTGTCAGCCTCTCCTTGTTGCCATGAAACCTCTAACCTTTGACACCTTCCCAACAAACCGTTGCTTGGCTATGTTACCCGCTTGCTCAGCCCCTCTTATAGTGTTGTTAGTTGCAGGTGAAGATGAAGATCGTTCCATGTTGGAACTTGTTGTTGGAGTATCACAATATCTATTAATATTGTTAACACACCTATATACTTGGCGATGGGTGGAAGGCTTGGCCTTTTGCTCGGTGTTTTGTTCCACTCATGCCACCTTAGGAGCCGATAAACCGGCGTTATGTTCCTTGATTTTGTGTTCCTTACACGGTTGGGTATATGGGGACCCCTTGACATTCCGTCTTTGAATAAAACTTCTCCAGCAAGACCCAACTTTGGTTTTACATTTGCCTAATAACTAAAAACTTGCATAGGGAGTAATTACCCCGAGGACTTAATTTACAACCCGGGCCAGTGCTCCTCATGAGTGTTGGTCCAAACCTATCAACCGCCGGAGACCGCCAGGGGCAACTCTGGTATTTGGCCTACCGGAAGTTTGGACAATCCGGACGTGGCGTGAGACGAGATACGCGCGGCTACTATCAGGGTTTCGGCACGCCGGGAGGTCTTGCTGACTTGTTTTACCATTGTCGAAATATCTTGTGCGCCGGGAATTCCGAGTCTAATCGGGCCTTCCCTAAGATAAGGGGTAATATTATTATTACTTCTGCTGATCGTGAGAGCTTGTGATGGGCTAAGTTGGGACACCCCTACAGGGTTATGATCTTTCGAAAGCCGTGCCCGCGGTTATGTGGCAGATTGGAATTTGTTAATTCCCGGTTGTAGAAAACTTGACAGAGGATCCGAAGTAAAACACACAACTGTGTGAGTAACTGTGACTGTCTCTTTTTACTTTGGGAAGAGAACACGGTGGGGTTATGTTTGACTCGTAGGTAGTTCAGGATCTTTAGCGATCATTACTAGTTTGCGACCATTTGCGTAGATGCTCATCTTATTCTTGTACTCGTAAGTTAGCCACCACATATTGCTTAGTCGCCGCTGCAACCTCACCACTTAACCTCTTCCTACCCATTAAGCTTTGCTAGTCTTGTTACCCATGGTTATAGGATTGTTGAGTCCTCGTGGCTCACAGTTACTACAACAACAGTTGCAGGTGTAGGTTTCCGATGTCTTGACGCGAGAGTGATGTCCTTTTGTGTTGGAGTTCTTTCTTCTTCTTCTTCTTCTTCTTCTTCTTCTTCTTCTTCTTCTTCTTCTTCTTCTTCAGTCTTTGGTTAGGTTCCTGGTTGGCAGCCTGGGATAGCAGATGGATGTCGTTGTGCTTTTTCATGTTTGCATCCGTAGTCGGATGTCTTGTATTGATGATGTTGTATTCATGTGACTTGTATGTATTGTTGTATCCCCCATGTATGTATGTAATGGTACGATGTAATGATATCCATCTTGCTAAGCGCCCGAAATGCGGTTGTGTCCCAATCACGTAAGTGTCATGTGATCAGGATAGAATCGCTCCTTGGGCCTGACACCTCTCCTCTTTCCCTCCCGCTCCTAGTAGGAATTGGAAAGGAGGGCCAATCCTACTTGGATTAGGATTGCCCCTCCCTTGGCGCGCCTCGTCCTCCTTGGCCGCCTCCTCCTCCCCTCCCTCCTTTATATACGTGGGGAGGGGGCACCCCCATAGACACACAAGTTGATCATTGATCTCTTAGCCATGTGCGGTGCCCCCCTCCACCATAATCCACCTCGGTCATATCGTGCGGTGCTTAGGCGAAGCCCTGCGTCGGTAACTTCATCATCATCGTCATCACGCCTTCGTGCTAACTGAACTCTCCCACGAATCTCTACTGGATCGTGAGTTCGTGGGACATCACCGAGCTGAACGTGTGCAGATCGCGGAGGTGTCGTACCTTCGGTACTAGGAGGCGATCATGAAGACGTATGACTACATATACCGGTTTGTCATAACGCTTCCGCTTATGGTCTATGAGGGTACGTGGACGACACTCTCCCCGCTCGTTGATATGCATCACCATGATCTTGCGTGTGCGTAGGAATTTTTTGAAATACTATGTTCCCCAATAGTGGCATCATGAGCCAGGTCTATGCGAAGATGATATATGCACGAGTAGAACACAACTGTGTTGTGGGAGATACTAGTCATACTGCTTACCAACATGTCATACTTTGATTCGGCGGTATTGTTGGATGAAGCGGCCCAGACCGACATTACGCGTACGCTTACGGGAGACTGGCTCTACCGACGTGCTTCGCACACCGGTGGCTGGCGGGTGTCAATTTCTCCAACTTTAGTTGAATCGAGTCTGGCTACGCCCGGTCCTTGTGAAGGTTAAAACAGCACATACTTGACGAAATATCGTTGTGGTTTTGATGCGTAGGTAAGAACGGTTCTTGCTAAGCCCGTAGCAGCCACGTAAAACTTGCAACAACAAAGTAGAGGACGCCTAACTTGTTTTTGCGGGGCATGTTGTGATGTGATATGGTCAAGACGTGATGAGTTATACGTTATTTTATGAGATGATCATGTTTTGTAAATTATCGGCAACCGGCAGGAGCCTTATGGTTGTCTCTTTATTGTATGAATTGCGAAGGCCATGTAATTGCTTTACTTCATCACTATGAGTTAGCGATAGTAGTAGTAGCAATAGTTGGCGAGACGACCACGATGCTACGATGAATGTCATGGTGTCTAGCCGGTGACGATGGAGATCATGACGATGCTTTGAAGATGGAGATAAAAAGCACAAGATGATGATGGCCATATCATGTCACATATTTTGATTGCATTTGATGTTTATCTTATTATGCTTCTTATTTTGCTTAGTACGGCGGTAGCATTATAAGATGATCCCTTACAAAATTTCAAGGTACAAGTGTTCTCCCTGAGTATGCACCATTGCGAAAGTTCGTTGTGCCGAGACACCACGTGATGATCGGGTGTGATAAGCTCTACGTTCAAATACAACGGGTATAAGACAGTTTTGCACACGCAGAATACTCGAGTTAAACTTGACGAGCCTAGCATATGTAGATATGGCTCGGAACACTGGAGACCGAAAGGTCAAGCGTGAATCATATAGTAGATATATGATCAACATAGTGATGTTCACCATTGAAAACTACTCCATCTCACATGATGATTGGGCATGGTTTAGTTGATATGGATCACGTGATCACTTAGAATATTAGAGGGATGTCTATCTAAGTGGGAGTTCTGAAGTAATTTGATTAATTGAACTTTAATTTATCATGAACTTAGTACCTGATAGTATTTTGCATGTCTATGTTGGTGTAGATAGATGGCACGTGATGTTGTTCTGTTGAATTTTAATGCGTTCCTAGAGAAAGCTAAGTTGAAAGATGATGGTAGCAACTACATGGACTGGGTCCGTAACTTGAGGATTATCCTCATTGACGCACAGAAGTATTATGTCCTTGATGCACCTCTAGGTGACGGACCTATTGCAGGAGCAGATACAGACGTTATGAATGTTTGGCAAAGCTCGATATGATGACTACTTGATAGTTTAGTGCACCATGCTTTACGGCTTAGAACCGGGACTTCAAAAATGTTTTGAATGTCATGGAGCATATAAGATGTTCCAAGAGTTGAAATTGGTATTTCATACTCATGCCCGTGTCAAGAGTTATGAGACCTCTGATAGTACTTTTCCTATAAGATGGAGGAGAATAGCTCAACCAGTGAGCATGTGCTCAGATTGTCTGGGTACTACAATTGCTTGAATCAAGTGGGAGTTAATCTTCCAGATAAGATAGTAATTGACAAAGTTCTCTAGTCACTATCACCAAGTTACTAGAACTACTATAATATGCAAGGGATAATGAAAGTAATTCCCGAGCTCTTCGCGATGCTGAAATCGGCGAAGGTAGAAATCAAGAAAGAGCATAAAGTGTTGATGGTTGACAAGACCACTTGTTTCAAGTAAAGGGCAAAGGGATAGAAGGGGAACTTCAAGAAGAATGACAAGCAAGTTGTCACTCCCGTGAAGAAACCCAAAGCTAAACTCAAGCCTGAAACTAAGTGCTTTACTACAAAGGAAATGGTCACTGGAAGTGGAACCGCCCTAGATACTTGGCGGATAAGAAGGATGGCAAAGTGAACAAAGGTATATTTGATATACAGATTATTGATGTGTACTTTACTAGTGTTCATAGCAACCCCTGGGTATTTGATACCGGTTCAGTTGCTAAAATTAGTAACTCGAAATGAGAGTTGCAGAATGAACAGAGACTGGTTAAAGGTGAAGTGACAATGTGTGTTGAAAGTGGTTCCAAGATTGATAAGATCATCATCACACACTCCCTATACTTTCGGGATTGGTGTAGAATCTAAATAAATGTTATTTGGCATTTGCGTTGAGCATGAATATGATTTGATCATGTTTGTGGCAATAAGGTTATTCATTTAAAGTCATAGAATAATTGTTATTCTGTTTACATGAATAAAACCTTCGATGGTCATACACCCAATGAAAATAGTTTGTTGGATCTCGGTCGTAGTAATACACATATTCATAATATTGAAGCCAAAAGATGCAAAGTTGATAATGATAGTGCAACTTATTTGTGGCACTGCCGTTTAGGTCATATTGGTGTAAAGCGCATGAAGAAACTCCATGCTGATGGGCTTTTGGAATCACTTGATTATGAATTACTTGGTGCTTGCGAACCATGCCTCATGGGCAAGATGACTAAAACTCCGTGATCCAGAACAATGGAGCGAGCAATTGATTTGTTGGAAATCATACATATGGATGTATGTGGACTGATGAGTGTTGAGGCTCACGGCGGGTATCGTTATTTCCTGACCTTCACTGATGATTTGAGCAGATATGGGTATATCTACTTGATGAAGCACAAGTCTGAAACATTTGAAAAGTTCAAATAATTTTAGAGTGAAGTAGAGAATCATGGTAACAAGAAAATTAAGTTTCTACGATCTGATCGCGGAGGCGAATATTTGAGTTACGAGTTTAGTCTTCATTTAAAACATTGTGGAATAGTTTCACAGCTCACGCCACTCGGAACACCATAGCGTAATGGTGTGTCCGAACGTCATAACTGTACTTTATTAGATATGGTGCGATCTATGATGTCTCTTACTGATTTACCGCTATAGTTTTGGGGTCATGTATTAGAGACAGCTGCATTCACATTAAATAGGGCAACATCTAAATCCGTTGAGATGACACCGTATGAACTATGGTTTGGCAAGAAACATAAGTTGTCGTTTCTTTAAGTTTGGGGTGGCAATACGTATGTGAAAAAGATTCAACCTGATAAGCTCGAACCCAAATCAGATAAGTGTGTCTTCGTAGGATACCCAAAGGAAATTGTTGGGTGCACCTTCTATCACAGATCCAAAGGCAAAAACCTTTGTTGATAAAATGGATCCTTTCTAGAGAAGGAGTTTCTCTCGAAAGAAGTGAGTGGGAGGAAAGTAGAGCTTGATAAGGTAATTGTACCTTCTCCCGAATTGGAAAGTACTTCATCCTAGAAATCAGTTCCAGTGATTCCTACACCAATTAGTGAGGAAGCTAATGATGATGATCATGAAACTTCAGATCAAGACATCAAGTTACTACGGAAACTCGTAGGTCTTCCAGAGTACGGCCCGCACCAGAGTGGTACAACGATCCTATTCTAGAAGTCATGTTAATAGACCATGATGAACCTACGAACTATGAGGAAGCGATGATGAGCCCAAATTCCGCAAAATGGCTTGAGGCCATGAAATCTGAGATGGGATCCATGTATGAGAACAAAGTGTGGACTTTGGTTGACTTGCCCGATGATCAATAAGCCATTGAAAATAAATGGATCTTCAAGAGGAAGACCGACGCCGACGGTAATGTCACTGTCAACAAAGCTCGACTTGTTGTGAAAGGTTTTTGACAAGTTCAAGGAGTTAACTATGATAAGACTTTCTCACCCATAGCGATGCTTAAGTCTGTCCGAATCATGTTAGCAATTGCCGCATTTTATGAAATTTGGCAAATGGATAACAAAACTGCGTTCTTTAATGGATTTATTAAAGAAGAGTTGTATATGATGCAACCAGAAGGTTTTGTCAATCCTAAAAGTGCTAACAAAATGTGCAAGCTCCAGCGATCCATCTATGGACTGGTGCAAGCATCTCGGAGTTGGAATATATGCTTTGATAAGTTGATCAAAGCATATAGTTTTATACAGACTTGTGGTGAAGCCTGTATTTACAAGAAAGTGAGTGGGAGCAATACAACATTTCTGATAAGTATATGTGAATTACATATTGTCGATCGGAAATGATGTAGAATTTTCTGGAAAGCATAAAGGAGTGTTTGAAAGGAGTTTTTCAAAGAATGGCCTCGGTGAAGCTGCTTACATATTGGGCACCAAGATCTATAGAGATAGATTAAGATGCTTGATTATATTTTCAATGAGTACAAACCTTAATAAGATCTTGAAGAAATTCAAAATGGATCAGTCAAAGAAGGAGTTATTGCCTGAGTTGTAAGGTATGAAGTTGAGTAAGACTCAAAAACCGACCACTGCAGAAGATAGAGAAAGAATGAAAGTCATTCCCTATGCCTCAGCCATAGGTTCTATAAAGTATGCCATGATGTGTACCAAACCTATTGTGTACCTTGCCATGAGTTTGGCAAGGAGGTACAAAAGTGATCCAGGAGTAGATCACTGGACAGCGGTCAAAATTATCCTTAGTTACTGGATGACTAAGGAAATGTTTCTCGATTATGGAGGTGATAAAGAGTTCGTCGTAAAGAGTTACGCTGATGCAAGCTTTGACACTAATCCAGATGACTCTAAGTATCAATCTGGATATGTATTGAAAGTGGGAGCAATTAGCTAGAGTAGCTGCGTGCAGAGCATTGTAGACATAGAAATTTGCGAAATACATACGGATCTGAATGTAACAAACTCGCTGACTAAACTTCTCTCACGAAGCAAAACATGATCACACCTTAGTACTCTTTGGGTGTTAATCACATGGTGATGTGAACTAGATTATTGACTCTAGTAAACCCTTTGGGTGTTGGACACATGGCGATGTGAACTGTGGTTGTTATTCACATAACGATGTGAACTATGGATATTAAATCACATGGCTATGTGAAGTAGATTATTGACTCTAGTGCAAGTGGGAGACTAAAGGAAATATGCCCTAGAGGCAATAATAAAGTCGTTATTTATATTGCCTTATATCATAATAAATGTTTATTATTCATGCTAGAATTGTATTAACCGGAAACTTAGTACATATGTGAATACATAGACAAAAACAGAGTGTCCCTAGTATGCCTCTACTAGACTAGCTCATTGATCAAAGATGGTTATGTTTCCTAGCCTATACATGAGTTGTCATTTGATCAACGGGATCACATCATTAGGAGAATGATGTGATGGACAAGACCCATCTGTTAGCTTAGCAACTTGACCGTTTAGTTTTACTGCTATTGCTTTCTTCATGACTTATACATGTTCCTATGACTATGAGATTATGCAACTCCCGAATACCGGAGGAACACCTTGTGTGCTATCAAACGTCATAACGTAACTGGGTGATTATAAAGATGCTCTACAGGTGTCTCCGAAGGTTTTTGTGGTGTTGGCATAGATCGAGAATAGGATTTGTCACTCCGAATGTCGGAGAGGTATCTCCGGGCCCTCTCGGTAATACACATGATAATAAGCCTTGCAAGCAAATGACTAATAAGTTAGTCACGAGATGATGTATTACGAAACGAGTAAAGAGACTTGCCGGTAACGAGATCGAACTAGGTATGATGATACCGACGATCAAATCTCGGGCAAGTAACATACCGGTGACAAAGGGAACAACGTATGTTGTTATGCGATTTGACCGATAATGATCTTCGTAGAATATGTAGGAACCAATATGAGCATCCAGGTTCCGCTATTGTTTATTTACCGGAGATGAGTCTCGGTCATGTCTACATAGTTCTCGAACCCGTAGGGTCCGCACGCTTAACGTTCGATGACGTTCGGTATTATAAGTTTATGTGTTTTGATGTAACAAAGGTTGTTCGGAGTCCCGGATATGATCACGAACATGACGAGGAGTCTCTAAATGGTCGAGACATAAATATTGATATACTGGAAGGTTATATTCGGATACCGGAAGGGTTCCGAAGTGTATCGGGTATTTTTCGGAGTGCTGGGAGGTTACCGGAACCCCCCGGGGAGTCTATGGGCCTTATTGGGCCCAAGTGGAGGAAGAGGGCAGCAAGTGAGATGTGGGGCACCCCCCCCCCCAAGGCCCAAACCGAATTGGTTTGGGGCTAGGGGTCGGCCCCCCTCTTTCCTTCTTCTCCTCTCCTCTTTCCCTCCCTCTCCTAGTAGGAATAGGAAAGGAGGGCCAATCCTGCTTGGAGTAGGATTGCCCCTCCCTTGGCGTGCCTCCTCCTCCTTGGCCACCTCCTCCTCCCCTCCCTCCTTTATATACATGGGGAGGGGGCACCCCATAGACACACAAGTTGATCATTGATCTCTTAGTCGTGTGCGGTGCCCCCTCCACCATAATCCACCTCGGTCATATCGTAGCGGTGCTTAGCCGAAGCCATGCGTCGGTAACTTCATCATCACCGTCATCACGCCGTTGTGCTGACGGAACTCTCCCGCGAACCTCTACTAGATCGTGAGTTCGTGGGACGTCACCGAGTTGAATGTGCGCAGATCGCGGAGCTGCCATACGTTCGGTACTAGGGTTGGTCGACCGTGAAGACGTTCGACTACATCAACCGCGTTGTCATAACGCTTCCGCTTATGGTCTACGAGGGTATGTGGATGACACTCTCCCCGCTCACTGCTATGCATCACCATGATCTTGCGTGTGCGTTGGAATTTTTCGAAATACTATGTTCCCCAACACTCGTAACCCGCACGAGGCCAGGTGAGACCTAGGTGAGTTACAATGACAACTCAGCTTAGAACACTCGAGGACACACGTCCCAGGTTTGGATTTAAGCAGCAAAAAAGGAGAGTGGAATATCAATTTACACACATAGGGGGCTCCCCACTAATATTCTCGCATGCCCTACGGGGCCGTGTGCAAGTCCTTGCATGCAGGGTCGAGGCGAAGGGGTACAAGCTCGACTGGACACATTGCTCGTCGCACCGTCCAAGTCTCTCTCATGCACACTACCCGCGCTGTCGCTGGCCTCGTCTTCACCGTCGTCAACCGCGCCGCCTTCATCTACCGCGACCACAGTCTCGTCATCATCAGTGGCAAAGGCCATGACTAGAGCGTCCACGTTCTCGTCCACCCAGTGCGCCAGGTTGTCTCGGATGGCCCCGGGCACTACGACGATGGCTGCGTCGAAATAAAAGTGGGGGTCGATGTTCTGGAGGTGGCTGAAGACTCGGGAGAACGCACGCCCAAGGAGGTTTCGACTCTTTTCATCAACAAGCTGGCGGGCCCTCGTGGCCCGGCTCTCCAGGCGCGTCATGATCTTGATGAAGAAGACAAGATGGCCCACGTAATCCTCCATGAGGGGATGAGGGACGCTCCCCTCACAGATGTTCCCTAACGCCCGGTTGGCCCTCACCCGAAGAGCATGGAGCATAGGGGCGTGCTCGTGCTGCTGCACCAGTCAACGGCCAGCCTCATCTTCGCTCCACTGCGCGAGAGTCGCGATCCCATCAACCTATCGCTAGAGCGAGGCCAGATCGGCATGCGCAGAGTCCAGCTTGGCCTGAGCTGAAGACTGGGCTGCCGTGGCGACCCTCTCGCATTGCTCTACCTCCTCCAGCTTCGTCCTGAGGGCAGCAGTTCTCCCATCAGCTTCCGCCCGCTGGAGCTCCAACTTCAGGCCATACTCATTGGCAAGGTCTCCGCTGGCCCTCACCACCCCCTGATTGATTTCCTCCTGAACTCTGGCCTCACGAGCAGAGACAGCATCCTCAGCTAGGGTCACGTGGCGCTCCCTCACCTCCCGCCGCTCGAGCTCAAGGCTGCGCTCCGTGGCTTTCAACATCAACGCATCCTCACGCCGCAAGATCTCCACCTCTTCGGTAGGCGTCCCCTTCATCGACGCCAAGGCGGCCCTGCGCGCTTCAGCTCGTTGTTCCAAGCTAGCGTTTAGGGCCTGAAGCTCTAGCATGCGCTTCTCTGCAACCTCGCAGCGTCGGTTAGCCTCCCTAGCCTCCTCCAGGGCTCGGGCGCAGGCCTCTCGCAAGGCTGCGAGGGATGCCTCGGCCTCTGCGTTGGTGCGCTCATGCTGGAGGCGCCCGAGGTTAATGGCCACCCTCAATCGATGACACTCCTTCATCAGCTGGAGGCCCTCAACCTCAAGACAGGCATCAACTTCCTCAAGCTCTCCCCCGAGTCAATTCAGCACACTCATCGCCTCTTGAAGAAGCTCACGGCGGGCGGCGCCCCGCCTGCGCGCAGACTCGAGCGCGTGACCAGGACCCTCCTCAGCACCAGGAGCCATTGAAAAAGCCCCAGGAGGCTCGTCCCCTCCTGGGGGTGGGCTGATGTCTACTACACAACCTTCTTCTTGTAGACGTTGTTGGGCCTCCAGGTGCAGAGGTTTGTAGGACAGTAGCAAATTTCCCTCAAGTGGATGACCTAAGGTTTATCAATCCGTGGGAGGCGTAGGATGAAGATGGTCTCTCTCAAACAACCCTGCAACCAAATAACAAAGAGTCTCTTGTGTACCCAAACACCCAATACAATGGTAAATTGTATAGGTGCACTAGTTCGGCGAAGAGATGGCGATACAAGTGCAATATGGATGGTAGACATAGGTTTTTGTAATAAGAAAATATATAAACAGCAAGGTAGCAAGTGGTAAATGTGAGCATAAACGGTGTTGCAATGATTGGAGACAAGGCCTAGGGTTCATACTTTCACTAGTGCAAGTTCTCTCAACAAGGATAACATAATTGGATCATATTACTAGCCCTCAACATGCAACAAAGAGTCACTCCAAAGTCACTAATAGAGGAGAACAAACGAAGTTATTATGGTAGGGTATGATACCACCTCAAAGTTATTCTTTCTGATTGATCTATTCAAGAGTCCGTAGAATCGTTCAATCTATCATAGAGTTCGTACTAGAATAACACCTTAAGACACAAATCAACCAAAACCCTAATGTCACCTGGATACTCCATTGTCACCTCAAGTATCCGTGGGCATGATTATACGATATGCATCACACAATCTCAAAAACATCTATTCAACCAACACATAGAACTTCAAAGAGTGCCCCAAAGTTTCTACCAGAAAGTCAAGACGAAAACGTGTGCCAATCCCTATGCATAGATTCCCAAGGTCATGGAACCCGCAAGTTGATCACCAAAACATACATCAAGTAGATCACATGATATCCCATTGTCACCACAGATAAACACGTGCAAGACATACATCAAGTGTTCTCAAATCCTTAAAGACTCGATCCGATAAGATAACTTCAAAGGGAAAACTCAATCCAATATAAGAGAGTAGAGGGGGAGAAGCATTATAAGATCCAACTAGAATAGCAAAGATCGCGATACATCAAGATCGTGGCATCTCAAGAACATGAGAGAGAGAGAGAGAGATCAAACACATAGCTACTGGTACATACCCTCAGCCCCGAGGGTGGACTACTCCCTCCTCGTCATGGAGAGCGTCGGGATGATGAAGGTAGCCACCGGAGAGGGATTCCACCTCCGGCAGGGTGCCGGAACAGGCTCTAGATTGGTTTTTGGTGGCACCAGAGGCTTTCGGCGGCGGAACTCCCGATCTAGGTTAATTTCCGGAGGTTTAACTATATATATGAGGTGTTGGAGTCGGGGTCAAGTAAAGGGGGGCTACGGGCTGTCCACGAGGCAGGGGGCGCACCCAGTAGGGGGGCGCGCCCCCAACCCTCGTGGGCAGCCCGTGGATCCTCTCGTCCCCCTCCAGCACTTCATGGGCTTCTTTAGGTCCAAAAACAGCCTCCATTGATTTTCAGGTCAATTGGGCTCCGTTCGATATTCCTTTTGTGTAAAACCCTGAAATAGGCAAAAAAGACAGCAATCTGGACTATGCCTTTGGGTTAATAAGTTAGTCCCAAAAATAATATAAAAGTGTATATAAAAGCCCATAAAACATCCTAGAAGGATAATATAATAGCATGGAACAATCAAAAATTATAGATACGTTGGAGACGTATCAAGCATCCCCAGGCTTAATTCATGCTCGTCCTCGAGTAGGTAAATGATAAAAACGGAATTTTTTATGTGGAATGCTAACCAACATAATTTTCAACGTAATTCTCTTTATTGTGGCATGAATGTTCAGATCTGAAAGATTCAAGACAAAAGTCTATATTGACATAAGAAATAATAATACTTCAAGCATACTAACAAAGCAATCATGTCTTCCCAAAATACTATGGCTAAAGAAAGTTATCCCTACAAAATCATATAGTTTGGCTATGCTCCCTCGTTATCACACAAAATATTCATATCATGCACAACCCCGGTTTCAGCCAAGCACTTGCTTTCATACTCTATTCTTTCAAACCTTTCAACTTTCACGCAATACATGAGCGTGAGCCATGGACATAGCACTATGTGGAATAGAGAGGTGGTTGTGGAGAAGACAAAAAGAAGGGAGATAGTCTCACATCGACTAGGCGTATCAACGGGTTAAGGAGATGCCCATCAATAGATATCAGTGTGAGTGAGTATGGATTGCCATGCAATGGATGCACTAGAGCTAAATATGTATCAAAGCCCAACAAAAGAAACTAGTGGGTGTGCATCCAACTTGCTTGCTCACGAAGACCTAGGGCATTTGAGGAAGCCCATCGTTGGAATATACAAGCCAAGTTCTATAATGAAAATTCCCACTCGTATATGAAAGTGACTAAACATGAGACTCTCTATCATGAAGAACATGGTGCTACTTTGAAGCACAAGTGTGGAAAAAGATAGTAGCAATTGTCCCTTTTCTTTGTTTTTTTTGGGGGGGGGGGCTTTCTTTTTTTCTTTGGCCTTTCTTTTCTTTTTTTCCCTTTTTTGGAGGGGCTTTATTGATTTAGCCTTTCCTCACATGGGACAATGCTCTAATAATGATGATCATCACACTTTCATTACAACTCGATACTAGAACAAAGTATGACTCTATATGAATGCCTCCGGCGGTGTACCGGGATGTGCAATGAATCAAGAGTGACACGTATGAAAAATTATGCATGGTGGCTTTGCCACAAATACGATGTCAACTACATGATCATGCATGGCAATATGACAATATGATGCGTGTCATATGAACGGAACGGTGGAAAGTTGCATGGCAATATATCTCGGAATGGCTATGGAAATGCCATGATAGGTAGGTATGGTGGCTGTTTTGAGGAATATATATGGTGGCTGTTTTGAGGAAGGATATATAGTGGGTGTATGGTACCGGCAAAAGTTGCGCGATACAAGAGAGGCTAGCAATGATGGAAGGGTGAGAGTGCGTATAATCCATGGACTCAACATTAGTCATAAAGAACTCATATACTTATTGCAAAAATCTACGAGTCATCAAAACAAAGCAATCAACGCATGCTCCTAGGGGGAGGTTGGTAGGAGTTAACCATCGCGCGCCCCCGACCTCCACACAAAGGTTGACACTTTACAAATACCTCATGCTCTAACTTCGTCACATAGCGGTTCACCATATGTGCATGCTACGAGAATCCCTAACCTTAACACAAGCGGTTCACCATATGAGACCACGAGGCAGGGGGGCGCCCCCCACCCTCGTGGGCAGCCCGTGGGTCCTCTCGTCCCCCTTCGGCACTTCCTGGGCTTCTTTAGGTCCATAAACAGCCTCCGTTGATTTTCAGATCAATTGGGCTCCATTTGATATTCCTTTTCTGTAAAACCCTGAAATAGGCAAAAAAAACAGCAATCTGGACTGGGCCTTTGGGTTAATAGGTTAGTCCCAAAAATAATATAAAAGTGTATATAAAAGCCCATAGAACATCCTAGAAGGATAATATAATAGCATGGAACAATCAAAAATTATAGATACGTTGGAGACGTATCACGGGTCCGAGGTATCCTCCACCCTAGTCGTCTTTCGGGCCTCGACTGGGGCCCGGAGGGGCTGGGACTTGCCACTCGCAGAAGACACCAGGGCCAAAGTGGCCCAACTGTAGTCGACGACCACGGGGGATCCCTCGGCATGCCTCCCGCTCCCCAGGCAGAGCCACGAAGGAGGGACGGCAAGAACGCGGGGTCAAGGCGCCAGGCCGACGCGTCCGCCCTCATGGATGGCCTCGCGCTAGAGGCGGCGCACCGGCTGAGGGCCACAGGATTGACGGAGAGCTCGGGGCAACAGGGGGATGCTTCTCAAGAGATTCCGTCGGCTTGGCACGAGGGGCCCTCAGGAATCACAGTCAGGAGGGAAGGCGAGACTCAAGGAGTTATAAAGATAAGCTACTCACTCGTCTATGGCAATGTATTTCCTCTGCTTCAATGGCTGGAAGCCAACACAACTGCAGTTTGGGGATCCCTTCCTCTTGTGGAGAGCTTCAAAATTCAGATGAAGCCGGCCGAAGCCCTGGATATGGTCAGCATCGCCAAGCGCGACCGGGGCAGCTCCAGGTGAAATGCCCCGAGAAGCGCTAGGACACGCGGGGCCCCTGTCCCCGCCTCAGAGAAACACGAGGGGACCTTGGGAGCCTTGGCCTCAGGAGTGCCAAGCAGCACCAGCTCCTCAGCCATCCCCTCTGGGTGGCTCTCCTGAGCCCCGGGAGACAACGCCTCAGGGGCTCCAGGAGACGTCGACATCGAAGAAGTCACGCAACCAGCGCTCAGCAGCGATCGCTCCCCCACGCCCTCTCCTGGAGCGATCGCCGCGATAGCGGCGGACAAGGGAGCCGCGTAGAAGGGGTTCTCGCGAGACCTGACAAGACCAGATGGACAAAGCCCCCATTCGTCAAAGGAGGGCATCCGCTTCACAAACTCCACCTTGTTTGAGCAGCAGTATAGAACACAGCCTTCCTCTGGCAAGCGGGCCGGTGCTGGGTCGCCCGTCAGGAGCTCAAGCACCGTGCGTTGCACCTCGCAAGGAAGGGCAGGCGCTTGGAGCCTCATGCGGTCCCCATGGCCGGAGAAGGTCCTCATCGGCCGATAATGGCGCTCGAGTGGGGCGATGCAGCACTCGATGTACTCCTTCACCACCATGGGCGCCGTCACCCCAAAATTCTGCAGCCTGGCCAGCCGGATCCAAACGGGAGCTAGCTTCCGGTCGAAAAGCTTCTAATGTTTCCAGCCGGAACTCGGGGCAGCCGGAATCCGCGGAGGAAGGAGCAGGGGGTTGTGCACACTGACATCAATGAACACCCACCACTTCTTGAAGCCGCCGACAACCGTCGAAAGGTGGAAGTCGATCCCCGAGCCGGCCGTTGCCGCAATAGGCTGGAAGGATACACATCCAGAGCATTGGAGTGCATCCGTCAGATGCTGCGAGAAGAAGTGGCGGAGCAAGGCCACTGAGGGGGCGATGCCCACACCATAGCTTCGCAGACGAAGGCGAGAACAGCGAGGAGGACGATAAATTGAGGATCAAGGTGCAGCGCGCTGATCTGGTAATGCGAGAGCACCACATTGAACAAATCGGAAAAAGGGGGAATCAAGCCCACCCAGAGGGCGTGAAGATGGAGGGGGACCTCAGTGGCCGTCCTGTTGATTTAGGCGCGAGAAGCAAGCCAAGCCACCATCGCCCCCACTCATTGAAACCGGCGGCGAGCGTCGGGCGCACCTTGTCCATCATCTCGTCGTTGATCACCACCGACTGCTCGATTGCGGGACCGAAGGCCGGCGGCGAAGGAGCCGAGGTACGAGACTCCTCCCTCCCTTCCTTCTTGCGACTGGGGACCATGGTGGCGAAGGGAGTTGGTGCCGAATCGGGCTAGGGGGAAGGACCAAGAAGACAAAGAAGCCGTCGGGCGCGTTACCAACGCAGGAGGAGTTGTGTGAGCAACGGTGGCCGTCGGGCCGGGCGAAAATCGAGGCTGCGTGGGGAAGTGGAGACGCCCACGTCGCATCAAACGCCACGCGTCAATCAAGGTCGCAGGCTTTTGGGGCCCGTGGTGCTCCGCACTTGACCCTTGGCTTCACCGTGAAGCCAAGTCCGAGCGCGCCTTGGGCCCGGGGGCTACTGTCGGCGTTCTGGGAATGGGGGTACCCGGACTTGCCTGCCTGCGGCCCAGGGCGTGGCTTGTCCATCTGCCTGGTATGGCCCAGCCTCATCAGCAACCACTCAAGTCCCTCGTGAGGGGCCGAACCTCGCGAGGCGGACGACGCAAGACCTCCCCTGGGGCGGCCTCACTAGGCCGGCTCCCGAGGAGCGGAGATATCAAGGCAAGGGGCACCTCGCGAGGTTCCCATGACGTGCGCCATGACGATCAAGGCCAGGCGGGCGCCAGCGGGCGCAGGATGCCAGTTTCCCCTTCGGTGCTAAAGGGGCAGGCGTAGGCGAGGAGTCCCGAGGCATCAGGCAAAGGTTTCCATATCGGTGCAACAAGACCAAGACCAACAGGACGGCAGGGCGGAGGTCATCGCGAAGCCCACGACAGCGTCACCACCAGAGCCTTTGACAGGCGAAGACCACCTTTTGTCAGGATAGCTTGTACTAGCTGCCCCCCTTCAAAATTGGCCGTTGTGGGATCCCTTCCCGCTCAATATTTGGGAAGAGGACCCGGGCCACTATAAATAGGACTAGACACCATCATAGAAAGGGGGATCATATCGAGAAGACCCCGCACACACCCACAAGCTCATCCGAGCACAAGAACAGTTCTCCTCAGGAGGTTGTTCTTCCCTTGTACTAGTTCTTCCCCAGCCTACAAGGCAATCCACCACACCACACTGGATTAGGGTATTACACCACAACGGTGCCCCGAACCAGTATAAACCCTTGTGTCTCTTGTTCTTCGAGTTCGACGAGCTAGGCTTAGGAATCGGTGAGTAGGCGAGCTATTGCGGAAGGAGAGATCTTTGTGCGCACCCCAGAGTTCGAACCTCAAGGGTTTTGCCGGAACCCAAGATCTGATAGTTCTCCCTTTACTACCTTAGCTGAACAATGCGGAATGTAAGGTGGCAAGCACAGGAGCCGGGCAACCCAACTATAGACCCAAGACATGATTCAGAGTCGATGCATATAACACAAAATCTGGGACACCGAACAGTTCCCTATAGGTGTTCAGACTTGGAAGTGTGCCAGGCCGAATACAACCCCTGGTATTAAATCCAGTTTTGAGGCACATGTGGCAATCTGAAGTAGGAAGAGAATGCAAGTGGTAATAAAATGAACTCCAAACAAATTGGAACCAAACTGCCTCTTTTATATCCTGTTTAATACGGCGAACCGCGTGGTTACAGATAATGCCAATAACATCTTGGGAATTTTACATGCAAAAAAGTGAGGAAAGAAACAAAAAAGGGAAAGGGTTTACACAGAGCCTAAATCTAACGAGAAAGAAATTTTGATGGGGGCCCTGCTGCATGTCTGCGCCGTTTCTCCTTTGTAACACGTCCTTGAAGGGGGGAGGTTTGATGGCCGCTTGTGGAAAAAGGAAGGGGAACTCTGGAAAAGAATGCCCTACACAGCCGTAGATAAGGTGGGTTCTTTTAATGAAACTTTAAAGAAAATATATTTTAGAGTCCGAATAGGGTCAAGCTGAACTATGGATTGTCTTTATGCAGTGTGCCCCCGGCGCTGCCCAAGGTATTTTAAGGTCATAGTTATGTACGTGAGGTACGTATGCTGCCACCTTGTAAGGTAGTCAGCGGAGGCGTAACTGCTAGTTGAGCTCAGGCTCTTCTGAGCTGCCGCATTGTAGTGGAGGCCGGACATGTTTAGCGGTGTCTCTGGTCTTTATGACCGATGAACTATTCGGCTTGAATAGGCCGCCTTGAACTTCGACTGCTAGGGTCATAGTGTCCTCCTCTATATATAGGGAGCGCTCCATGTTTCCATTGACCGTGATGACGCCGCGTGGTCCGGACATTTTGAGCTTAAAGTAAGCATAGTGTGGGACGGCATTAAAGCGGGCAAAGGCCGTTCTTCCGAGTAGTGCATTATAGCCACTCCGGAAAGGAGTGATGTCGAAGATTAACTCCTTGCTTCGAAAATTGTCTGAGGAGCCGAATACTACTTCCAGTGTTAATGAGCCCATGTAGCGGGCCTCTACGCCGGGTATCACTCCTTTAAAGGTAGTGCTGCTAGGCTTAATTCTTGACGGGTCTATCCCCATCTTGTGGACAGTGTCTTGATATATCAGGTTGAGACTACTGCCACCGTCCATAAGGACTCGAGTAAGGTGATATCCATCGATTATAGGATCGAGTACTAGGGCCGCCTAACCTCCATGATAGATGTTGGTTGGGTGATCCCTGAGATCAAAGGTGATCGGGCAAGCCGACCATGGGTTGAACTTGGGGGCGACGGGCTCTACAACATAAACATCCCTGAGTGCGCGCTTGCGTTCCCTCTTGGGGATATGGGTGGCGTAGATCATATTCACCGTTTTCACCTCAGGGGGGATTTCTTCTGCCCCCCCCCCCAGTGTTCGGTTGGCGAGGCTCGTCTTCATCCTCACTTTGATTTCCTTTCCCCTTGTGTTCGGATTTAACTTGCCAGCCTGCTTGAAGACCCAACAATTTCTATTGGTGTGGTTTGCAGGTTTGTCAGGGGTGCCATGAATCTGGCAAGGTCTCTCTAATATTTTGTCCAAGCTGGATGGATTCTGTTTGTTGGCTTTGAATGGCTTCTTCCGTTGACCGGGACTGGAGCCACTGAATCTGGCGTTCATTGCCATTTCATTTGTTTCTCCTGCATTGTTCCGATGCTTATTCTTATTGCGTCGTGGCTTACCCTTGCCGTCCCTGACTTCGGAAGTCCCAGGGTCTTTGGTATTGTTGCTTCTACGAGCTAGCCAGCTGTCTTCACCTGCGCAAAGCGGGTCATTAGTGTAGTAAGGGCTGCCATTGTCTTCGGCTTCTCTTGGCCGAGGTGCCTTCACAACCATTCGTCTCGGACGCTGTGTCTGAATGCCACTAAGGCTTCGGCGCCCGAATAGTCGACAATTTGGTTCATTTTTGTTAAGAACCGATTCCAAAGCATGTGGGCTGACTCCCTGGGTTGCTGGATTATGTGACTTAAGTCGTCAGCGTCTGGTGGCCGGACATAAGTCCCCTGAAAGTTAGCCCGAAAAGCATCCTCTAAATCTTCCTAGTTTCCAATGGGGTTCTCTGGGAGGCTGTTCAACCAGTGCCGAGCTGGACCTTTCAACTTGAGAGGTAAGTATTTAATGGCATGGAGGTCATCTCCAGGAGCCATGTGGATGTGAAGAATAAAGTCTTCGATCCATACAGCAGGATCCGTCGTTCCATCATATGCCTCGATGTTTACGGGTTTAAACCCTTCCGGAAATTGGTGATCCATCATGTCACCGGTAAAGCACAGCGGGGTGCGCAGTGCCCCTATATCGTGCAACATCGTGACATAGTTCGGACGGCATCTATGTTCAGTGTTGACCATGAACTTGATTGTATCCGGCATGCTTGGCTTGATAGACTCCGTCCCGCATGGGCGCAAGTTCCCTTGATCCGTGGATTGATCTGGCCTAACTAGATTTTTTATTCAGGTCCTGACGTAGATCGTACTTATGGCCCTGAGCCGCTGTATCCTTTCCTTTATGGTGGGAGGTGTGGGCCGGTGTACGGCGTTGCTAGCCGCTTTGTCCCGTCCACGAGGTGGACGATCTAGTTGATCGGCCTGATCGTGTCTCGATGGAATTGGCGCAAAGGCCTCGTCGTCTAATTGAGGCAGCAATTTGCGCTTGGGATAGCTTTTTGTTTGGCGCTCATGGCCGTATCTCTCTTCAGCGTCTAGCACTTCATTCTGTCTATCATTGAGCGTATCCTGCTCGGCTTTAAGCCGCTGCTGCTGTTTTTTCAGGCTCCTTGCTGTGTCAATAAGCTGTTATTGGAGGCGTTTTTGTTCGAGGGGTTCATCTGGGACAATGAATTCCTCGTCTCCCAGGCTGACATCATATTCGGAGATAGGTAGATAGTTATTGTCCTCGGAATCATTGTGATCGGTGAGTTGTTCGGGACTATATTGTCCATCCTCCCGCTCGTCCTACTCCACCGCTGGCTCTACGGGGTCTTCGGCTTCCTCCGGGTCTTCATTATGTCTGGTGCTAGTATTACTTTCCTTTCCTCGACGCGATCATGAGCGGCGCCACTGATGTCGGCGCTTAGGAGGTTCATCGACGGGCTTATCCTGCTTTGGATCTTTATCGTCGTCGTCATCTTTCTCCTTGGGTGTGCACCATGTACACGTCATAGGTAGAAGTGGCCGACCATCGCCCGGTTACAGGCGGATTTTGACCTAGATCGGCTTCAACGTCGGGGTCCATCTCATCATAGTCTTTGGAAGTGTAGTCTAGTACGCCGGTTAAGTCTTCGACCGTGGCTACCAAGTGGCTGGTAGGTGGGAAGCAAAATTCACTGATCTCAGCCCCCAGTTTTGACTGGGCATAGTTCAACGGAGAGTCCTCCGTTATGGTGAGAGATTGTAGCAAGTCCAGCGCCTCGTTTAAGAGCGAGAGCTGGATAGGAGTTTGGGGGTTTGCGGAAACATGCTCGGTCGAGCTCGGAGAGTCCGGATCCCAAAAGTTCGGAGCTCGTAATTTGAGACGAGTCTGGTTTTCCAGCGGCGGGGAGGATCCCGCCCAATTCTAGGTTTGTGAGCAGCACAACCACCGCTAAGTCTGCGATTAGATGTTACATGGCGGGGTTTACCCTCCCATCTTTGGACGAAGCGATCTGCTCCGACTCTAGAGCCAGAGCGTTTGCGGGGGTTGACCCCTGGATGGGATCTGATGACAGATCTGAGATGTCTTCATTGCATGGGCGGGGAGTGAGAGCCACGAGTGCGAACCCTTCGAAGATCAGTCTTCCCGGATGTCAGCAACATAATTCAAGCTTCCAAACCTAATATGATGACCAGGGCGTAGCTGGCAACCTGCTCATGGTGGCCATCCGAGTTGGCTCACAGCATGAAACCGCCAAACACGAAAAGATGTTCGAGGAGAAAAATATCCCCGGGGGTAGCGTCGTCGCTGATGATGGAGCGAGCCATCAATCCTTCTGTCGATGACACAGTTGAACTCTCAATGAAAGCACCAATGTCTGTGTCAAAACCGGCGGATCTTGGGTAGGGGGTCCCGAACTGTGTGCCTGAGGATCAATGGTAATAGGGTACTGGGGACACAATGTTTTACCCAGGTTCAGGCCCTCTCTATCGAGGTAATACCCTACTTCCTGCTTGATTGATCTTAATGAATTTGGGATTACAAGAGTTGATCTACCTCGAGATCGTAATGACTAAACCCTAGAAGTCTAGCCTATGATGTTGTGATTTTGTCCCTACGGACTAAACCCTCTGGTTTATATATGCACCGGAGGGACCTAGGGTTATACACGATCATCTTACCGAGGAAGGAAACATTACACCCGGACTTTAAACTTGCCATTTTACACATATATGAGTCCTATCCGGATATGGGGGATATCTTCAGCGATGATCTTCACGGCCCACCAGTCTGGCCCATAACGAGTAATCCGGCCACCTGAGGACCCCTTAATTCAGGACTCCCTCACCCACTACAGGGGCGCGGTCGTGAGTTCCTTGGAAGTTGGAGATGAATCACTCACGTAGCTTATCACACGAGGAGATTAACCCCGTTGGGAGGTTCAGGAGCCACGAACGCGTGCCGCCCTTCAGGGACATGGGAAACCAATTCGCCATAACCTTCTCGTCGCCGCTGGCCACCTCGATGCTCAGCTCGTAGAGCTGTAGGAACTAGGCGGGGTCAGGTGTTCCGTCGTAGCGTGGAGGCAGGTCTGGCTTGAACTTGTCGGGCCAAACAACGCGACGCAGCTCCCGGGTGAACACGCGGCAACCCGTCGTGCTCACGGGGGGCACTGCGGAGGTGGAGCCTGGTCCAGGTGCTCGCGTGCCGTCACCTGGGGTGGCACGCGGCCTTGACGTGGAGGTGCTGGGAGCGCACACGCCTCGCCTTGGGGCCCCTACACCACCTGGCAACTTTCTTCATCGCGCACGGGCGCCCTGCAGGGCAGGTCACACTGGGGAGCCCCGCGCCTTGGCTCGGGGACGACGTCACGCCGAAGAGGGGGAGGTGGTGCGCCATGGGCCATGTCGCCTGCCTGAGGTGGTGGGGGAGGCAGTGAATGGGGCGGTGTCGGAGCATCTCCCGTGGTGCTGACGAGTTCAGCGATGCGGTCCACCCAATCCTCATAGAGGTCATCGACCGGGCGGTAACGCAGGAGCTCACGTGCCATGAGCAGCGCGGCCTGAGAGTTCGCCGGCCCGCCATGGGCGTGCGAGGACGAAGCGGCCACGGGAGTCAGCGACGGGGTGGCTGTGCGACCGTCGCGCCGCATGGAAAGCAGCAGAGACGAATCTTGCTGCTCGTGGGCCGCGGGGCCAGTGACGGCATTTGTCATAGGTGACGGGTGACAGCGTCACCTGCATGCATTGTCTGGGCGGCGAGAGCGGCCCGACGCTCAGCACGAACTCGAAGAGCATTAGCCATAAGAACGGCGGGACGGTGGCGAATCGACCGGAGGAAGAGAGGCTCCAACGCACCCCTACCTGGCGCGCCAAATGTCGGATTCAAGGCTCCGCAGACCCAAGATAGATTCGAACTCTGGGGTGTGTGCGAAGAACTCAACCTCCCCTGTCTACTTACTCGTCGATCTCACGGCCTAGCTCGATGAACTGGAAGGAAATGGAACAAGGCAATTTACCCAGGTTTGGGCCACCTTGCGGTGTAATACCCTACTCCTGCTTTGTGGTGGATTGGCCTCGAGGTGGGCTGAGGATGGACTAGTACAGTGGAGGAACAACCTCAGGAGGTGTTTTCTTGTGGGTGTGAGGGTGAGGATGGTCTGAATGATCCCTCCCTCTATGGTGGTGGCTAGGCTATATTTATAGTGGCCTTGATCCTCTTCCCCAAAATGAAGGAAGGAAGGGATCCCACAACGACCAAATTTCAAGGGAGACAGCTAGTACATCTTATCCTGACAAAAGTTAGTCTTCGCGTGCAAAGCTTCTGGTCGTGACACCATGGTGGGCTCGTCGATGACCTCCGTCCTGCCGTCCTGGCGATCCTGGTCTTGTTGCATGGAAATGGAAACCTTTGGCTGATTCCTCGGGACTCCGCGCTTGCGCTTGCCTCTTTAGCACCAAAAAGAGGAAATCTGTTGTACTGCGCCCACTAGCGCCCGCCTGGCCTTGGTCGTCATGGCTTGCGTCATCTGAAACTCATGAGGTGGGGGCTTGCATAGAATTCTCCACTCCTCAGGAGCCAGCGTAGGGAGGCCGCTCCCTCTGGAGGTCTTGTCGGCGTCCTCCTCGCGAGGCTTCGCCCCTCGCAAAGGTCTTGTATGTTGATGTTGAAGATGGGCCCTACCAGGCCAGTGATGGAGCCACGTTGTGGGCCGCAGGTAGGCAAGTCTGGGTACCCTGCTTCCCAGAACGCCGACAATATTTATATTCATGGTGCCCATATCCTACTCATGCTGATGTACAATGTTTATTATGCATAATGTATGTTCATGACCATTGTTGCTCTCTAGCTGGCCACTTCCCAACCTACTTGCTAGCCTTCACCTGTACTAAGCGGAAATACTGCTTGTGCATCAGATTCAAAAATCAAAGTTATTCCACATGAGTCCATCATACCTACCTATATGCAGTATTACCCTGCCGTCCTAAGTAAATTTGCATGTGCCACCTCTAAAACTTCAAACAAATACCCCTTTTGTGTGCCTAGAATGTTCATAGAGTGACAGGAGGTAGTCAGTATCTTCCATGCTAAGCGGGTTATTCTCAGGTCGAGTGTTTATTCACTCGCCACTGCACGAGAAAAGGGGCAGTAAGAGGGATTCCCAATCCCGACTATAAAAAGAAAATATCTTACAAATAATCAAACAAAAACTCCCAATGGAGTAATAACCTTTATTTTATCGCTTGGGAACCGCTACTAATGTGTTTAGCATGGAACATATTGATAACTGATGCTCGCGAAGTAAATATGAGGGGTGCATCTCTCAAAATTACATTTATCTCTATTTTACAAACCTCGAGCTCTCGCACCTCTGCAAATCTCTTTTCCCTCTGCGAAGGGACTATCTATTCACTTTTATGTTGAGTCATCACCATCTCTAATAAGCGTCAGATCTGAGAGCATTGTTGTCATGATTATGCATTGTGTGTAGTGAATGTTGGGTGTTAGCATGACTGGATCTTTTCTATCATGAATTACAATGTTTAGTCGCGGCTTGAACTTTGGAGGTGCTGTGCATTTATGTTTTGCGGTCTCAGAAAGGTCTAGCGAGATACCACTATTTTCATATTATATCATGATTGTTTTGATAACGTGTTGATGTTTGGGGTATCTTATTATTGCTCGCTAGCTGATTATGTTATTGATATGAGTTGATATAATTCCTAAGAGTTATTGTCGCCATGGTTAGTCCTGATCTTTGCTGAAAACCTGGGTGCTACTTAAGCTTATTTATGTAAACAAGAGCAAAAGAGTTCCTAAAAGTTTTTCTTTTTCACTTTCAGTTTATCAACTGAATTGCTTGAGGACAAGCAAAGGTTTAAGCTTGGGGGAGTTGATACGTCTCCGCCGTATCTACTTTTCCTAACGCTTTTCCTCTTGTTTTGGACTCTAATTTGCATGGTTTGAATGAAACTAACCCGGACTGGCGTTGTTTTCAGCAGAACTACCATGGTGTTGTTTTTTGTGCAGAAATAAAAGTTCTCGGGGTAGAACGAAACTTTGCGAGGATTTTTTATACAATAAAAGAGAATTTCTGGAGCCACGAACCACCGGAGGGGGGGCACCTGGGTGGGCACAACTCACCAGGGCGTCCCCCCTCCAGGCACGCCCAGGTGGGTCGTCCCTACCTGGTGGCCGTGCAGACCCTGAAACCAACGCTATAAAATCCTATTTTTCCAGAAAAAATTCAGGAAAAAAGAATTATCGCGTTTCATGAGATGGAGCCGCCGCCGTCTCCTGTTCTTCCTTGGGAGGCCAGATCTGG
This sequence comes from Secale cereale, assembly GCA_902687465.1. NCBI lineage: Eukaryota > Viridiplantae > Streptophyta > Magnoliopsida > Poales > Poaceae > Secale > Secale cereale. The sequence continues at coordinate 324,476,098 of LR738709.1, forward strand.
AGTCCATTTGGGGCTCCGGAGAGGGGAATCTTTGATCTTCGTCATCACTAACCCTTCTCCATCACCAATTTCATGATGCTCCCCACCGGGAGAGAGTAATTCCTTTGTAGGCTCGCCGGTCGGTAAGGAGTTGGATGATATTCATCATGTAATCTAGTTAGTTTCGTTAGGGCTGATCCTAGTATCAACTATGTTCTGCGATTGATGTTGCTATGACTTTGCCTACGAAATTCTCTTATACTGATCTTGCTAAGTTAGTACTGCTATTGTTACTATTTCACTTGCTACAAAACAATTGATATCACTGCCGTCACTTATTGCTACTGCACTACTATCAAAACTATCATATTACTTTGCTACTGATCACTTTGCTGCAGATAATTAATCTCCAGGTGTGGTTGAATTGACAACTCAGCTGCTAATACTTACAAATATTCTTGGGATAATTGATTTTATACCCCTAGTTGGGTCACCCTCGGCAGGTTTACCCCCAGTTTTCAAAAACCCTCGGTTTTTCCCAAGCCCGCTTGCTCCTCTTATGGTTTTGCCCTTCCGCCACGTTTCCATCCAGTTAGTGATGTTTGATCGTGTGTTGACCGTCTATGGACTTTTCATTAGACATGTTTGCCCCTGCTTCCTCACTCTCACTGAACACTTCCAGGTGGGACCCATCGCTCAGAAAACATTCCTCTCTCCTCTCTTCTCACTATCATGTGGGACCCACAATGGACCAAATATCTCTAATGGACACTGCCATGTTGTAAACAAAATATAAATTTTGCATTACTTTTTATGCAGTAATTAACACCTCAAAAACTAATTAAAACACTAGTAATTAACACAAATCAGTACTCCTACTTAAGGTCGGTCTCATCTCAAATATAATTAATCATCAGTCCATACTTGCCAGCTATACTAGCTAATTACATTGCGTCGAGTGTTAAAAAACTTCAGGTCAACAATTTAAAGGCCGCCAAGGATGAGCTCGCTGAAGCCAACGGAATCGGCGCTGGAGCTCACCGAAGCCAATGAAATCGGCACCGGAGCTCGCCGGGCGCTTGGCCACCACCACTGCAGCATGGAGGGAGGCCCGGGGAAGGCGCGCGCCACCGCCCTCCACCATCTCTCGCCCCCGTGGGTCCCCAGTTGCCGCCTAAACTGGCCACCGACGAGATCTGTGGCCCCACCACTAACTGGAACCCCGCTGGCCTTCCTCCTGGTGCTGTGTATCTGGGCCAGCGGGAGGCGTCGGTGGAGGCTGGCCCATGTTGGCATGAACGACGGTCAACGGGTACGTGGTCGTTGCAGTTCGTGCCTCACACATCGCAGTGCCAGATCGAACAGGGCTCGTAGCGGTGCACCTCGTCATTGGATGCACTTGGACGTTGGCGGTGAATAGATCAAGAGATGGACCTCCATGGTCGGCGACATGGTGGCTTTGGTGCTGCTCCCTGCTCCTGTGGGGGAAGAGAAAAGAGGAGGGTGAGTGAGACAGAGAGAATCGATAGAGAAAGGGAGAGCTAAGGAGGAGAGGAAGGAGCACGGGCAGGGCGGCGCTCACGCCCAGCCCCGACGGTCGGCCATGGAGACGAGGCGGGTCGAGCCGGGATTCATGGAGATGAGGCGGGTCGAGACGGGATCCGTGGCTCCACCACCAGCGGGACCTCCGCTGGCCCTCCCTTCGCTGGCCATGGACGGCAGATGTGGCTCCAGCACCGACAGGATTTGAGAGAGGGGGGAAGAGGATCTGGGACTAGGGTTTGAGAGAGAGGGGAAGAGAAATAAAAGGGAAGAAGGAACATGGGATTGTTTTCTGAGTGATGGGTCCCACTTGTAGTGTCTTGCTAGAGAGTGAAGAAGCAGGGGCAAAATGGTCCAATAAAAAGTCCATAGACGGTCAACACATGGTCAAACGACACTAACTGGACAATACCGTGACGGAAGGGCAACGCAATAAGAGGAGCAAAGTGGCTTGGGCAAAACCGAGGGTTTTCAAAAACTAGGGGTAAAACTACCGAGTGGGAATCAACTAAGGGCACAGAAATAATTATCCCAATATTCATTGGCTCCCCTTGTGTCGAATCTATAAATTTGGGTTGATTACTCTACCCTCGAAAACTGTTGTGATCCCCTATACATGTGGGTTAACACTGCACGACACCTCCTGGCCATTAAAAGTGTGATGCATGGCGTCACGTGAATGGCTAACAGAACGCACACGATTTAAACTATACAAATGTTTGAGATGTTAAAGTAGCATATATTTGTTTCAAAATGCCTTTCTTGGCTGTTATTCGAGTGCGCCTTCTCTCAAATTGGACACGAAAAGTACCATAGCATGTCGGGTGCCATTCCATGATAGCATGCTAAGTTTTATGAATTTCAGATAATTTTTGGATTTACTAGAATTTAATAACAAAGTATATCAACATTTTGCCGGCAAGCAATGATGCACTGGTGTTTGAAATTCATTCCCATTTCTTGCATAGGACCTAAGCATGCACCCAAAGACACATATTTGATTTTCCAACCCATTTTTCTTCACTGGATCATGTGCTTGTAGTTAAAATTTGAATTATGCACATAAAATGCCTAGAAAACTCAGTTAATGTACAAAAATTTCCAAACGAACCCCGAAATTCCAAATTTTAACACAACACTCATGTTGCTCTATGTTGCCACTAGGAAAGAATTTGAAAACTAGACAAATATCGTTTCATCCACGAAGGAGGCACATATATTCGCTACCAGAACCATGAGGCTTGTTGTGAGCAGCTCTGGTTTGTGAGAAGCTTATACCTCAACCTACCCCAAATGGGACAATATTTTTACCACAGCATGTTAATGTTGTTCCATGATGGCATGCCAAGTTTCATAAATATCAAAAAAAACTCGATTTACTAGAATTTTAAAACCATGTATCTCAATGTTAGCGGTCGCGCGACGGTGGCAAGGTGTTTGACATTCATTCTCATTTCTTGCATGGGTCCTAATTAAGCATGCAACCAAGGACACACATTTGATTTTTCAACCCATTTATATGAACTGGAGCATGTGCATGTAGTTCAAATTTGAATTATGCACATAAATGCCTAGAAAAACTCAGTTAACACGGCACTCCTGTTGTTCTATGTTGACAATAGAAAAAAATTGAAAGCAAGAATAGGCGACGAATATCGTTTCGTCCACAAAGGTGACATGCTCCCTATCGGAACCATGAGGCTTCTTGTGAGAAGCCCTGGTTTGTGAGAAGCTTATACCAAAACTTGCCCCAAATGGGACAAATTTTTGTACCCCAACATGTTGATGCCATACCATGATAGCATGCCATGGTTCATGAATTTCTGACGAGTTTTGGATTTACTAGAATTACAAAACCAAGTATCTCAACGTTTGTCGGTTAGCCACGGTGCTAAGGTGTTTTAAATTCATCCCCATTTCTTGCATGGGACATAAGCATCAACCCATGGATATATAATTTTACAACCCATTTTGGTGCATCGGAGCATGTGCATGTAGTTTAATTTTGAACTGTGCACCTGAAATGCCTAGAAAACCAAGTCAATGTATAAAAATGTCCAAACGAACCCTAAATAATTACAAGTTTTTGACGACACACCTATAGTTGCATGTTCACTGCAGATAAAAGTTCTAGCAATTCAAACACCCTCCTTTGCCGCTGTGACCCTATTATGTATTTCAAATCAAGATGAAGAATCAAGTAGATCGCACACAGTTTTTTTTATCACCAACCGTGTGAAATGCAGTACAAAATATCTTGGAGCACCGTCGGAGTATAGTGCGTATATGGCTTACACGAGAAGGTGTGACGGCTACAGTCCATAGCTGGCGCGTCAAGCACACTAGCTCGCTCCACAAATATCATTTCACTGTTCAATCATTGTCGGTGAAAGATGGGGACGTGGATCCGCGTCATGAGGACCACTTCACCGGCCCACTCCAGCGAGATCACGTCCGTAGAAGCCATGCTCGTGCTAACAAGCTGCCTAAGCGCGGACACAATCTGCGACTGGTCGGCCAAGGCAGCCTAAACGGCCTTTGTTGCTGCTCAGGTGGCAGCAGCAACATCTGCATCGGGGATAGCAACTGGCGAGAGCGGCACAAGAGTTGTCCGTTCTGCAGCCGCGGACTTAGCCCTAATGGAGGCCGCCCACAACCATGTCGAGGCCGCCCACGCCCAGCTCGTGGCGGTCACTGCACAAATCAAATGAAGCTTCTCCGATAACGGCAACCCACGGCCAAAAAGTTGTCAATCACCGAGAGTGTTGGAGAAGCGGTACATTCCTTCGCGGGATACCTTGCCACGATGGAGCCCGTCCAAGCCGAGGTCGCGGCCATCCACGCCCACCTCATGGCAGCCTTTTCCAAAGAGGTGGCGGGCGCGGATGGCGAGATGCTTGCCGAATATGGTGTGATGGATGCCATGGAGCCCCTTCCCCAGGAGTTCGTCGGGCGCGAGATGGACATGAAGGAGGAGGCGGAGATTGACGAGCGCCATCCAAAGTGGTACTTTTTGTTTAATTTAGAGCACCAGTTTTAAATTTGTTAAGAGTAATGTTTAGGTCAGCTAGCTCTATTTAATTGTTGAACTTGCTCGATTAAGAAGTGTGGATGTGTTGTAGGCTTCTTTGTGTACCCAAATTATGCAATAACGTGGATGACCAATATAACCAGGGAAATTCGGACCAAAATTTGCACGTTCAAACACATAACACACTGGGTAAGCTATATGAATCGTTTGTGATGTTCACATATCGTACATAGTACTGAATAAGGGACCGTGTCTGATGACACTTTGCACGCCAGTTTTTTCGCCGTACCAAACCAAAAATTTCGGCTTGTGCGGAAATATCTACCTCCCTGCCCCCTCCCCCTTACTAAAAGCCACATTTCCCCTGTTTTCGCCTTCCTTTCCAAGTTCAAACCTTCTCTCCTTGCTTGCAGCGCCGCCACCTTGCCGGCGACCCTCCTTCACGCTGCTCAGCGTCATCGATCCAGGTAGGTAATCTACACCCGAACCCCATCCTTCTCCTCCTCCTTCTACATCCCACATGCCCCGACCGTCGGTGCGACACCTTCCACCCAAATCACTGACCCCTACCACAAATAAGCGCTGCCCTAAGCCATGGTGCATGCAGTATAGCCAGGAGCTCAAGGTGCATTTGGCAGCGGAGAAGCAAATCACGACCGCACGCACGGATGAGGTCACGATGGCTGCAATTCGTGTCGACCCCCAGATCTTGGAGGAGCACCTCGCCGTCGAGGCCACCGTTGACGCCTCGCACGCCGACACCGCGACATGGTTGGCTGCTTTAAACTACAGTTCGTGACGTTTTCTCGAGGCCACCGTCGGTGCATTCGACAAAGACTATGAGGTGTTTTCTCAGCGTGCCCGTGCTTACCTCAACTTGAGAGCCAACAAGTTGGTGCCCGGAGCGGCTCAGGCAACTCACCACTACGAGGAGGGCACCCACGATGTGGAGGCCTCGCCCTCTTCCATGTCCAAGGAGCCAATCATTATCTATATCTCTAACAATGAGGAGTAGCTTCTCTTATTAGCTCACTATAAGGACATATGTTCAGTTAGCTAGCTATGTCGGTTAAGCATGCTCGCTTTACCCGTTGCATGTGCAGCTCCTGCCTTTCCTTAACAAATTCTAGTGAATTGTCCTATGTATTTTTACCATGCAATCTGTTCCTCTAGTGTATATGTTCTATATGTCGTGCAATGTGGTGCTCACTTATTAACTATTTAGTTAATTTGTTGTCGTGTTCAGTTAACTGTTTGGTTCAATTCTGCAATGTGATGTTCAATTCTTCTGGGTGCAATTTTGTATTGTCTTCCATGTGAGAAATAAATCGAATTTGGTTGTACAAAATACATGAGAAACAAATATAATTACTATATTCCCAAGTTATCAAGCATGCATGGTTTGGTGAACTGTCTGATCTTCTAGTATGTTATATATCGTGCATTGTGGTGCTCAGTTAATGTTTGGTTCATTTGTTGTGGTGTTTAATTAGTTAATGTTTGGTTCAACCCTGCAATGCGATGTTAAATTATTATTGGTCTATTTCTATTGTCTACCATGTGAAATTAAATCAAATTTGGTTGTACTAAATACATGATAAACAAATACAATTGCTATATTTCCAAGTTGTTAAGAATAATTGGTTGGGTTAACTATCTGATCTTCTATTAGGAGTATATTATATTGTGGAATGTGGTGCTCAGTTAATGTTTGGTTCATTTGTTGTGGTGTTTGGTTAACTGTTTGGTTCAATTCTGCAATGCGATGTTCAATTGTTGTGGGCACAATTTTGTATTGTCATGCATGTGAGGAATAAATCAAATTTGGTTGTACTAAATACATGAGAAACCTATGCAATTGCTATATTTACTTGTTCTTAATCATGCTTGGTTCGGATAAATGGCTTTTCCATGTGTCTCAAAATAATCTGTTGAATCTGCAATATGTTTATTTATCATCAACATATTTTACTGATAGCATGCCAACCCTCACTTAACCCAATCAATAACAACCTTATATGTGTTGTAGGGAAACAATGGGAAGCACTGAGGTTTACAATCCAGGTTTGCACATGCATGGTCCTTTGTCTAATAGCACATTATTGTGCAATTGCAGGAACCATTATAATATTTAAGTTTTTAACAATTTGGTCTTGCACATGTAGGTCCTCCTGTTAGAGGTTTTGCCCCACTATTCGACCCATTTTGCATATGGGGAGATGAGTTGTCCATGAATATCGGTCAAGTCAAGAAACTCGGAAAGATTGTTAGGATAAAGAAACTAGCGACAAAAACAATAAGATCTTTGTCTGTACAATGAAGAAGACATCAGTGCACTATAGGATGGTACTAACTATTATACCTTGTCTTCTTTATTCCTTTGTGCCATTTACAAATTTAGAGAAGATATTTATGCATATCTTTGTTTTCAGGCCTTTCCAAAGCAGTTCACTGATGATTACCTCTCAAACCACATGTATGGTCAGGAGGCGAGGAATGTATTCATACAATACCCATGGTACAATATTGAAGTCTTCCTCAAGGGGACGAAGGATGGACGGTCAATCATCCACATGCACTGGCTAAAGTTGCAAAGACCTTCAACATCAATGCAGGCTCAATATTGGCCTTGTGCTTCAGCAGTTTTCCAAATGAGATTCATCTGTCTCTCTACCGTCTATGATGCTAATTTCCAAAGGTTATAGATGTTGCATGTGAAACTTGGTGCTGGTGCAGTTGTGTAATGGGGTAGCTAGATATATGCCTATATGGTGTAGCTAAGTGCTGAAGCTATATGATGTTGTACTCTGATGTATTTCAATTATGAAATCCTGGTTCTGTAATATGAGAATGAAATATATTGTCTGTTTAATATGAAATGTCATTTTGATTAATAAATGTATTATTAATAATAGGCCAATTAGCCCGCTAATTGGGTTTTATTGCAAACGGTTATTGAGAAAACATCGTGGTCGATGACCTCAGTTAACGCACACAATTTCTAGGAAGAAAACATGTTGGATCAATGAACAATCACACACGACTTTCTCATCAAAATCGTTTGTGTTAGGCCACCTTGCGCAAACATTTTCGACATAAAAAGTGTGTGTGATGGACAACCTATGCCACATAGTTTCTTCTACGTACCTTATGCATTCAATAACGCAAACGACAAAATTGTTAATATCGTCAGCCATGGCAACGCAATCACAGATGATCTGATGGGGAAAATTGTGTGTGATGTACGTGCGAATGGACACGTTTGTCTAGGATTCATTGTGTGAGATGTACATACGAACGGAAACATTCTTCTTGGATTGACTGTGTGGGATGTACATACGAACGGAAACGTATTCCTTGGAATGACTGTGTGGAATGTACATACGAACAGAAACATTTGTCTGGGACTGACTATGTGGGATGTACTTATGACCGGAACTGATTGTGCATGTATAATTGTATTTGAACACTCGCACGTCGCACAGGAGCTCATTTTGTTAAGCGTATGTGACCGGAGGGCCTATCCTCGACGGTTTCTGTGTCGTGTGGGAAGGACCCCCACCCCCTATCGCCCACACTCACTAGGCGATGGTTCAACATGTTGTCGCGGAAAGGGGTTAAAACCGTTTGTATAGCAGCTCGCTGTACTAGTGAACCTTCATGATCCGGCAGCGCTTTGCCGTCCAGAGTTAATCGTTGCCGGAGAATTATAGGGAGGATATTAGAACCACACCAGGCTTTTAATTATGAGGATTAGATGATTAGTCTAGCTCTAATTAGTCAACTAGGACCAACTAGAAGAGGCTCCAAAACTTATGTGTTCAAAAGAGCACAAATCCTCGAGTATATATAGGTGGGAGGGGAGAGAGGGGAGCCAAGAGGAGTAGACGGACTCCCCTTACCTTGCCCCAGCCAAGGAAGGAAGGGGAGTCCTTCCTCTTCCCCAATTCGTCCTCCTTCCATAGGGCAAGGGGTGCCTCCCCACTTGGGCCTTGGAGGCCCAAGTTACCTTGCTAGCTCCACTTGGCCTTTTAAGGACAGTTGATATTAAATTAAATATAAAAGTGTTCTAACTATTTTTAGATCATTTTATATACAATTTAACATCCTCAGAAACATTTTCCACCCATATATATTTATCGGTAATACCGTATATTACCCGATACTCTCTAAACCCCTTTTGGTGACCCCGAAACGCTTTGGGATCCTCTCCGAACTATTCTGAATATTAATGAAACAATTCCACAAATATATTCTCGTCACTCCCATCATACTAACACTCGGCGGATCGTGATTGCCTTAAACTTGTGAACCCGTAGGTTCGGTAACTTATAGACATGAACGAAACCCCTCCGTTCAATGATTGAAATCCTATGCGAACACGAATGATATTCTAGTGAACCTTTGGTTATCATGTGATGTTCTTTTTGCTTCGCGATACTTTATAAAACCCAGGATGCATTGGTATCTTCCTGAGTCAACACATGCTCATTATACCGAAATCCTCGTTGCCGGTTTTGTTCCTTTTTTCCTGTGGTTGTGTTATGGCATCCCCGTGACGTAGTCACCTGTGTCTGGCCAGACAATGATGGATGCCATCACACTGAGAGGGCCCTAAGAATATATCTCCATCGCCAGAGGAGCAAATCCCACTCTCGAGCTATCTAGTCCCTTGTCAAAATTTCTGATGAGCCCGTAATGTTACAGGTGACATTTGAGCAACCCCAAAGCTCACCGTACAGCAAAAAATGACTATGATGCTCTCATGGTCTAAGGAGAAAAATCACACGTTAACCCTCTGTGTTATTGCAATTGATTATACACGATATTACTCAATTCATAATAGAAAATTTTGGGTCGATTCAATATGATCGTTCTTCTAGCGTCAAAATCTCAATGTTGTTTGAGGACCATTGTTTACCACTTAAATGATATCCTAAGATCTGAAAAACGTGATAACCAACAACACTTGAGCTAGTCATAGAGGCAAGACTAGGAATCTTTTATTTAATTGTTTATCATTCCACACGTGCATATGAATTTTCCACTGAATCGTGTATTCCAGAATCATAACAACTATAGCATAGAATATAAACTCTTTAATTATGAATATGGAAATATAATAATACAAATATTATTGCCTCTGGGGCATATTTCAACAATCTTCCACTTGCACTGGGGTCAATAATCTAGTTTACATAGTCTCTTTAACTTGCTCCCGCCCTTGGGTGAGAATCCCTATGTATCCCTACAAAGACATGTTTGCAATCATTATATTCATGATTTTGTTGAATAAGAAGCAGTTTCAGCTCATGAGTTCTTACTCTTTTGCTACTCGCGTCGCTATCATCGGTATACATAACGAAATCTCCACTAGAATTATGGGCATCATCATAGGAGTCTACCGGTGCAAACAATAACAGGTAAACATGCAAATCGGGTTGTACTATAAAATATTATAACTAAGAATGTGCATTGGATTGAATTGTAGTCAAATACATATTTGCTATTTTGACAACACATTTCCAAAAACATGACCTATTTTAGAATCTGTCAAAAATAATGAGTTGGCGTGGGAAAATCAACTAATAATATGGTAAGAATAATGAGGTGAGGAAAAGGAGCTCACTTGACAAGTGCATTTTTTCTCAAAATGTTTGGTCTAAAGGTATACTTTCTATCGTTAAGTTTCTTTTGTACTCTGTCATTTATACATCCATTTTGCATCATGTTTGCTTGTTGTTATTTATAATGTTTTTATGCAGAATAATGCTTTATGGATAATTCTAATGTCTTTTCTCTCATAAAATGCAAGGTTTACACAAAGAGGGAGAATACCGGCAGCTGAGATTCTGGACCTGAAAAAGCTACATCAGGCCACCTATTCTGCACAACTCCAAATGAGTTGAAAATTTACGGGGAATTATTTTGGAATATATGATGAATAATGGAGCAAATAAGTACCAGAGGGGGCCCACCAGGTAGGCACAACCCACCTGGGCGCGCTAGGGTCCCCACGCGCCCTGGTGGGCTATGCCGTCCTCGGCCCACCCTCGGTGCCCCTCTTCTGGTTTATAAGTCATTTTGACCTAGAAAAAAAAATAAGGAGAGTACTTTCGGGATGGAGCGCCGCTGTCTCGAGGCGAAACTTGGCCAGGAGCACTTTTGCCCTCCGGCGGAGCGATTTCGCCGGGGGAACTTCCCTCCCGGAGGGGGAAATCATCGTCATCGTCATCACCAACAACCCTCTCATATTTGGGAGGCCAATCTTCATCAACATCTTCAACAACACCATCTCCTCTCAAACCCTAGTTCATCTCTTACGTTCAATCTTTGTACCGGAACCTCCAAATTGTACATGTGGGTGACTAGTAGTGTTGATTACATCTTGTAGTTGATTACTGTATGGTTTATTTTGTGGAAGATTATACGTTCAGATCCAATATGCTATTTGATACCCCTCTGATCTTGAGTGTGTTTATCATTTGTGAGTAGTTACTTTTGTTCTTGAGGTCACGGGAGAAATCTTGTTGCAAGTAATCATGTGAACTTGATATGTGTTCGATATTTTGATGATATGTATGTTGTGATTCCCTTAGTGGTGTCATGTTAACGTCAACTACATGACACTTCACCATATTTGGGCCTAAGGGAATGCATTGTGGGGTAGTTATTAGATGATGGGTTGCTAGAGTGAGAGAAGCTTAAACCCTAGTTTATGCGCTACTTCGTAAGGGACCGATTTGGATCCAAATGTTTAATGCTACACTTAGATTTTATCTTAATACTTTTCTCGTAGTTGCGGATGCTTGCGAGGGGGTTAATCATAAGTAGGAGGTTTGTTCAATTAAGAACAACACCTAAGCACCGATCCACCCACATATCAAATTATCAAAGTAGCGAACACAAATAGAACCAACATGGTGAAAGTGACTGGATGAAATTCCCGTGTCTCCTCAAGAACGCTTTGCTCATTATAAGAAACCATCTTGGCATGTCCTTTTACACAAAAGGATTGGGCTACCTTGCTGCATATTATTTACCGTTGCCATTACTTGCTTGTTACAAATTATCTTGCTATCAAAGTATTTGTTACCGACAATTCCAGTGCTTGCGGACATTACCTTGCTGAAAACCACTTGTCATTTCCTTCTACTCCTCATTGGGTTCGACAACGTTACTTGTCGAAAGGAATAGATTGATCCCCTATACTTGTGGGTCATCAAGACTCTTTTCTGGTGTCGTTGCTGGGGAGTGAAGCGCTCTTGGTAGGGAAAAAATTATTACTATGTGCTGAAATTTATTGTCACTTGTTACTATGGAGAACAATCCTTTGAGGGGTTTGTTCGAGGTATCTTCACCTCAAGCGGAAGCACAATTAGTTTCTCCTCAACCTACTGCACCTACTTAAAATATTGGCTATGAAATTCCTTCGGGTATGATAGAGCAACTACTAGATAATCCTTATGCAGGAGATGGAACCGAACACCCTGATATGCACTTGATATATGTGGATGAAATTTGTGGATCATTTAAGCTTGCAGGTTTACCCAGAGATGAAGCTAAGAAGAAGGTTTTCCCTTTATATTTGAAGGGAAAAGCATTGGAATGGTATAGGCTATGCGATGATATTGTATCTTGGAACTGGAATCGATTGAAATTGGAATATCACCAAAAAAATATCCTATGCATCTAGTTCATCGTGATCTGAATTACATATATAATTTTTGGCCTCGTGAAGGAGAAGGTATCTCTCTAGCTTGGGGGAGGCTTAAGTCAATGTTATATTCATGCCCTAATCATGAGCTCTCGAGGAGAAATTAATATTCAAGACTTTTATGCTCGGCTTTCTCGTAATGATCAATCCATGCTCGATACTTCTTGTACTGGTTCTTTTATGAAGAAGACTATTGAATTCAGGTGGGATCTCTTAGAAAGAATAAACAAAACTCTGAAGATTGGGAACTCGGCGAAGTTAAAGAGTCGGGTATTAAGCTTGAGTTTGATTGTGTTAAATCTTTTATGAATACTGATACTTTTCAAAAGTTTAGCAATAAATATGGACTTGACTGTGAGATAGTAGCCTATTTTTGTGAATCATTTGTCGCTCATGTTGATCTCCATAAGGATAAGTGGTTTAAATATCACCCCCCCCCCTATTAAAGAAGAAATTAATGAACCGGCAATATCTAAAGAGGAAACTATTATTTACAATGTTGATCCAGTTGTCCCTTGCTTATATTGAGAAACCACCTTTTCCTGCTAGGATAAAGGAACATGCTAAGGTTTCAACTACGGTTCACAAAAGTAATATTAAAGCACCTAAACCCCCTGAGAAGATTAAGGTAGAACCTAGTGCTGCTATGGTTAAGGATCTCTTGGTCGATAATATTGATGGGCGTGTTATTTACTTCATTGGTGAAGCTGCTAGAATTGCCAAACCCGATGGGAAAGATAAACATAGACCCGTTGTTGGCATGCCTGTTGTCTTAGTCAAAATAGGAGATCACTGTTATCATGGTTTATGTGATATAGGTGCTAGCATGAGTGCTATTCCTTTTACTTTATATCAAGAAATTATGGATGACATAGCGCCCGCTGAAATAGAAGACATAGATGTTACTTTTAAACTTACTAATAGAGACACCATCACACCACTCAGGATTGTTAGAGATGTTGAAGTCTTGTGTGGGAAGAAAAAAATATCCTACTAATTTTCTAGTTCTTGGTTCCCCACAAGATGACCTCTGTCCCATTATTTTCGGTAGACCTTTCTTGAACACCATTAATGCTAAAACAGATTGTGGGAAACAAATTGTCGGTGTTAGCTTTGGTGATGAGTCTCATGAATTTAATTTTTCCAAGTTTAATAGAAAACTCATATGAAAGAATTACCTAACAAAGATGAAATAGTTGGTCTTGCTTCTATTGTCGTGCCTCCTACTGATCCACTAGAACAATATTTGCTAGACCATGAAAATGACATGCACATGCATGAAAGAAATGAAATAGATAGAATCTTCTTTGAACAACAACCTCTGCTTAAGCACAATTTGCCTATTGAAACTCTTGGAGGTCCTCCTCCACCAAAAGGCGATCCTGTGTTTGAACTAAAACAATTGCCCGACACTTTGAAATATGCTTATCTTGATGAGAAAAAAATATATCATGTTATTATTAGTGCTAACCTTTCAGAACACGGAGAAGAAAGATTATTGAAAATTCCGAAGAAGCACCGGGCTGCTATTAGATACACTCTTGATGATCTTAAGGGCATTAGTCCCACTCTGTTTTAGCACAAGATTAATATGGAACCTGATACTAAAACCATTGTTGATCACCAGCGTCGTTTGAATCCAAAGATTAAAAGAATTGGTAAGAACCGAAATATTAAAGCTTGTGGAAGCAGGTATAATCTATCCCATAGCTGATAGTAGATGGGTAAGTCCTATTCATTGTGTCCCCAAGAAGGGTGTATTGTTGTTTTTCCCAATGATAAAAATGAACTTATTCCACAAAGAATTGTCACTAGCTATAGAATGGTAATTGATTTCACAAAATTAAACAAAGCAACTAGAAAAGATCATTACCCTCTACCTTTTATCGATCAAATGCTAGAAAGACTATCTAAGCACACACACTTTGTTTTCTTGATGGATATTCTGGTTTCTCTCAAATACCTATTTGACAACCTGGTCAAGAGAAAACAACCTTTACTTGTCCTTTTGGAACTTATGCTTATAGACGTATGCCTTTTGGTTTATGTAATGCACCTGATACCTTTCAAAGATGTATGATAGCTATATTCTCTGTTTTTTGTGAAAAGATTATTGAGGTTTTCATGGATGAATTTTCTGTCTACGGAAAGTCTTTTGATGATTGCTTAAGCAACCTTGATCAAGTTTTGCAGAGGTGTGAGCAAACTAATCTTGTCTTGAATTGGGAGAACTACCACTTTATGGTTAATGAAGGTATTGTCTTGGGACATAAAATCTCCGAAAGAGGTATTGATGTGGATAAAGCAAAAGTTGATGCAATTGAGAAAATTCCATGTCCTAAAGATATTAAAGGTATTCGTAGTTTCATTGGTCATGCTGGTTTCTATAGGAGGTTTATTAATGACTTCTCTCGAATTTCTAGGCCCCTTACAAATATTTTACAAAAGGATATTTCATTTGTTTTTTTTATGATTGTGTAGAAGCCTTTGAAACACTCAAGAAAGACTTAATTTCGACACCTATTGTTCAACCACCTCATTGGAACTTGCCTTTTGATATTATGTGTGATGCTAGTGATTATGTTGTTGGTGCTGTCCTAGGACAAAGAGTTGATAAGAAATTAAATGTTATCCATTATGCTAGTAAACTCTAGACAGTGTTCAACGAAATTATGTTACTACTGAAAAGGAATTTTTAGCAATTGTGTTTGCTTGAGATAAATTCAGATCCTATATTTTTGATTCCAAAGTAACTGTTCACATTGATCATGCTGCTATAAAATATCTTACCTAGACTCATTAGGTGGGTTCTCCTGCTACAAGAATTTGACTTACATATTATTGATAGGAAAGGAGATGAGAACCTCGTATCTGATAACTTATCTATGTTAGAAAATGTTCTTGATGACCCACTAAATATTGATGATAGTTTTCCTGATGAACAATTGGCTGCAATAAATGTTTCTCATAACACACCTTGGTATCTTGACTATGCTAATTACATTGTTGCTAAATACATACCGCCTAGTTTCACATACCAACAGAATAAAAAATTCTTCTATGATTTAAGACATTACTTTTGGGATGACCCGCATCTTTATAAAAAAGGAGTAGATCGTATTAATAGACATTGTGTACCTGAGCATGAATAGGAACAAATCCTACGGAAATTTCACTCTGAAGCGTATGGAGGACATCATGCGGGAGATAGAACTGTCACAAGGTATTGGAATCTGGTTTTTATTGGCCTACTCTCTTCAAGGATGCTCGTAAGTTTGTTTTATCTTGTGATGAATGTCATTGAATTGGTAATATCGTTAAGCGTCAAGAAATGTCTATGAATTATTCACTTGTTATTGAACCATTTGATGTTTGTTGTTTTGATTATATGGGACCTTTTCCTTTCTCTAATGGGTATACTCATATTTTGGTTGCTATTGATTATGTTACTCAGTGGGTAGAAGCTATTCCAACTAGTAGTGGTGATCACAACACTACCATTAAAATGCTTAAAGAAGTTATTTTCCCAAGGTTTGGAGTCCCTAGATATTTAATGACTGATGGTGGTTCACACTTCCTTCATGGTGCTTTCCGAAAAATGCTTGCTAAATATGATGTCAACCATAGAGTTGCATCACCCTATCATCCTTAGTCTAGTGGTCATGTTGAACTTAGTAATAGAGAAATAAAACTAATATTACAAAGAGTAAAATGCATCATAGGTCCTAAAACTATTCGAGGCATGTCAGTTTAGTCCTATAACTTTGAAACTGTAGTTTTTGGTCCTAAATCTATTGCAGGTATGTCAGTTTAGTCCTATAACTTCAAAACTGCAGTTTTGGTTCCCAAAACTATTGGAGGTATGTCAATTTAGTTCTATAACTTTGAAACTACAATTTTGGATCCCAAAACTAAGTAAGTTTGTTAAGCTTGCATGGCCAGCAGCTATGGTGCATTTTTTTCAAATGATTCCTTTATATGTGTTTACTTCCCAAAACTGGTCCATACACTTCCATGGTGTTGTGTGTGTTGCAACCTGCACACACACACATCACCTGCATGGTCATGAGCTATAGGGCAATCTTGCTGAGAGGTTTGGCGCGGCCAATGGGGAGACCATGATCCAGTCTACATGGAGGACGACATCCCTCTCCCTCGACGCGGCCGCCGGGAGATCACGAGCCAATCAGGATGGAAGACGCCATTCCACCACCCTACACTCTTCCCGTAGAGCTCGTCGTGCAAGTTGTTGTTATGCACGAACATGAACACAAGTGGGAATTGTCGTTGTTGTCGAATGATGCGGAGGAGTGTGTCGAAACTGCGAAGCTGACGCAAAGGCGGGCGAGAGTGACACAGCCCCACCAACAGCCATAGGTGGATAGCAATTGGACGTTGTGCGACATGTCATTCTCCTACTGCGGGTTGAGGCTAAGATGACCGGTCAACTTTCCTCGCTGGAGCTCAAGCCATCATGCCATTGATGGCTGCAGTTTCGGAGTTATAGGACTAAACTGACACACCTGCAATTGTTTTAGGACCTAAAACTATAGTTTTGAAGTTACAGGATTAAACTGACATACTTCCAATAGTTTTAGGACCAAAAAGTGCAGTTATAGGACTAAACTGACACACCTCTAAAAGTTTTAGGACTTATGATGCATTTTACACTATTACAAAAGACTGTTAATAGGTCTCGAAAGAATTGGTTTAGAAATTGGATGATGCACTTTGGGCATATGGAACTACTTATAAAAATCCTATGGGTATGTCTTCATATAAAACGGTTTATGGAAAAGCTTGTCATCTGCCTCTTGAGTTAGAACATAAAGCGTATTGAGTAATTAAAGAACTCAACTATGATTTCAAACATGCCGGTGAAAAGAGGTTGTTTGATATTAGCTCACTAGATGAATGGAGAACCCAGGCCTATGAAAATGCCAAACTATTCAAAGGAAAAGTTAAAAGATGGCATGATAAAAGAATTCAAAAGTGGGAGTTCAAAGTGGGTGAATATGTTCTTTTGTACAACTCTCGTTTCAGATTATTTGCATGAAAATTTCTCTCTAAATGGGAACGACCATATATTATCGAAGAGGTTTATCGTTCTGGAGCTATCAAAATAAATAATGCCGAAGGTACTAACCCAAAGGTGGTCAATGGTCAAATAATTAAACATTATATCTCAGGTAGGCCTATCAATGTTGAAAGCAATGTTATCCAAACCATGACACCAAAGGAACACATAAAAGAAACCTTCAGGAACACTCTAGTATCGTGCAACAAGTGAGGTACGTGATACGGTAAGTAAATGGACTCCGAAAATTCCGCAAAACTATTGTTTATCTATTTTGTAATATTACAAAAATTAGGAAAATAAGAAACAACCAGGAAGGCAACCCTGGTGGGCACATGACACCAGGGTGCGCTTGGCTTGCCAAGCACGCCCATGTGGGTTGTGCCCGCCTCATGTACCTTCTGGACTCCGTTTTTCTTCTGTTTGCTTGTCCCCCAAGATAAAAAATCTTTATATACCCCCCGAACCTATTAACCAACGTAATGAGTAGAAATCCTCTGTTCTTCTTTCTCGTAGATTTTTTGACAGATCAAGATCACCATGACCGCTCCGAGCTCCTCCAAGGACAAGTTCTTCGAGAGGGTAATTGTGACACCCCGAGACCGATGCGTCAGATGTCTTCCTCTTATTCGCTGTCGTCGACATGCCATTCGCTTGCGTGTTGCACTTTTCCATGTCATCATGTGCATTTCATCTCCATAGTTTTCAAAACTTGCATCCGTTTGTAGTTGCTCGTCTCCCAGTTCTCTCCGTTGTCCGTTCTGATCCCAAACACACTCGCACGTGCCCACGGCACCTCTGAAGCCTCATTTTGTAAGTGGCATAAAAATGTTCTCAGAATGGGGTGTAAGTTGGCGTGCAGTCTTATTATAGTGTAGGTAGATCGCTTGTCAAATTTCGTCGCATTCAGAGTCCGTTTAATAGCCCAATCGCTAAACCTATAGCGGCACTATAGCCGGACAAAACGTCAGATGTTTTTGGTGCTTCAAAAACCTGTTACCGCACCGCACATTTTTTTTTCCTCTTGTCTATGCCTAGTCTCTCTGCACAGTGCACAAACCCCCTCAAGTGCGCGTCCGGAACCGCACCGGACCGGAACCAGACTGTCGTGACTGATGTGTCTGAATCATCCCCAAACATCCCTAAAACATCATCGGTTCTTTGTTGGACTCCTCTACTCTATTCTTCTCGTACGTTCGATTTAAATTCGATGTCCCAAAAATTCCCCTCCTGTCATTATATATATAGACCAACCCCTACCCAAATCAGATCAAACCCTAAATTGGTGGAGGTTTGTGACACCCCGAGACCGGTGCGCCAGGTGTCAGCCAGTTATTCGCTGTCGTTGCCATGTCATCTGCTTGCGTGTTGCATCTTACCATGTCATCATGTGTGTTGCATCAGCATGTTTTCAAAACTTGCATCCGCCCGAGTTCCCTCGTCCTCTCTGTTGTCCGTTCCGAGCCTAGACACACTCACACGCGCCCGCGGCGCCTTCGAATATTTATTTTATGAGTGGCCAAAAACGTTCTCGGAATGGGTTGAAACTTGGCGTGTGGTCTTATTATAGCATAGGTAGACCGCCTGTCAAGTTTCGTCGCGTTCGGAGTTCATTTGATAGCCCAACGGTTAACCGTGTTAACAGCCGGAGGCCTTTTCTCTTTTGGCCCAGAACCCCTTTCACACAGCCCACCAAGCCCATTCTAACCCCTCCATGCTCTTGGCCGTTCGATCACGATCGCGTGGCCACGAACGGCTCCTCATTTGGACACTCCTAGCTCCCTCTACCTATAAATATGTGGCTCCTCCCTAAATTCTCGCACATGAAACCCTAACCCTCTTCCCATCGCGCGCCGGACATGTCCATCTCCGCCGCCGGACATGTCCAGCCGCCTCCACCTCACTCCGCCCAATCAGGACATGCCACGTCACCTCTCCACCGCCCGCAGCCAGCCCCCTCGCGACACATGGCCGCAGCCACCTCCCACCGCCGCCGCGGCCCGCGGGACCCAGATCGGGCCCGCGCGAGCCCGCTCCGCCTCCGGGCCGTCGCTCCTCCAGCGCCTCGCGCCTCGCGCCGGCCGGCAATCGCCGCGCCGCCGTGGCTGGCTCCGCCGGACCACCGCCGTTCCTCCGCCGCCCAAGCTACCTCACCGCCGGCGACTCCTCTCCGCCTTGGCCCGGCGCCGCCAACCGCCGAGCTCCTCCGCCGGACCTCACCGGATCGACGCGCTTCGGCCAGATCCGGGCCCGGCGCCCCTGGATCCGTCCGTTCCCGGTGGTCCCTCGCCTTCCCGTCGCTCCGCCGCCGCGAGCCTCGTCGAACTCCATCGCACGCCGCCGCTTCTGCCTCGTCGGGGAGGACGACGAGCGCCCGGGCCGCCCTCGTTGACCGCGCGAGA
Organism: Secale cereale; assembly: GCA_902687465.1. Lineage (NCBI taxonomy): Eukaryota > Viridiplantae > Streptophyta > Magnoliopsida > Poales > Poaceae > Secale > Secale cereale. The sequence goes on from LR738709.1 coordinate 324,495,846, forward strand.
CCGCGTGGGCCACGGCCTGCTAGTTCCGCGGGCCCGGCCTTCCCCAGCCTCGGCCTACCAGGCCCACCGCTGCTCCACCCGCGGCCCAGCTCCGCCAGGCCCACCTCCCTCACCACCTCTTCCGTCCGGCCCAAGGCCCAATGTGAGCACCCCCCCCTCCTCCGTCTATCTAGCGCTCAGGCGTAATTTAGTTTTTCTGCGCTCACGTGTTTTTTTCTGTAAAAACTGCTAAGTCCCTAAAAATGCTTATTATATGTGCATGTTTGCATAGTGATAACTTTGTGTGTACTTATCCAAATTGGGTGAATGATATGTCAAAATGATCGTGCTGATATGCTCTACACTTGGTTCCATTGTGCCATGCTCATTTGAGTTCATCTAGATGCTCTAATCTATGTTGCAAGAGTGCTACTTGTTATAAACTGCTGTTACTTGTTATTTGATGCCATGTTTGAGATATGATAACTTGGTGCATGTTTATCCAAATGATGCATATGATATGTCAAAATGTTAATTATGAAGTGTACTACATGATGGTTGATGTAGCATGCTTGTTTAGGTCCATATTGCCATGTTAATCTATGTTGCAAAAGTGCATTTGGCTATTAAGTGCTGAAACTTGTTATGAGATGCTGATTTCAATTGCACTTTGCTATTGATGTGTTTGTCCTCATGCCACATGTTTAGATGTTTTAGAAGCACCATAATATGGTCTTTGCTATGGTGCATTTAACTTTCCATGATATGCCTTGTGTTGACTTAAACATGCTTGTAAACATGCCATGTTGTTATTGTTGTTTTATACTTAGTGAAAATTCTGCTAAGTCTGGAATCTGTCTTAACATGATGCTATGTTTGCTTGATGCCCTATTCAAATACATACTTGTTTTGGAGTGGCCAATGATCATGCCTTGTTGTCCATGTTATTGTCTATCCATTCATGCCCTTACTTGCTCATATGGCCTGCTGTAGCTTATTTATTTCTTGCTCTCAAGTTGCTATAAATTATACCTGTCAGGATTTTATCGGCATGTTCAATTTGGTGTAGCTTGTTACTATTGATCCATGCCTCCTATGGAGTTGCTCCAAGGGAGTTGTTTGTTGTAGGATATGTCTACTACATGTCCATGCTCTTTATATGCTTAGTGGAGTTGATATGCTTGTTGTTTTGTGCCTCCGAAGGCAGCATCTTGATGATGTTTTTGCCTTCCCAGATTTTGACGAAGTCTGGATAATTTTATTGCAACTTGCCATGCTTGTTTAAATGTGTTCCAGCAAGCTTTTGGGTGTGTTCTAAGTTCCTACTTGTTAAGTATTAAGTAACATGTCTACTTCACATCCATGCTTCTTGTTACCATGTTTGAGTGTTGTAGCATATATTTACCTTGCTCCAAAGTTGCTATGTGGCTGTTAACTTCAGTTTGTTGTTATATCTTGTTTCATGTGTATCTTTTAGCCCGTTGCTTCGTTTTGAGTGTTTCCTATATGAAACTTGTGTGATTTTGCATGTATAATCATAATATCATGTTGTTTTCATGTTTGGAGTGTGTTTGCTTGATGTTTGGGTGCATCTTGCACCATTGCCATGCTTGTCTTGTTTTGCTCATATCTTCTAGGCCGTAGCTCCGAATTAAACAAACTTTATATGAAACTTGACTAGAATTTCGTGTAGATCATCATGGTGCATGTTAACTTGCTGTTTAACAACTTTAACTTAAGGAATGTTCAGATCTGGACTAATTTCAAATTATGCATATGAGGGCTTACCGGATTTGTTATATGTGGATTCCGGCCTCATTTAAACTTGTTGGGTGATGTTGTTTTGTGTGCTTCCTACCTTGCCATGTATTGCATCATATATAGACTTGTCTTGCATCATACTTGTTTGAGCATCTTGTCTTGTTCTTGTGTTGTGTGTTTACGTATTGCTTGCTCTTCTCGTTAGTGCTTGTTCCGTTGCGATCGTGAGGATTCGTTCGTCTACCCGTGGTTCGTCTTCAAGGCTTCTTCTCCATCTTCTTCATGGAACCGTTCTTCTTCCTTGCGGGATCTCAGGCAAGATGACCATACCCTTGGATACCTTTACTATCATTGCCATGCTTAGTTGTCTCGATGCTATCGTTACATGTCGCGCTACCCATCATTATTGTCAGCCTCTCCTTGTTGCCATGAAACCTCTAACCTTTGAAACCTTCCTAGCAAAACCATTGTTTGGCTATGTTACCCGCTTGCTTAGCCCCTCTTATAGCGTTGTTAGTTGCAGGTGAAGATGAAGATCGTTCCATGTTGGAACTTGTTGTTGGAATATCACAATATCTATTATTATTATTAACACACCTATATACTGGGCATGGGTGGAAGGCTTGGCCTTTTGCTCGGTGTTTTGTTCCACTCATGCCACCTTAGGAGCTGATAAACCGGCATTATGTTCCTTGATTTTGCGTTCCTTACACGGTTGGGTATATGGGGACCCCTTGACACTTCGTCTTTGAATAAAACTCCTCCAGCAAGGCCCAACATTGGTTTTAATTTGCAACATAATAATAACTTAATTAAATAATTAAATTTGCATAGGGGGGTCGCGTACCCGGGGATTCTTCTACATAGCAGGGGGGCCAGTGCTGATGGTGTTGGTCCCAAATAGAGCACTGTGCGGGACCGCCCCTTGGCAACTTGGGGTATCTGGCTCCTGTACGCTTCGCTCATCCGGACGTGGCCTGAGACGAGATACGCACGGCTATTATCAGGGTGTCGGCACACCGGGAGGTCTTGCTGGACTTGTTTTACCATTGTCGAAATGTCTTGTGCACCGGGATGCCGAGCCTGATCGGATTTCCCTAAGATAAGGGGTAATAATTATTATTACTTTAGCTGATCGTGAGAGCTTGTGATGGGCTAAGTTGGGACACCCCTGCAGGGTTATGATCTTTCAAAAGCCGTGCCCGCGGTTATGTGGCAGATTGGAATTTGTTAATGTCCGGTTGTAGAAAACTTGACAGAGGATCCGAAGTAAAACACACAACTGTGTGAGTAACCGTGACTGTCTCTTTTCACTTTAAGAAGAGAACACGGTGGGGTTATGTTTGATCGTAGGTAGTTCAGGATCTTTAGCGATCACTACTAGTTGCGACCGTTTGCGTAGATGCTCATCTTATTCTTGTACTCGTAAGTTAGCCACCATATTATGCTTAGCCGCTGCTGCAACCTCACCACTTTACCTCTTCCTACCCATTAAGCTTTGATAGTCTTGTTACCCATGGTTATGGGATTGTTGAGTCCTCGTGGCTCACAGATACTACAACAACAGTTGCAGGTCCAGGTTTTCGATGTCTTGACGTGAGAGCGATATCGTTGTGTTGGAGTTCTTTCTTCTTCTTCTTCAGTCTTGGGTTAGGTTCCGGGTCGGCAGCCTGGGATAGCAGATGGATGTCGTTGTTCTTTTCATGTTTGCATCTGTAGTCTGATGCTTTGTATTGATGTTGTTGTATTCATGTGATTTGTATGTATTGGTGTATCCCCCATGTATGTATGTAATGGTACGATGTAATGATATCCATCTTGCTAAGCACCTGAAATGCGGTTGTGCCCCAATCACGTAAGTGTCTCGTGATCGGGATAGAATCGCATCTTGGGCCTGACAAGGTTTGTCCCTCGCCGCTGCCGCTCCACCAAATCTACCTCCGGATCCATCAATCCCCAACCAAGGCCCGCCACCTATAGCCTCCAGATCCCCTCGTCTTCCACTCGCTGCTAACCACTTTGTCCCCGCAGCCGCAAGCCACCATCTCCTCTCTCTCTATCGGGATCACCCAGATCCTCCATCCCTCTCATCCGTTCACATCGCTGCTAGCGACGAGCCGCAGCTCACTGGGGCACCAAAGCGTCGCTGGCGACCACCTCCAGCAGGACTTCCTCCTCACGCCCAAGCTCCTCCCCTACCCTGAGCCGCAGCTGCAGTTCTCCACCTTGAGCACGCACCCGAGCGGGAGAGCCCCGTCCTTGAGCTCCCGCACACCCCACCATGGCCTCAATCTTGCCGCTGCTGCCTGGAACCAGCCAGATCCGACGAACCTCACCGGGATCCGCCTCCCCTCATCCAGATCGACTGGTCTCCGCCATCCCCGACCTCCGCAGCCTCGCCTAATGTCGTTCTCCGTCGCCATGGGACGCCGTCGCTTCCCTGGGCTCCCCTAGAGCCCCCTCTCGCGCCCCGCCATCGCCGTTGATTGCGTGCGAGCTCGGCCATGCATCCTCTGCTTCTAGCGTCGCCCGCGCGCCGAGTCCGCTGTCGACCGCTTCTTCTTCTCGCAGTAATCGGATGAAGCCCCAGCTCCCGCCGCCGCCCTACTCTGTTCGTCGTCATCTTTGTCCGATCCGACGAGCCCCTGCGTCTCCGGCCTCATCCCCGCCTCCAAGTCGCCGCGCTTCCGCCCACCGCCATCTTATTCCCGGAGGTCGGCCGTCGCCGCAAGTCCCACCGTCGTTCTGCTCCGTGTTGGCCATTTCGAGCGGACGAGCACTCGCCCGTGGCCGTTGACCCGTCACCCTCCTGCGTGGGCCGCATCCCGCGCCAAAGCCCAGCGCGCAAGCCTCCCCCGCCACCTCACCGACCTGGGCCTCAGCCCGTGGTGAACAGTCTAGCTCAAATCAGTTTCGTCCCAGTGTTTTTTTTCCTGCCCACGATTTTAGCAATTATCCCAGGATTTACAGTTTTGCAGAACCCCCCCCCCAAAAAAAACTCATGCATTTAATAACTAAATAACTGTGCATCAGAATTAAACATGTTATACATGTAAAATGCTTAGTATTTCATGTAGAATAATAATTTGCAACTTTCATGCATGATAGAAATGTTTAAACTTGTTGTTTGAATTAATTTGTGTAAATAACATGCTAAAATGGTTTAATTAATAACTAAATAACCGTAGCTCCACATTAATAAACTTTATATGTAAATGGGCTAGAAAAATGAGTAGTTTAACTTGGTGGCATTACTTTGCATGTTTAACAACTCTAAAATTGTGTTTAGGACATAACAGTACCAAATTCAAAATATGCACATGGGGATTTTCCAGAATTGTTGTTTGTCATTTCCGGCCTCATTTAAATTGCCTAGATAGGTAGTTATCTTATGCTTCACCTCTTGCCATGTTAACCAACATTTAAACTTTTTGTGCACATAAACGAGATCAAACTAAATATGTGAATGTGGTGTTTCGTAAAAATGCAACCCGTTGCATATTGAGCTCCACTTAATTTGTAGTATTGTTTGTGCACTTTGCCATGCCATGTATATTTAAACCAGACATGCATCATATTTGTTTGTGCATCATGACATGGTTATCATGTGTGTATTTACCATGTTGTTTGTTTCTTTCCTGTGTTGCTTCTTAGTTCCGGTAACGTTGTGATGTGAGGATTCGTTCGTCTACGCTTGGTTCGTCTACGCTCGTTCGTCTTCTTCATGGACTCGTTCTTCTTCCTAGAGGGATCTCAGGCAAGATGACCGTCACCTTGGATCTCACTACTATCATTGCTATGCTAGTAGTCTCAATGCTATCGCTATATGTCATGATCGATGTGCCCGGATCATCCCCAAACAACCCTAAAACATCATCGGTTCTTTGTTGGACTCATCTACTCTATTATTCTCGTTCGTCTGATTTAAATTCGATGTCCCAAAAATTCCCCTCCTGTCATTATATAGACCAACCCCTACCCAAATCAGATCAAACCCTATATTTGTGGAGGTTTGTCCCTCGCCGCCGCCGCTCCACCAAATCTACCTCCGGATCCATCAATCCCCAACCAACGCCCGCCACCTACAGCCTCTAGATCCCCTCGTCCTCCACTCGCTGCCAACCACTGGGTCCCCACAGCCGCAAGCCACCATCTCCTCTCTCTCTCCATCGGGATCACCCAGATCCTCCACCCCTCTCCTCCGTTCCCCTCGCTGCTGGCGACAAGCCGCAGCTCACCGGGGCACCCAAGCGTTGCCGGCGACCACCTCCAGTGAGACCTCCTCCTCACGCCCAAGCTCCTCCCCTGCCCCGAGCCGCAGCTGCAGTTCTCCACCTTGAGCACGCGTCCGAGTGGGAGAGCCCCGTCCTCGAGCTCCCGCAGACCCCGCCATGGCCTCAAGCTCGCCGGTGCTGCCTGGAACCAGCCGGATCCGATGAACCTCGCCGGGATCCGCCTCCCCTCGTCTAGATCGACCAGTCTCCGCCATCCCGACCTCCGCAGCCTCGCCTGATGCCGTTCTCCATCGCCATCGGACGCCGCCGCTTCCCTGAGCCCCCCCCCCCTCGAGCTCCCTCTCGCGTCCCTGCCGTCGCCGTTGATTGCGTGCGAGCTCGACCTTGCGTCCTCTGCTTCCAGCGTCGCCCGCGCGCCGAGTCCACTGTCGACCTCTGCTTCTTCTCGCAGTAATCGGACGAAGCCCCAGCTCACGCCGCCTCCCTGCTCTATTCGTCGTAATCTCCGTCTGATCCGATGTGCCCCTGTGTCTCCGGCCTCATCCCCGCCTCCAAGTCGCCGCGCCTCCGCCCGCTGCCATCTTCTTCCCGGGAGTCGGCCGTCGCCGCAAGTCCCGCCGTCGTTCTACTCCGTGTTGGCCGTTTCGAGTGGATGAGCGCTCGCCCGTGGCCGTTGACCTGTCGCCCTCCTGCGTGGGCCGCATCCCGCGCCAAAGCCCAACGCTCAAGCCTACCCTGCCACCTCACCGACATGGGCCTCAGCCCGTGGTGAGCAGTCCAGCCCAGTTTAGTTTCGGCCCAGTGTATTTTTCGTGCCCACGATTTTAGCAATTATCCCAAGATTTACAGTTTTGCAGAAAACCCCTGAACTCATGCATTTAATAACTAAATAACTGTGCATCAGAATTAAACATGTTGTATATGTAAAATGCTTAGAATTTCATGTAGAATAATAATTTGCAACTTTCATGAATGATAGAAATGTTTAAACTTGTTGTTTGAATTAATTGTAAATAACATGCTAAAATGATTTAATAATAACTAAATAACTGTAGCTCCAAATTTAATAAACTTTACATGTAAATGGGCTAAAAAAATGAGTAGTTTAACTTGGTGGCATTACTTTGCATGTTTAACAACTCTAAAATTGTGTTTAGGGCAGAATAGTACCAAATTCAAAATATGCACATGGGGACATTCCGGAATTGTTGTTTGTTTGTTTTTTTGACAGAAAGACTGTAAGGGAACCCCCTACAGTATAATTGGTGCAACAAACCCAAATTGCAAGTACCATGCCTTGAACCTGGGTGGGTGGGAAGGCATCAACCCCTTCCCACCACTAGGCTATGCCTTAGTCTGCTGAATTGTTGTTTGTCATTTCCGGCCTCATTTAAATTGCCTAGATAGGTAGTTTCCTTATGCTTCACCTCTTGCCATGTTAACCAACATTTAAACTTGTTGTGTACATAAACGAGATCAAACTAAATATGTGAATGTGGTGTTTCGTAAATATGCAACCCGTTGCATATTGAGCTCCACTTGATTTGTAGTATTGTTTGTGCACTTTGCCATGCCATGTATCTTTAAACCGGATATGCATCATATTTGTTTGTGCATCATGACATGGTTATGATATGTGTGTTTACCATGTTGTTTGTTTCTTTCCGGTGTTGCTTCTTAGTTCCGTTAACGTTGCGATGTGAGGATTCGTTTGACTACGCTTGGTTCGTCTATGCCCGTTCGTCTTCTTCATGGACTCGTTCTTCTTTCTAGCGGGATCTCAGGCAAGATGGCCGTCACCTTGGATCTCACTACTATCATTGCTATGCTAGTTGTCTCGATGCAATCGCTATATGTTGCGCTACCCGCCACTTGTTTATCAAGTCTCCCAATATGCCATGAAACAACCTCTAACCTTTGTCCCCATCCCAGCAAACTGTTGTTTGGCTATGTTACCGCTTGCTCAGCCCCTCCTATAGCGTTGTTAGTTGTAGGTGAAGATGAAGTTTGCTCCATGTTGGATCATGTATATGTTGGAATATCACAATATCTATTACTATAATTAATGCACCTATATACTTGGCAATGAGTGGAAGGCTTGGCCTTTTGCTCGGTGTATTTTTCTACTCATGCCTCCTTAAAAACCGATAAACCGGTGTTATGTTCCTTGATTTTGCGTTCCTAATGCGGTTGGGGTTATGGGGCCCCTCGACAGTTCACTTTGAATAAAACTCCTCCATCAAGGCCCAACTTTGGTTTTAATTTGCCAACATAATAAAATTATTAATTAATTAATTAATTTTGCATAGGGGGTCATGTCCCCGACGATTCTTAATTCAACATAATACAGGGGGGCCAGTGTTGATGGTGCTGGTCCAAACTAGAGCACTGTGCGGGCTACCTGGGGCAACCCGAGGACTTCAGTACTGTACGCGTAGCTCATCTGGACGTGGACTGAGACGAGATACGTGCGGCTACTATCAGGGTGTCGGCACGCCGAGAGGTCTTTCTGGACTTATTTTACCATTGTCGAAATGTCTTGTGCACCGGGATTCCGAGTCTGATCGGGTTGTCCCTAAGATAAGAGGTTTTACCTCTGCTGATCGTGAGAGCTTGTGATGGGCTTAATTGGGTCACCCCTACAAGGTTATGAGTTTTCGAAAGCCGTGCCCGCGGTTATGTGGCAGATTGGAATTTGTTAATGTCCGATTGTAGAGAACTTGATAGAGGATCCGAAATAAAACACACCAACCGTGTGAGTAACCGTGATCGTCTCTTTTCAAGTAAGTTCGGGAAGATAACACGGTGGAGTTATGTTTGACTCGTAGGTAGTTCAGGATCACTTAGTGATCATTACTAGTTTGCAACTGTTTGCCTAGCTTCTCATCTTTCTCTGGTAATCGTAAGTTAGCCACCATACAAATTCTTAGCCGCTATTGCAACCTCACCACTTATCCTTTCCATACCCATTATGCTTTCCTAGTCTTGATACCCATGGTTATGGGTTTGCTGAGTCCTCGTGGCTCACAGATACTACAACAACAGTTGCAGGTACATGTTTCCAATGACTTGACGTGAGAGCGATATTTACTTGTGTTGGAGTTCTTCCTTCTTCTTCTTCGTCAGCCTTGGGATAGGTTCCTGGTCGGCAGCCTGGGATAGCAGGATGGATGTCGTTGTGTTTTTCATGTGTTTTCATCCGTAGTCGGATGTCTTGTGCATGATGTGTTGTATTCATGTGGCAATTGTATGACCTGTATGTATCCCCATCTATTTATGTAATAGCATGATGTAATGATATCCAACTTGCTATGCGCCCGAAATGCGGTTGTGCCCCAATCACGAGTTCATCATGTGATCGGAATAGAATCACATCTTAGGTGTGACAGTAATTAACCCCCTACTTGTCGGAGGTGATGAAGCACCCTCTAACTATCAAGATGCGTGAGGGGGTGCTCCATATCTAGGATGTTCAAGGGCCCAAGGGGAAGGGAACCCTGGAGGCCAGGCTCAAAGCCATGGAGCAGGAGGTCTTCAAGTGCAAGGGGATGGTGGAGCGCGGACTCAACACCAACCACCTCATGATTATGGATTTCACCCATGATCACAAGGTGGATGGTCGGTCTACGAAGGAAGTCATCTTCACCCTCAACGAGCAAATCAACTTCCTACAAAGCCAGATCTATGATCACCAAAATCAAATGTTTGAATATGAGGCAAGATTTAAAGGTATGAGTTTGGCTGCCAGTTGCAGGACTCGTGAGACCCACACTTCTTCTTATGATGGTGAGCTGCTGCCATGGAAGCCGAAGGATAAACCTACTACCTCATCACCACCACCACCATCAGCTTCTTCACCACCAGAAGAGACTTCAGTATCGGGTATGGGCACTCCCCTTGGCTTGTGCCAAGCTTGGGGGAGGTGCCCCGGTAACGTATCACACCATCTCTTTTTCCTTTATTTATCTTAGTTCAATCTTTAGTTATCTTTTGTATTAGTTGAATAAAAGTTTAGTTTGATCTTTCTTCGAGAGTTTGCTTAGTGATCGGTCTACCTATCTATGTAATGGTGTGCAAGATATATAATAAAACTTAGTTCGAGTTTTGCTTTCTTTACTTTTATGTTCCAATCAAAATAAAGGAAAATAAATGAAAAAGATCATATGTTAATCTTATGTTAAGTAATGACATGACATAAGGAAAAGTATAAGAAGTAAAATTTATTGGATATTGACAAACATAACATTGGTCAATAATGCAATTCATGAAAGAATTAATAAGGGAAAAGAAGATTCGCATGCAAATACACTATCTTCGACATCTTTTATGATTGTGATCCCACACCAAAATATTATATGCCAAAGTTGTTGACGTTGGACAAAGAAGACAACGCAATGACTTATGTTTGTTCATATTCACACAGAAGTTATATTGTCATATATCCTTTAACATGTTATGCTTGCTCAATATATTTTCTAGCCAAAAATTCCACAGTAAGTTGAGATACTACTTGTGCATCCAAAAACCCTTAAACCCAAAATACTTTTTTGAGAGTCCGCCATACCTACCTATGGATTGAGTAAGATCCTTCAAGTAAGTTGTCATCGGTGCAATAAGGCCATAAAAATTGCTTCTAAATATGTTGGATCATTTAGTGTAAGAGAAAATTGAGCGTTGTATGAACTTGTGATGGCAAAATAATAAAAGCGACAGACTGCATAATAAAGGTTGCTATCACAAGGGGCAATATAACGTGACGTTCTTTTGCACTAAGAGATTGAGCATGCAAACCAAAAAGCGCATGACAACCTCTGCTTCCCTCTGCGAAGGGCCTATCTTGTACTTTTATGTATTTACTTTTATGCAAGAGTCAAAGTATTCTTCCCTATTCCTTTTTATTTCCTCCTTTTGCAAGCATCGTGTGGTGAGGAAAGATCTAGGCACATATATCCAGTTGGATATGGGTGAGCATGAGTTATTATTGTTGACATCGCCCTTGAGGTGAATACGCTGGGAGGCAAAACTATAAGCCCATATCTTTTTATGCGCCCAGTTGAAACTTTTTGTTCATGGGTATGCGGTGAGTGTTAGCAATCATAGAAGACTATATGATGGTTGAGTATGTGGACTTGCCTAAAGGCTCCTATACGAGACCCTTCCTGAAAAGATGATGAATTGTAGTTGCAAAGTTGATTGAGAACATAGTTTGTTAGTTTTCAATAGGGTTTATGCTTCAACTTCGATATTGTGATGAATTGTTACTTGTGCATAAGAAGTTATATGATAAAACTATGTGGTAACGTGTTATAATAAAGTTTCTTGTTGTTACAATAATATACATGATGCTTCTATGTCCGTATTTTGTTTTTATTGACACCTCTCTCTCTAAGCATGTGGACATTTTTTTCGATTTCGGTTTTTCGCTTGAGGACAAGCGAGATCTAAGCTTGGGGGAGTTGATACATCCATTTTGCATCATGTTTTCTTGTTGATATTTATAAAGTTTTATGCGTAATAATGCTTTATGGAGTAATTCTAATGCCTTTTCTCTCATAAAATGCAAGGTTTAAACAAAGAGGGAGAATACCGACAGTTGGGATTCTAGACCTGAAAAAGCTACGTCAGGCCACCTATTCTGCACAACTCCAAATGAGCTGAAAATTTACAGAGAATTATTTTTGGACTATACGATGGATAATGGAGCAAATAAGTACCAGAGGGGCCCCACCAGGTGGGCACAACCCACCTGGGCGCGCCAGGGCCCCCACGCGCCCTGGTGGGTTGTGCCGTCCTCGGCCCACCTTCGGTGCCCCTCTTCTGGTATATAAGTCATTTTGACCTAGAAAAAAATAAAGAGAGGACTTTCGGACGGACGCCACCATCTCGAGGCGGAACTTGGGCAGGAGCACTTTTGCCCTCCAGCGGAGCGATTCCGCCGGGGGGGACTTCCCTCCCGGAGGGGGAAATCATTGTCATCGTCATCACCAGCAACCCTCTCATCTTTGGGAGGTCAATATTCATCAACATCTTCAACAATACCATCTCCTCTCAAACCCTAGTTCATCTCTTATGCTCAATCTTTGTACCGGAACCTCAGATTGGTATGTGTGGGTAACTAGTAGTGTTGATTACTATATGGTTTATATGGTGGAAGATTATATGTTCATATCCATTATGCTATTTAATACCCCTCTGATCTTGAGGATGTTTATCATTTGTGAGTAGTTACTTTTGTTCTTAAGGTCACATGAGAAATCTTGTTGCAAGTAATCATGTGAAGTTGATATGTGTTCGATATTTTGATGGTATGTATGTTGTGATTCCCTTAGTGGTGTCATGTGAACGTCGACTACATGACACTTCACCATATTTGGGCCTAAGGGAATGCATTGTGGAGTAGTTATTAGATGATGGGTTGCTAGAGTGACAGAAGCTTAAACCCTAGTTTATGCGCTACTTCGTAAGGGACCGATTTGGATCCAAATGTTTAATGCAACAATTAGATTTTATCTTAACGTTTCTCGTAGTTGCGGATGCTTGCGAGGGGGTTAATCATAAGTAGGAGGTTTGTTCAAGTAAGAACAACACCTAAGCACCGATCCACCCACATATCAAATTATCAAAGTAGCGAACACAAATCGAACCAACATGGTGAAAGTGACTGGATGAAATTCCAGTGTCTCCTCAAGAACGCTTTTCTCATTATTAGAAACCGTCTTCGGCCTGTCCTTTGCCACAAAAGGATTGGGCTACCTTGCTGCATATTATTTACCATTACCATTACTTGCTTGTTACAAATTATCTTGCTATCAAAGTATCTGTTACCGACAATTTCAGTGCTTGCACACATTACATTGCTGAAAACCACTTGTCATTTCCTTCTTCTACTCGTTGGGTTCGACACTCTTATTTATCGAAAGGACTATGATTGATCCCCTATACTTGTGGGTCATCACTCATCTCAAATCATCCACGGCATTGCCCTTATTTGGTGCAAACTATCAACACTACCTTTGCCTAGGAGGAACAAGAGTATGAATGCAACTAAAAGAATACATATTCAAGTTAAAGCATCGAAACATACATATTCAAGTTAAAGCATCAAAACTACTTATGCCTATGAGGTACGGGAGTATGAATGCACTTAAACTTATACTTCGTGTTATCCCTCTCAACACTAGATTTTGGACTAGAAAAAGTCTAAATTATGGCCTAGTTTGGCAACACAGTTTTCTCAAAACCTTAGTAATCTATAAACCTCAGTATTCAATTGCCTAGGAGATGAATACTTCAGTTTCTAAAAATGGGGTATTGGAACTGCCTAGAACATATTTTGGTATTATAAAGTGTTGGCAATGAATACTATAATTTCTAAAAAAAATCATAGTTTTAGTGAAACTTAACTACCGTTATGTTTCACTGGTACTGTTTTACCGTATTGACCTAGGAACTTGTGGACGCGATTAATCGGCCGTGGCTAACTATGAAGAATAGGAATCAATATCATGTTTAACTAGTGCGGAGCATGCGTGGAGAGGAATGGATCACTAGTACAAAAAAGATACTACCATGTGGTTAATTGTGCTTACAAGTTACAAGTTACAAGTTACTACTGGAATATGGGAATTTGCCATCAGCCATCTCTTTGCCATCCGCGAGCGGATGGCAAAGAATGTCTTTGCCATCAGCTTACAAAAAACAGATGGCAAAGAACTGATAGATGGCAAATAACCTGGTTGCCATCAGCCAGTTCTTTGCCATCTGCCAGCCGATGGCAAAGAATCTTTGCCATCGGCTGGCAGATGGCAAAGAGGTGGGTGAGCCCTGTGGAGGATGGCGCGGTAATGACTCACTAGCCGCACCTCTTTGCCATCAGATGGCTGATGGCAAAAAGATGATCCTTTGCCTCTCTCTCACCCCTCTCTCTTTATCTAAAAAAAACCCAAATGCTGGTGGGCGAGAGCGCGCTATAACTTATCCTCGAGCGGCCGAACACCAGCCACAGGATCTGAGAGAGGGGCAACACGATACGGTTCTGAGTCGGCAGAGTTTGTCGTTTCTTCCTTTTTTTTATTCAAAGTCCTGGCTTATCCAACGATTCATCCCCATCCTCCATTTCGTTTTCCTCTTCCCTTCTTCTGCCTAAGTGAATGGGGTTCGCCTCATACAATCGATGGAGGTGCGGTGGTAGTGAGCTACAGGGGAACCGAGCGGTAGGCTTCTCGGCGGTGACAGCTTACACAACTGAGGCGGGGGAGAGGACCGTCCACACGACGAGGTAGTTAAGCTGCTTCGGCGTCGACCGCTCGTGCGGACGCGGTAGAGAGGGACCCGTCCGCGCGGCGAGGGAGCCAAGCTGCTCACCGCCTACAGCCTGCGCGACCGCAGCAAGGGGCTGAGGCACGTCTGCGTGGCGATGGAGCCAAGCCGCTCGCATCGACCATCGCGAGGTGAGTTCCTCTCTTTCGGCAATTTTTCCTATCTATCAAGGTGATTTTGTTTCGATTGGTACGCAATTCTGTAGGGGATTCATATATAACTAGGCTGGATTCACGAGGAGGATTGAGGGGCAAACATCTTGCGCTTTCCCCACAGTCAATGCTCAAGAAATCTGCATCCAGGTCAGTTAAGTTAAGTAATGTTAGCAATAGATCTATGATGAATTAGCCATTAATTAATGGATTAATTAGAGACCGGTAGTGCTTGGTAGTACTACTAGATTGCTGCTACTAGTAGCCTAGTACTGGATTTCGTATTGCATATTTAAGTAGCACGACATGGTATAGTGCGTTCAGTCTTTTTCATGGGGCAAACCTGCTCCTCCTGCTGTTTTGTGGATTTTTGGGGAGGGATAGTGGAAGTGCAAAATCATGTAGGCAATAATCCCGGGACATTTCCCCCTGTGAATTTCCTCTCAGCCACCTTCAGATCCTTGATTTTCTGCAGGGAGTGGATCTCAGCCACCTTCATATCCTTGGTTTTCTGCAGGTTGTGGATTTTTTTTAGGCAATAATAGCGGTAAACTCCAATGCAATCGGGGCAATGATGTATGTTTGTGTAAGCAAGTAGGTTTAATTTAGGAGTTAGGGAGAAGGTATCTATCCCCAGGCAAAAGTAGATGTCATGCACAACTAGGCATAGTGTATGATTTTTAGGCAAAAACAACAACAGAATGATCTTAGGATGTGTATAAGCCTACCATTTTTCTTGGGGTGGGTGGGATACTCCATTGATATGCCGCCACCGCCCAGCACCGCCGCCGGACCGCCCCTCCCCGCCACCGCCCAGCACCGTCGCTGGCCCTCCCCTCCCCGCCACCGCCCAGCACCGCCGCCGGCCGACCTAGGGTTCGCGCCTCCCCGCCGGCCGCCGCCCGACGCCCGTGGCGCCGGCGTTGGAGAAGCCAGCTCCGGATGATATGGTTCGACGAGAAGTTTCTTGGGCCTCAACCCCATTTCAGTTTTCATTCAGATCAGCGACTCATCCAAATTGTTTTCTAACCTTTTTCTTTCAGTTGGTGCGAACAGCAACTCGACGAGAAGGACCTGGAGCAGAAGTTGAAGAAGGACCAGAAGGTATGTTTCCTGGAACTCGGTCACTTCCTCATCAAAGACTATGATTTTTGCCTGAATTGGTAATTGGCGACCAGTTTTCCTGATTTTTGGCCGATGTCAAACTGCTTGTCCTATGTGATGTGTGGGGAAAGATCACTTATAGGCCAGGTTGTTCTGCTTGCAGACAAGAGAGAAGGAAGAGAAAAAACAAAAGGCAAGTCAAAAGGAGACGGCTAGGCTCCAGGTTGGAACATTCGTTACTGAATTTGACACTATGATGCATTTGAATTGGTTGCTGAGGAGTTATCAATTCTTCGAAATAGACTGATGATGGCATGGTGTTTAGTTGTTTCTTTTAAGACTTTGTTTGAGAAATAAAAATTAATTATTACGGAATATACTAATTCTGTGTGAAGCCCCACAACATAAATTTGCCAAGTGTAGATAGATAATGTAACATAGAATAACTTACCTATAGATTGAGGCATCTTCTGACAGGTGTGGACGAATACAACTCCTCTGAACTGAAGTATTTTTTTCCTATACTTGACTAGTGATTCAGAAAATAGTAAATGTATATCCATGGTTAATTGGTGATGAACAGAGGGTGAAATGGATGTCACTATGGTGATGCAGTTAGCATAATTTGTGGTGAGTGCATGGTGGCCTGCGGGGAATGGCCTGAAATCACAAACTACAGAGTTGTAAAGTCTTTCTAGAGATTCCATCAAGTGACTATATACGGAGCAAAATGAGTGAATCTACACTTTAAAATATGTATACATACATCCGTGTGTTGTATTCCATTTGAAATTTCTAAAAAGACTTGTATTTGGGAACGGAGGGAGTACATGAGAAGGGCACCCCTGTACACGTTGAGGTATGTCTGAGGTATGTCTTTCGTGTTCAATCAGAGTTGTCAATGGCAATGGTGTTTCAAACCGTATCATTTTTTGCAGGGATTTACTACTGTCATTCTTTAACGAGAGCAATCTTAAACCCAGGAAGATAATATTCTACAGGTATGTACTTCCAAATATGATGTTAGCATTCGTCGTTGGTGGCGCCTTGTTGAATCACTATTGTTGGGGAAATAAGCATCACCAGCCACGTAAAGCTTAGTCCTTCCTCAAGACAGTAGTTGCCCTACGTACAATGGTTGCTAGCCGTCGTGGTCAGTGGTAGTTTAAGAACAGTATACTTATTTGCCATTGTTGTCAATTGACGTCGTTACCTCTATTTTCAATAACCATTAGCCTAAAGAAGATTTTCATTTGCTCGGCTCCTAATTACTGTGTGAATCTTTGATCTTTACTTTGTGCCCACCTTCTCTGATTTTCTGCATTAGTGGCTAGTAGCAGCATCGCATTTTTAGGGCTTACCACAACCGGCATGTTTTCTGTGTGCATTATAGGTGTCCTTGAAAGGGGCATAACGATTGGCAGTCTTGGTTCAAAGAGTTTCCTGACATATGAAAGCAACATTCTCTTTGCCCTTTGCTTTATGAATGAGTGCAACATTGTTGGTGGCAATTGGATTGAACTTCCTGCTGGGATGTATAGCAAAGCAACTCGCATCATGTCCTATTGCCAGCTAGAGTTGGATTGCCTATATCCTCCATACTGAATTTAATGCCTCTGTCATTATCTCTAAATCATGATATTGTTCGTTCGGTCATTCCTTAAGTCGACCAACTGATGGGCCTCTAACCCCTCGTTGATTACCCCAAGTGGAAGGTGTGAGATGCAGTGTTGTGGAAGTTTTTCCCTTAGCAAAGATGCCAAGGATCGAATCCCCAGAGACTCCTAGGTTCAACAAGTAGGTGTCAACTGCTAACGGCACCAGATATTAGCAATCAACGTGGACCTGCACACAGATACAAATAACTTTGCTCCCAACGAGTACAGAGAGGTTGTCAATCCCTCCGGCCTTGTAGTTCACAAAGGATTAAACGCAAATGATAGTAGTGATAGATAGTGTTTGCAATAGTAAGTAAAAGCGAAAAGTAAATAGCGGATGTGATCAATGATGGTAATATGGACCGGAGTCTCATGATGTTCACTAGTGATGTCTCTCTCCCAAAAGATGATAAAACAGCTATCTGAGGTAAACGAATTACAGCTGGGCAATTGACAGGACCACGAACGCAAACCAATGATGACTACATTGCAAGAAAGGTTGAGGTTCAAAGCATGGGCGGTACGCCAAAGTAAGTAGACCGAAATCCATCAATATCTACTACTAATCATCCACCTTGAGATATCTATCCAGAACATCTCGCTGGTATTAAGTTGCGAGTCCCACCCATAGTGTAAACTCAAAGCAACAGACAACTGCATTAAAAGAACTTTGCGTAAAGTAAACAATCCTTGCACCCGCGGGCACAAGCACCGTTGTTTTCCCCCTTGTGGCAACAGCACATCCCCTAGACTCATGTTTCTGTCACTCAAGCTAGTCATCGAGGGGCATGAACCCACAATCGAGCATAACGTTCCCTCTTGGAGTCACTACCTACTACTTGGCCAAAGCAATAAATAACAACGGAGAACATGCAAGAATTACTTACGAACATAAATATAAAAGAGGTAGATCAAATATATTACTCAATCACAATCTGAAAATAATCTCATAATCTATCGGATCCCAGCAAACTCATCATAGTAACAGCATAAGGATTACATATGTGCCTCGATCATGTAGGGCAGCTCACGAGGACTAATTAGTGAAGCACAAGAACGGGAGGAGAACATCACATAGCTACTGGTCATGGACTCATGGTCCAAGGGAGACTACTCACAACTCATCCGGGAGGCGTCCATGGTGGTGGAGAGGCTCCCGATGGTGATCCTCCCCTCCGGCAGGGTGCCGGGAAGAGTTCTCCTGGTGCTCCCGATCTTGGAAGCGGCGGCGGCGGCGGAACAGAGATGAGATCGTGAAAAAGAGTTTCCGTCCCGAGGGTTTCGAAGGACGCTCTAAATATATGCCAAAGGGGGGCACCAGACGGGGCTCGGGGGGCCCAGGCGCCCCCCTGGCGCGGCCCAGGGGGGGCGCGCCGCCAGGGCACCTGGAGCCCTGGTGCC
>LR738709.1:324514514-324531606 GCA_902687465.1 Secale cereale
GCCCCCCCCCCCCCCCGGGCTATCCTTCGGGCGCAAGGTAAGTTCTGGAACGCTGATTTTTTATATATTTTTTTTGGATTTTTCCTGGCAGTTCTCGTAATGTGAAAACCTGAAATACAAAAACAGCCGAAAATAGAAACTGGCACTGGGGTGCACTGGATTAGTAGGTTAGTCCAAATATGATCAAAAGTGTATGGAAGTGTATAAATATCATAGCAATATCACCCAAAAGTGGCATGGAGCAAGCAGAAATTATAGATACGTTTTGGACGTATCAACATCCCCAAGCTTAATTCCTGCTCGTCCTCGAGTAGGTAAATGATAACAAGAATAATTTCTGTGGTCACATGCTATTAACCATATAGGACTTTTTATAGTCATATGACAAAAGCTTACTGAGACAATGAATCTATAGTAATTAAGTTGCCTCATGAGAAAATCACAAATGACTGAAAGTTTTACAACATGAAACTGAAGCATCAAAAAGATTTGCAATGAACATGATGTGCAAATATGATAAAGTGATATCTAGCTTGCCCCCTTTAGTGAAGCAAAACATAAATGCAGGGGCACCTTCAAGGTTTAAGTGATGACTAGATACAATGATTTCAGAAATAACGATATCACAATCATGCAAAAGACAATGCTACTTTGGGACAATGCACATTACACTTAGAACGACAATCATGCTCTCAGTAGTTGGTGCTTGAAGAAATAAGGTGGAGACTCAACATAAAAGTAAAAGAATGGTTATGTGCTAGAGCTTTTTTTATTTTGAAAACATAGAAGCAATTTTGTCAATGGTAGAAGTACTTCATATGTGTCATGCATAAGACATCCTATAAGTTGCAAGCCTCATGCATCGAATACCAATAGTGCTCGCATGTAATGCCCAGGATGGGACTATACCTCCTACGTGTCGAGGCACGACTTAAAGGTATAAGCCCATCCTAGAATGATCTCAAGTTTGGTATCTTTGCACGACTCATGTAAAAAGAGGGATTAAATTGCAAAAGGAGATAGTTGGCTTACACTCGCCACTTCACACAATACATTACATAAGCAAAACATCATTCAAAACATCACAACCCGACTACGGGCGAAGATCCAAAAGAAAGATACCAAAACATAAAAGCCACATGTCAGGATCGAATCCTAGTAGAAACCACTACTGATCGTCGAAAACGTCACAAGCATACGCTCACTCTCTTCATCGAGCTCCTGGTGAAGAACTTGAACCAGCTCCTGCATCAAACTCGGCGGAACCTGCATCTGGTGTTGTAGTATCTGTGAGCCACGAGGACTCAGCAATCCCATAACCATGGGTATCAAGACTAGCAAAGCTTTATGGGTAGGAAGAGGTAAAGTGGTGAGGTTGCAGCAGCGGCTAGCAATATATGGTGGCTAGCTTACGAGTACCAGAATAAGATGAGCATCTACGCAAACGGTCGCAAAAGTAGTGATCGCTAAAGATCCTGAACTACATACGAATCAAACATAACCCCACCGTGTTCTCTTCTCAAAGTGAAAAGAGACAGTCACGGTTTCTCACACGGTTGTGTGTTTTACTTCGGATCCTCTATCAAGTTTTCTACAACCGGACAATAACAAATTCCAATCTGCCACATAACCGCGGGCACGGCTTTCGAAAGATCATAACCCTGCATGGGTGTTCCAACTTAGCCCATCACAATCTCTCACGATTAGCTGAAGTGATAAATATAATATCATCACCCCTTATCTTAGGGAAAACCGATCAGGCTCGGCATCCCGGTAGCACAAGACATTTCGACAATGGTAAAACAAGTCCAGCAAGACCTCCCGGCGTGCCGACACCCTGATGGTAGCCGCGCGCATCTCGTCTCATGCCACGTCCGGATGAGCGCTACGTACAGTAACCGAAGACCCCAGATAACTGGGTGGTTCCGCAAGTGGCTCTAGTTTGGGACCAACACCATCAGCACTGCCCCCCCTGCTATGTAGAATTAAGAATCCTCGGGGACGCGACCCCCTATGCAATTTTAATTAATTAAATAAGTTGTTATTATGAGGCAAATTAAAACCAATGTTGGGCCTTGCTGGAGGATTTTTATTCAAAGTTGAACTGTCAAGGGGTCCCCATCCACCCATCGTGTAAGGAACGCAAAATCAAGGAACATAATGCCGGTTTATCGGCGCCTAAGGTGGCATGAGTGGAACAAAACACCGAGCAAAAGGCCAAGCCTTCCACCCATGCCCAGTATATAGGTGTGTTAATAATATTAATAGATATTGTGATATATCCAACAACAAGTTCCCTCCTGGAACAAACTTCACCTTCACCTGCAACTAACAACGCTATAAGAGGGGCTGAGCAAGCAGGTAACATAGCCAAACGGTGGTTTTGCTAGGAAGGTTTCAAGGTTAGAGGTTTCATGGCAACAAGGAGAGGCTGACATAAAAGATGGGTAGCGCGACATGTAACGATAGCATCGAGACAACTAAGCATGGCAATGGTAGTAAAGGTATCCAAGGGTATGATCATCTTGCCTGGAATTCCACAAGGGAGAAGAACGGATCCATGAAGTAGACGGAGCAACATAGACGAGAGAATCCTCACAACTCCGGAACGAAACCGAAGCTATCAAGAGAAGCAAACCGGAAAGAAACAAACAACACGGTAAACACACAAGCATAAACAAGGCATACGATGCACATCCAAGTATGATGCATGTCCGGTTTAAATATGCATGGCATGGCAAAGTGCACAAACAACACTACAAGTTAAGTGGAGCTCAATATGCAACGAGTTGCATTTTGACGAAACACCACATTTTATTATTTAGTTGACTCTCGTTATTCACAAGACAAGGTTAAATGTTGGTTAACATGGCAAGAGGTGAAGCATAATAAAACTACACTATACAGACATTTTAAATGAGGCCGGAAAATAACAACAACATATCCGGAAAATCCCCATGAGCATGTTTAGCAATTATAAGCAAACAACAATCACACATTTTTAATGTTGTTAACATGATGCGGATGACATGATCAAGTTTTATGCAAGTTTATTAAAAGTTGACATGAAGAAGATATGAAGTATTGTCACCATGGTGGAAGAAAGGGTGCCACGGCAACGATCCGAAAATGATGCAACGGCACCATATCGGTTCCGGTAACTCGTTGAGAGTCCGGAGCAAAAGGAAAGAAGATGTGAGCGAGTCAAACAAGATGAAAGGTGGGGCGATCCCGTCACCGGGTTCCCACGAGTCGGCGACGAGGCAACCGAGGAACACGACAAAAGATGAAACGGGCACGATGCACACAAGGCAACCATTACATACAACACAAGCATTCGTTCACGGGCACGTCTCGGGGTTATACCTTCGAAGCGATCGTTCTCGAAGCGGTGCGAGACGTCGAGGGACGTAGAGGAAGTAATGGTTCACGGCCGTAGAGGAAGTAGTTGTTCTCGCGATTCGTAGAGGAAGTAGTCGTTCACGAGGCCGCCAACGAGTAGTCGTTCCGTAGAGGGAAGTAGTGGTACACGGCGTAGGTAGTCGTTCACGTTCATAGATGTACTTGGCGCATCCATCGTTGCACTTGGCGTAGTCGAACTTGACATATCCGAAGGGGTACTTGGCGGGTCGTCGTGGGAAGTAGTGGTACATGTTCGTATGTAGTGGTACTTGGTACGTCTCCGAGACGGTAGTTGTTCACGATCGCGTCTTCTCGTAGATGTTCGTGTCGCGAGAAGAGGTACTTGGCGCGACTGTGCGTAGAGGTACTTGCTATCCCGTGGGTACTTGCTGGACAAAATAAACAAACACGAGGCCGAAGCAGGCGCGGTCTTGGAGGCGCTCGGCAGCGGCAACTTGGCGAGGTGGCTGCAGCTCCTTGGGCTGCTCCCGATAGAAGGAGGCAGCGGTTGGAGGACGGGGCCTCTTGTCCATCCGCTCGGAGCAGAGGCGGGACGAGGCCTGGCAGCAGCATGGCGAAGAGGGGCTCGGCCTTGGCGTGACGAGGAGGAGGGGAAGTGGCTGCAGCTCCTTGCCGGCGAGGAGACAGGGGCCGGGCGCGGACGGAGGGAGGCCACGGCGTCGAGGAACGGGCGGGGCTCGAAGGGGCTCGTCCTGCTGCTCGGGAGGATGAGGCGCTCGGGCCTCGGGAGCCAGAGACGAGGCAGACGGCTCCATGGCGAGCGAACGGCGCGGAGGCGGGGCGAGGAAGAAGCGGGCGCTGCGGCGCTCGGGCCTGCGAGGCTGAGGACGAGGCGGGTCCTGGGCGGCGACAGGAGGAGGCGCCTCGGCCTGGAGAAGGGAGGCCGCGGCCTTGGAGAAGGGACGGCGTTGGGCGCTGCGGCCTGGAGGGCGCGCGGGGACGAGGGTCAGGGGATGGGGCGCGCTGCGTGATGATGGGAGGAGTCTGGAGGAGAGGTCGCGGCGGTCTGGGCTCGATGCGGGAGCGAGAGCGAGGGAGAGTGGGTCGGGAGGAGCGAGGGGATGCGGGATGAGTCGATGGGGTTCGTCCTGGCGGCGCACGAGAGGACTGGGAGGAGCGATGGGAGCCTGGGGGTTTGGCTAGGGTTGGGATAGAGGTGGCTGGGCCTCGGGCTTGGGCCGGTGCACTTGGCCAGAAGGGCCTGAGCTGGAGGAGATGGGCCAGGGAGGGAAGTTTAGAGGGATGGCAGGTGCGGCTGGGCCTTGCAGCCTCTCTCTTTCTTACCCAAATAACAGAAGAAAAGAAAGAAAAAAAACAAGAAGAGAAAAATAAAAGAAAGGAAGGATAGGGAAGGAATTTGGGCATGAGGTTTATTTTCCCGGACTCGCAAAAATGACCACGGTCCACGAAAATTAGAAGAGGCAAGAATGCAAGAAATAAAATCGAACTCATTTGAATAAATTCAAATGATTTGAATTAGGGCATGACTTAAAAATGTCCAAAAGTGTTAAGGTTTTTTGGAGGAACCTCGATAAACGGAAAAAGAAAATATAGGGAGGTTTGACGGTGAAACTATAATTAAGAGGCATGGGGAAAATTATGCAAGTGTGTTATGCTTAATTCCAAAGAATGGAATATTATTTATATAGCTCCCTACTAATATTGGGAGGCTTTCATATGTTATAAAGAGAAGTCACCTTCCCTCGATTTAAATGGACCGAAGGTCCACACAATTTATTTAGGTTGAGATGCAAAGATGAATGACATGATGGCATGATGACATGATGCAATGCAAAATAAATAACACAAGCACAAATGAAACACACGGGAGAACCCGGAACATCTGGAATCTTCTGGAATCTTCTGGGATCTTCTGGGACGTCGGTCTTCGGGCGTCACAACTCTCCCACACTAACAGAGGATCTCGACCCGAGATCCTAGAGATATCACCGGGTAAAAACGGAAGAGGAAGAGGTAAAACAAAGTTGCTTCTTTGACAGACGAGTGAAACCACGAACCTTGAGAGGTTGAACAAACTTGAAAGAAGAATACAACTGAGATTAACGAAGTTAAGAGCACTTCGGTAAAAGGAGGAACATGGAACATTATCAGAACCTTGAAGGTTGAAAGACATGAAACAAGAGCTTACGAACCAAAAGAATATGAAACCTCAATGGTATGGCCAAGGAATAAGAATGACATGATTTTTACAGCACTCCGTCTGAAAATGGAAGGAATTAACATGAACTTGCCAAGTTGGAATGATACTTGATGAAAACGACAACACACAGCCTCCGGAACAAATAAAAGAATGGCACACGTGATAAGAAGGATTCAGACAGCACTCCGGTTGAAAAGAGAGGCAAAACATGAAAAGATGAGAGAACTGAAAGGAGGACATAATACTCCGGTTAAATGACAAGCAAGGGAAGAATATGATCTTGATAAAAACGAGATGTTGGTCAAAGAGAGCAACATCACAATGCCTCCGGAATGAAAGAATAGCATAAAAAACAACGAAAGAAATGAATGGAGAAGAAAAAAATGACAACTTCTCCTAAAATTGAATTTGAAAGAGCATCCTTACGAAGAAGGGTTGAATAGAGTTGTTGGAAATTCAACAACGAGAAGAATAAGCTTGATGTGGGCTTATGGAAAGCATCTCAAAGTTATGAGGTGACAACCAGCCATTACGAAAACATATAATTGGATTGAGATCAACAAGGAGACGATAAACTTATTTCGCCGGAATGATAAATGAAGAACTTGGGTCATTTATAAGCACCATAATAGCAACAATTCTCAAGGAAAGCTTTTAGGTGAGATACAACCCAAGATTACTCCAACAAATAATTAAAGGGTTGAAAAGATCTCCTGAACAAGGAAAATGATGGTTTAAATATCTCATTCTTGATAACTCGTGAATCATGAAACGTGAAGGAATTGTCAAGAATGACATAACACCATCTGAAAAGATAAGGTAGAACGGATTGCAATTGGAAAACATGATGAAGAATGCTTGATCTCCAACAAGAATCTTGATGAAAACTTCGAGGATGAGTTAAATCTTGATGAACCACCATGAGAACTCTGGTAATGAAGCATGCGAAGTGAAAGATGAAAAGAATAAGATTCAAGGCCTGCGATGAATTAGATGAAGTTGAAATGATATAATTGAAATAACTTGGAACTCCGGAAAACAAGATGAACAACTTAGAACCAAGGATATTATATGATGAACAAGCTCCGAAGGAAGGGATTAACCTCTTGGAAGAAACTAGAATAAGATTTATGTTATGCATATCCTTCATCAATTTAAGTTGATGACAACCAAAGGAATTGGCATACTACTTATTCTCGTTGCAAGGAATTAAGAGAGATATAGCACAAGCTTGGGTAAATCTTCAACGAACCACCGGTAGGATTATGAAAATAACACTTGAATTAAAACGATAACAGCGGAAGGGTAAACTTGAAAGAACCACCGTAAGAATTGGAGACGAACGAAGAGGCATCAAGAAGAATATTTGGAGGACGAAGTTGAAAACTGAGAACGAAGAAATATTCTGAAATGATGGCCTTCGGGGGATCACAATGGAAAGAATTCCTTAAATGCTTCGGATGTGTAAGAAAATAATTCCTCACAAACGGAACAATAATGAGGATGGCAAGAAGCTAGAACCACAACTCATCAAGAGAACAGGTCAAAATTTAAGAGAAACACTTCTCCGGTCTTCAAATGCTGAAATGACAACGAGAAATGCCATGAAGAATTTTCGAGATACTCCGGACGAATGACAAGAGGAAGGTGGAGCAAAGATGGAAATAATTGAAAACAAGCTTGGAGAAGGCATGTGACTGATGGAGATCATTCTTACGTCACACTTTGAAAAGAATTTGGGTATAACTCCAGAAAAAATTAGAAGAGTCAAGTAAGATCCTGGGAAGACCTGTGGGTTAGGGCCCACTAAAGAAATCACCGTTGGAAGAGATTGGTTAAGAGATATTGCACCGGTTGAATTAAATGGCTTGGATGAGATATCAATCTCAAAATAGTTTGAACGGATTAAGAATGGAATTATGAATCTTCAGCACTCCGGATATGAATAGCAAGAGGAGAATGAATAATTGGAGCACCGGAATAAGAAAGCATTGTGAAATGAGGAAAAGGATAAGATCAACACTGAAATCTTGAATTACATCCACCGGCAGAATTGAGAACAAAAGAATGATGAACTAGAAGCTCTTGAGCATTTCCAAGATAATCACCGGATAAGGGCATTGAAGGAAAAGGATGAAGAAATATCTCATGAATAAAATGGATACTTCATTTGAGAATTACTGGCTCCAAGAAAAAGAAGGGTGGGAGGGCGGGTAAAACAAACACAACTTGAGATGATTGAGACAGAGAAATCGTAAGATTTCTCAACGGCGTCCGTATGGAATAACTTGAAGAGAAGGCACACCGGTTGAAAATGAATAACATGAAAATCTCGATGGTCAAGAAGAATTAGCACTCCCATAGAAATATGAGAACACCGATTAGGAAAGGTATGGAATCAACATTTGACATCGAAGCAACTCGAATACCAGAATCAAAACAAGAACAAAGGATAGATATGCAACATGATCTTCACAATATCATCCGAACAGAGAATTGAACGAATGAATTCCGTAGGTATATCAACTGGTCGAGAAGCCACTAGGGAGAACAAAAGATAAATAAAAAGGAACAAGGAGCAAATAGAACAAATACAAGATAGAAGCTTCATTCCACATCTTCGTGCTGAAAGCTCATGGAACGTGTTACAAAAGGGTTTTGCAATCCCCGGATCGGCATAGCCAAGGACCCTTTAAGATGCAAATCCCGATCAGAACAAGCCCATAAAACCACTTCACTCAATGTAGAACCCCAAACTTCATATCATGCACTCGTTCGAAGAATGCCTAGAACTACTAGATGAACCCACCTATTAATTTCCGAAAGTTTCCAGTTATGCAATCAGGTGTTGGGGATACAGGGGAAGCACCGCGCAATCAACTCTAAACCTACATCCAGCTGTATCCATCCTTCAACACATAACCAGTCTTTCTCGGAAACCGTTTACCTCGGACCTTCGAAACGCATCTACTATACAAGCTATGGCAATACTCCCGAACTACCTCCCCAGTACTGGGTGATGTCGGGGTTATCTTGCCACTAACCGCATAGGAGAGTTTTCGATGTCGGCCGTCTTAAGTATTCTAGTACTGCCGCGATGGATTTGTGACGACAACACCTCGGAGCTCAACTCCCCGGGACACTGCCACAACCCCTAATGACAGGAGGCATCGAGAACAATGTTCTCGTCACAAAGACATCGAAACAATCCAAACAATACTCGCGAGATCCTAAAAAAATTTGGTGCATTTTTTGAAAGTAGAAGAGGCAAGAGTAATCGTCAGGAGTCCTCACCAGAGTGAAAAGAGATGAGGAGCAAAAAAAATCCTACTCTCCGATATATATATATATATATAGGACTCAAAACATTTTCAAGTGTGTGCCTAGACTCAACCGTCAACGATTCGATCAATCGGTGGGGGCTTCTAGGTCGGAGAAGGCTCTGATACCAACTTGTAATGCCCAGGATGGGACTATACCTCCTACGTGTCGAGGCACGACTTAAAGGTATAAGCCCATCCTAGAATGATCTCAAGTTTGGTATCTTTGCACGACTCATGTAAAAAGAGGGATTAAATTGCAAAATGAGATAGTTGGCTTACACTAGCCACTTCACACAATACATTACATAAGCAAAACATCATTCAAAACATCACAACCCGACTACGGGCGAAGATCCAAAAGAAAGATACCAAAACATAAAAGCCACAGGTCAGGATCGAATCCTAGTAGAAACCACTACTGATCGTCGAAAACGTCACAAGCATACGCCCACTCTCTTCATCGAGCTCCTGGTGAAGAACTTGAACCAGCTCCTGCATCAAACTCGGCTGAACCTGCATCTGGTGTTGTAGTATCTGTGAGCCACGAGGACTCAGCAATCCCATAACCATGGGTAAGACTAGCAAAGCTTTATGGGTAGGAAGAGGTAAAGTGGTGAGGTTGCAGCAACGACTAGCAATATATGGTGGCTAGCTTACGAGTACCAGAATAAGATGAGCATCTACGCAAACGGTCGCAAAAGTAGTGATCGCTAAAGATCCTGAACTACATACGGATCAAACTTAACCCCACCGTGTTCTCTTCTCAAAGTGAAAAGATACAGTCACGGTTACTCACACGGTTGTGTGTTTTACTTCGGATCCTCTGTCAAGTTTTCTACAACCGGACAATAACAAATTCCAATCTGCCACATAACCGCGGGCACGGCTTTCGGAAGATCATAACCCTGCAGGGGTGTTCCAACTTAGCCCATCACAAGCTCTCACGATTAGCTGAAGTGATAAATATAATATCATCACCCCTTATCTTAGGGAAAACCGATCAGGCTCGGCATCCCGTTAGCACAAGACATTTCGACAATGGTAAAACAAGTCCAGCAAGACCTCCCGGCGTGCCGACACCCTGACGGTAGCCGCGCGCATCTCGTCTTAGGACACGTCCGGATGAGCGCTACGTACAGTAACCGAAGACCCCAGATAACTGGGTGGTTCCGCAAGTGGCTCTAGTTTGGGACCAACACCATCAGCACTGGCCCCCCTGCTATGTAGAATTAAGAATGCTCGGGGACGTGACCCCCTATGCAATTTTAATTAATTAAATAAGTTGTTATTATGAGGCAAATTAAAACCAATGTTGGGCCTTGCTGAAGGAGTTTTATTCAAAGTCGAACTGTCAAGGGGTCCCCATCCACCCATCGTGTAAGGAACGCAAAATCAAGGAACATAATGCCGGTTTATCGGCGCCTAAGGTGGCATGAGTGGAACAAAACACCGAGCAAAAGGCCAAGCCTTCCACCCATGCCCAGTATATAGGTGTGTTAATAATATTAATAGATATTGTGATATATCCAACAACAAGTTCCCTCCTGGAACAAACTTCACCTTCACCTGCAACTAACAACGCTATAAGAGGGGCTGAGCAAGCAGGTAACATAGCCAAACAGTGGTTTTGCTAGGAAGGTTTCAAGGTTAGAGGTTTCATGGCAACAAGGAGAGGCTGACATAAAAGATGGGTAGCGCGACATGTAACGATAGCATCGAGACAACTAAGCATGGCAATGGTAGTAAAGGTATCCAAGGGTATGATCATCTTGCCTGGAATTCCACAAGGGAGAAGAACGGATCCATGAAGTAGACGGAGCAACATAGACGAGAGAATCCTCACAACTCCGGAACGAAACCGAAGCTATCAAGAGAAGCAAACCGGAAAGAAACAAACAACACGGTAAACACACAAGCATAAACAAGGCATACGATGCACATCCAAGTATGATGCATGTCCGGTTCAAATATGCATGGCATGGCAAAGTGCACAAACAACACTACAAGTTAAGTGGAGCTCAATATGCAACGAGTTGCATATTGACGAAACACCACATTCTATTATTTAGTTGACTCTCGTTATTTACAAGACAAGGTTAAATGTTGGTTAATATGGCAAGAGGTGAAGCATAATAAAACTACACTATACAGACATTTTAAATGAGGCCGGAAAATAACAACAACATATCCGGAAAATCCCCATGAGCATGTTTAGCAATTATAAGCAAACAACAATCACACATTTTTAATGTTGTTAACATGATGCGGATGACATGATCAAGTTTTATGCAAGTTTATTAAAAGTTGACATGAAGAAGATATGAAGTATTGTCACCATGGTGGAAGAAAGGGTGCCACGGCAACGATCCGAAAATGATGCAACGGCACCATATCGGTTCCGGTAACTCGTTGAGAGTCCGGAGCAAAAGGAAAGAAGGCGTGAGCGAGTCAAACGAGATGAAAGGTGGGGCGATCCCGTCACCGGGTTCCCACGAGTCGGCGACGAGGCAACCGAGGAACACGACAAAAGATGAAACGGGCACGATGCACACAAGGCAACCATTACATACAACACAAGCATTCGTTCACGGGCACGTCTCGGGGTTATACCTTCGAAGCGATCGTTCTCGAAGCGGTGCGAGACGTCGAGGGACGTAGAGGAAGTAATGGTTCACGGCCGTAGAGGAAGTAGTTGTTCTCGCGATTCGTAGAGGAAGTAGTCATTCACGAGGCCGCCAACGAGTAGTCATTCCGTAGAGGGAAGTAGTGGTACACGGCATCGGTAGTCGTTCACGTTCGTAGATGTACTTGGCGCATCCATCGTTGCACTTGGCGTAGTCGAACTTGACATATCCGAAGGGGTACTTGGCGGGTCGTCGTGGGAAGTAGTGGTACACGTTCGTATGTAGTGGTACTTGGTGCGTCTCCGAGACGGTAGTTGTTCACGATCGCGTCTTCCCGTAGATGTTCGTGTCGCGAGAAGAGGTACTTGGCGCGACTGTGCGTAGAGGTACTTGCTGTCCCGTGGGTACTTGCTGGACAAAATAAACAAACACGAGGCCGAAGCAGGCGGCGGTCTTGGAGGCGCTCGGCAGCGGCAACTTGGCGAGGTGGCTACAGCTCCTTGGGCTGCTCCCGACAGAAGGAGGCAGCGGTTGGAGGACGGGGCCTCTTGTCTATCCGCTCAGAGCAGAGGCGGGACGAGGCCTGGCAGCAGCATGGCGAAGAGGGGCTCGGCCTTGGCGTGACGAGGAGGAGGGGAAGTGGCTGCAACTCCTTGTCGGCGAGGAGACAGGGGCCGGGCGCGGACGGAGGGAGGCCACGGCGTCGAGGAACGGGCGGCGCTCGAAGGGGCTCGGCCTGCTGCTCGGGAGGACGAGGCGCTCGGGCCTCGGGAGCCAGAGACGAGGCAGGCGGCTCCATGGCGAGCGAACGGCGCGGAGCCGGGGTGAGGAAGAAGCGGGCGCTGCGGCGCTCGGGCCTGCGAGGCTGAGGACGAGGCGGGTCCTGGGCGGCGACAGGAGGAGGCGCCTCGGCCTGGAGAAGGGAGGCCGCGGCCTTGGAGAAGGGACGGCGTCGGGCGCTGCGGCCTGGAGGGCGCGCGGGGACGAGGGTCAGGGGATGGGGCGCTGCGCGATGATGGGAGGAGTCTGGAGGAGAGGTTGCGGTGGTCTGGGCTCGATGCGGGAGCGAGAGCGAGGGAGAGTGGGTCGGGAGGAACGAGGGGATGCGGGATGAGTCGATGGGGTTCGTCCTGGCGGCGCACGAGAGGACTGGGAGGAGCGATGGGAGCCTGGGGGTTTGGCTAGGGTTGGGATAGAGGTGGCTGGGCCTCGGGCTTGGGCCGGTGCACTTGGCCAGAAGGGCCTGAGCTGGAGGAGATGGGCCAGGGAGGGAAGTTTAGAGGGATGGCAGGTGCGGCTGGGCCCTGCAGCCTCTCTCTTTCTTACCCAAATAACAGAAGAAAAGAAAGAAAAAAACAAGAAGAGAAAAAAAAAGGAAGGATAGGGAAAGAATTTGGGCATGAGGTTTATTTTCCCGGACTCGCAAAAATGACCACGGTCCACGAAAATTAGAAGAGGCAAGAATGCAAGAAATAAAATTGAACTCATTTGAATAAATTCAAATGATTTGAATTAGGGCATGACTTAAAAATGTCCAAAAGTGTTGAGGTTTTTTGGAGGAACCTCGATAAACGGAAAAAGAAAATATAGGGAGGTTTGACGGTGAAACTAGAATTAAGAGGCATGGGGAAAATTATGCAAGTGTGTTATGCTTAATTCCAAAGAATGGAATATTATTTATATAGCTCCCTACTAATATTGGGAGGCTTTCATATGTTATAAAGAGAAGTCACCTTCCCTCGATTTAAATGTACCGAAGGTCGACACAATTTATTTAGGTTGAGATGCAAAGATGAATGACATGATGGCATGATGACATGATGCAATGCAAAATAAATAACACAAGCACAAATGAAACACACGGGAGAACCCGGAACATCTGGAATCTTCTGGAATCTTCTGGGATCTTCTGGGACGTCGGTCTTCGGGCGTCACATCGCACCTTGTCCTAATTAGCTTGGATTTCCATGGATTGTCATCGCATTGCATATGTTTCAACCAAGTGTCACAAAGGGGTACCTCTATGCCACCTGTACAAAGGTCCAAGGAGATAAATCGCATTTGATTTCTCGTTTTTGATAGATCTCAACTTGAGGACATCCATACCGGGACAACATAGAAAATAGATAATGGACTCCTCTTTAATGCATAAGCATATTCTCATAAGAGATTGAGGATTAATGTCCAAGCTAAAACTTCCACCATGATACATGGCTTTGGTTGGCGGCCCAATGTTCTTCTCTAACAATATGCATACTCAACCATTCAACCCATGGCAAATCACCCTTACTTCAGACAAGACGAACATGCATAGCAACTCACATGATATTCAACAAAAGTGTGACAGTTGATGGCGTCCCCAGAAACATGGTTACCGCTCGGCAAGCAACTTATAAGAAATAAGATACATAAGCAACATATTCTTTACCACAATAGTTTTTAAGCTACTTTCCCATGAGCTATGTATTGCAAAGTTAGTCGGCTTAGTACAGGTGGAGGTTAGCAAAAGACTGGGAGCGACCAACTAAGAGAGCAATGACGGTCATAATCATGCAGAGCGACAAAGCAATGTTGAATCAGGCATGGAAGTTATATCACTACTCAGAAATAAAAGATCATCAAGGCTTGACAGACTTTCTTTACAGTCTTAAATATGCGTGAGCATACGCCAAGTCAATCAGAATAAATTCTTGAGGGAAGATATTACTAAACCATACCACGTCATAGGCAAACAAATCATGTTGGTACTCCAATAACACATTGGGAATCCCCCAGCTATTTGAGACTAACCACAAGAAAACCTGAACTACTAAGCGCCATCATGCACGTAGCATCTTTATCATAGACATATTAACCAATGCAACGGAAGAAAACTCTCTTAATAAGATAAGCATGATAATTAAAGAGAGTTCAAGCAACCAACTAAACAAAAGCTCTTTGAAAAGATAAGCATGAATACTAAGAGCAGAGCATGATAGTAGCTATTAAAAGACAAAGAACACACACAGCAAAGATAGACATGAAAATTCTATGTTATGTTCTAGGTAGAAGTGGAGCGTGTTTCTCTCCCACATAAAGAACGCTGAGTTCCGACTCGTTATGGAAAACTAAAAAGGAAACTAAAAGCAAGACGCTCCAAGCATAGCACATAACACATGAAGTGATAAAAATATAGTGGAACGAAAGACGAACTGATAATGTTGATGGAGAAGGGGATGCACGGGGGCATCCCCAAGCTTAGACGCTTGAGTCTCCTTGAATATTTCTTGGGGTGCACGGGGGCATCCCCAAGCTTGAGCGCTTGACACTCCTGAATCTTTTTATCATCTTCCCTCGCACACTTGAAAACTCCCTTCATACATAACTCATTATAATCTGATTAGCGAGGTTAGTACCCTTAATAAAATAATTGCACCTTGCTGGAAATAAAGATATTCTTGAAGTTCTACTGTTTCTCAAGATTGCCAAAAGGTTTTTGCAAAGAAAAAGCAAGCTCTTGATTTGCAAAATGAAGGAAAGGCAAAACAGGACAGAATCTGTGAAAAACAGAACAGCAGGTAGTAATTGATTTGTTCGGGGCACTTCTGCAACTCAAATCAAAAAACTCAGAAAAGACGCACAAAAGAAAATTATATAGAGAACGCTGTCGAAAAAATTTAGACCAAAAAGATGATCTGGTGATTTTATACGAATTTTTCTATCCAAGGACAGAATCTGTTTCCTAGACAGCACCTCACAACTTTTGAACTTTCTAGCAATCAGAGGCTATACTTGGCACAAAATTGAAAAGCAAAGATACAATGATGATGCTACTGTAGTAAACAACATCAAGACACAACAAAAGCAAAATATAAAAATTTATTCATGTGGGCTGCCTCCCAAAAGCGCTTTCTTTTATGCCTTTAAGCTAGGCATAATGCATATAGGTCAAGTTGTATCAATTGAACCATCATCAAGATCATCAAAAAGCTCTTCAATAATACAACTAGTCTTAAGAGGACTTCCAAATAAAGGCCTCATAGAGATACTTCTAGGTAGAAGTCCAAAAGGATAAAAGTCAAGATTCATTTATAAATTCATTACAGAGAGGTGTTTCTTCCAAAGTCTTTACAGTTTCAACCCCTTTGGCGATAGATGGATTACTTTTAGAACGGGGAGCCTTTGGGACGTGAACGAACTTAGGCTCCCTCTTTGCCGGAGTTTCTACCTTTTTAGTTTTGATCGAGGAGAAGGCAGTTTCTAGGGTATCAAATATTTCCTCAATCTTGTCTATCCTAGAAGAGTCCAAGTCAGGGGATTTGACGGTCTCCAAAATTTTGAAAATTTTATGCATGGAGCTATCAAGCCTATTCAAATTCCCTTGGATCTTACGATCCAACTCATTCATCTTATTAATGCTTGACATCTCTAGCTCTATCTTTTCAAGTTTTTTCATAATGTGAGCTAGGGTGATGTCCTCTCGAATGCTAACAACAGGGAGATTCCCAACAAGATTTTCAATAATACTAAGAGACTCCCAAACTGGGGCCTCCAGGAAATTCCCATTGATAGCAGTATCTAGAATAAACCTATTCCAAGAAGTAATTCCAACATAAAAATTTCTAAGCAAGATAGTAG
Source organism: Secale cereale (assembly GCA_902687465.1). NCBI lineage: Eukaryota > Viridiplantae > Streptophyta > Magnoliopsida > Poales > Poaceae > Secale > Secale cereale. Next base: position 324,530,663 of record LR738709.1, read on the forward strand.
TAGGTTGCTTCTTGGTGGCTCTTTTTTGTGAATCATTAATTCTATACCAAGCATCTTTCAAACTTTCCCCACCTCTTTGTTTAAAGGTGAGAACTTCTGCCTCGTCAAAGACAAAAGGACCCGACATAATGACAACTAAAGAACGAGATAACTATTTTTGTGATTTTCGATAAAAGATACTAAAGCAAAAACTGAAAGGTAAACTAACAAGACTAAAAAGCAAAGGTAAAAGATAGCATGCAACTCCCCTATCCTGAAGAGTGGAGTGCCCGGCAACGGCGCCAGAAAAACTCCTTGATGGGCCTCTAACCCCTCGTTGGTTACCCCAAGTGGAAGGTGTGAGATGCAGTGTTGTGGAAGTTTTTCCCTTAGCAAAGATGCCAAGGATCGAATCCCCAGAGACTCCTAGGTTCAACAAGTAGGTGTCAACTGCTAATGGCGCCAGATATTAGCAATCAACGTGGAACTGCACACAGATACAAATAACTTTGCTCCCAACGAGTACAGAGAGGTTGTCAATCCCTCCGGCCTTGTAGTTCACAAAGGATTAAACGCAAATGATAGTAGTGATAGATAGTGTTTGCAATAGTAAGTAAAAGCGAAAAGTAAATAGCGGATGTGATCAATGATGGTAATATGGACCGGAGTCTCATGATGTTCACTAGTGATGTCTCTCTCCCAAAAGACGATAAAACAACTATGTGAGGTAAACGAATTACAGCTGGGCAATTGACAGGACCACGAACGCAAACCAATGCTGACTACATTGCAAGAAAGGTTGAGGTTCAAAGCATGGGCGGTACGCCAAAGTAAGTAGACCGAAATCCATCAATATCTACTACTAATCATCCACCTTGAGATATCTATCCAGAACATCTCGCTGGTATTAAGTTGCGAGTCCCACCCATAGTGTAAACTCAAAGCAACAGACAACTGCATTAAAA